>OZ004640.1:12509525-13027818 GCA_963924495.1 Nemapogon koenigi | reverse complement strand
TTTCTTTTATCCGGTGATCTGATGGCGGTTACGAGCGGTCAAGGTCACGCCTATTCTTATATGAAAATCATACTTGCATAGTACGCGTCCACCGGCCCGCCACGGCCGCCACTGTTACACTCAACCAAGGTGACCTTAATCTTCATCGGGTCAGTCGCGTGGTTGATGACACAACTTTACTTCAGTTTATAATTGTGTCTAGAGTGTTCTTAGTTATTAGTTTAGAAATTGTTTTTGTGTAAATTATTATTATTGTATTTTTTGTGTTATTATTATTATTCAATTACTTTTTTTTCTTATCAATGTTGTGTTGTTGTTATAAAAATGTTAATAGCCCTATAATTGACACTACGTCTACTAAGTTATAAAAATATACAATGCATATGTGTGGACGTAGGTGTTGTTGGGCTATTTATAATAAATAAATAAATAAATAATCACAACACAATGTATAAACAGAGATGGCCTAGCCCAAGCCTGACCTTTCAAAATACCAACAAGTAAGACCAGTATTATAAGTTACTCTATGAGTAAGACTAGTTTTTTTAGGTTTTCTGTGTATTTAGGTGAAAATAGAATCTCATATACCATCACACCTTTATTCCATGAGGGGTAGGTAGTGAAAGACACTCAAATGCCATTTGTTACAATCTTTTTGACATACATATTTGCTTCTAGAATTATAAGGAAAGGGTTTTTTTTTCTCAAATCAGGTCCAGTGTATAATGGCACTCCATTATTATAATATCATTAACATGACAAGCAACAATGAATATTAATATGAACATTGACACCAAACTAGACCTATTAGACTTTACTGGGATATATTATTATACATACATACATAGGTACTAGTTTAGTAAATAAAGTGAACAGACACAAATACTTATATATAAATATCAAAGAGCAGTAGGTACTGACCCGCAAGCCTTCAGCAGGTCCCTCGCGCGAGTCTTGACGTCCTCCGGGAACCCTCCCTTGTCAATGATCTCTGGTAGTGTGACGCATGCCAGCACTTGTCTGATGAAGGTGATGGGAGCCTGCCCCATGGCGTGAGCATCACCCAGGTTTGCTCGGATCACCCTGTTGAACGGTTTATGGGCGCCCTGCACACACAATACTTGTTGAATGTTGTTGTATGACATGACAACTGTAATGCCACACTAACTGGGTTAGTACTACAAGAGTAACGAGCACACTGACACACCACAACCCACAACACATTAACAGAGTTCTATAGCAGGACTAACACCAGCCTGCTCCTGAGCGGAAACTGTGACAACATCATTGTCACAAAACTATAATATACTTATCATTAGCACAAAAGATCACAATGTGTCTTGTATGGCAGGGGCAGATCCACTATTGGTTTATGGGGAGGGCAAACCTCAAAGCTATAAGTACTTATATAAGCTATATAGCTTCCACCTGGATCTGTCAGTGTATGTAGAGAACATAAGACACAACCAGGAGTTAAGAGCATTCTTACCAACCTACATTATGTAGTAACATGTGAACACTGATCAAGACATAACAAAACAAGATGATGATGATGATGATGATGGGATTGTCTACTCTAAAGTGTACAAAATGCACCATTTAGTCATGCCATGTCATCATCTGCTTCTACAACCTAAGACAGATAGATACAAATGACAACAATATACCCTGTAGCTCAGTGGGTGGTGTGTGTGTGGTCAGACAGGAGACGGGTCCCTCGCTATCAGTGAGACCTTGAATATATTAAACAATTTCATTGATACCAATTTAGTAGTGACATGTAGCGGTGAGTTTGTTGAGAGTGACAACAATGAGTGACAATGACTAATGCCTTACAAGGTTGTCTCTAGGTTTGATATTACTATGTTATTTCTCATCACATAGTTAGTTATTATCTAATTATAACAGGATGTGAATGTATTCTGCTGTACCTAAATAGTCATGTTGAGATCAGTGTGTATATATACTCTGTAGTATAGATAGACTCCTAGTTGTCTGCTAACTACAACCTCCACACAATAAAGTGAAAGTGCCGCAGCTGTGATTACCTACTACATACACACTTACAGGTACATAAGTCGGTTATTGTGTACCTACCAGATTAGATAACAGATATAGAACATAACATATCACTTAAGGTGCTAGAGAAGGAGCAGATGATTGTTGTCACTATAACATTTGTGGAACTTGTGTTGATATATATGTATAACCGGGGTGTACCTATAACAACTTTTTATTGTACTTTGAAGCAGGGCACTACATTTAAATATAATGTAAGTAAGTAGTACCTTCTGTAGCTCCTTCTCTATCTCAGCAGCGCGCGCCACCAGCGGCCCCCGCACGGCGTACTGCAGCTTGATGATGTTGGGGTTCAGATTGTCCATAGTGAGCACCTTGCCCCCGGGAGCGCCCCCGCCCCCCGCGCCACTTGCCCGCGGCCCTTTACAGCAGCAATCAGACATGGCTCTCACAGCGCGCGTCAACACGCGACTGGTCGATCCGGCCCCGCGAGCTGCCATCATAGCGCCGCCGTCGCAGTCCGCGTTTCACCGCCCGACACCCCGCCTCGGTCCCCGCTGTCCGCGCACACTTTGTACTGTACTGCGGGACCTCAACGGGAAACGAGCTGCTGCAGCAAGGTGCTGGTACTGCTGAGTGCCGAGTGGTGTTCCCGTGGTCACGAGCAGATCATCAATCAGTCATCAGTCAAACAAGAGCGAGCAGACGACGGCGCGGTTGACAGAAGTGACAGCTGGCAGCTGGCTGGCGACTGGGCACTGGCGACTGGCGAGGCAAGCACAACACAGAACACACAGAGCAAGTAGAAGAGAGAGAGGCAAGTGGCGAGCTATCACAGAGCGGTGTGAATGTAGCCGCGGGACAGAATCGATCGATGTTTGGATTTCTATTTCAGTATTTTCAGTTTGTTTTCAATTATATTTCCAATTTTTTTTATCTGATCTCTGAAAATAAAGTGATACCTAACATTGATGATGATAATCACAGAAAGTGTAATCGAACGCGCTGGATATAAGGCATATTATGCATCTACTCTCTTGATAACGATTCGATAAGATAGGGTAAGGTAGGTATAAAAGATATCACCTGTTATGCAAAAGTGGTTATTATAACTATGGGACAGTTTACCCCATAGATAATACTATAGTATTAATGGGGTAAACAGGGTAAACTGTCCAACATTGAACTTTGCTTTAGAAAACATTGTTTGCCTTGTTTCCTGTGTAATCATTTAGTCACTATATTATATTCTATTATACTTTTTAATAAAATATAAAACGTATCTGAATGGTCCACTGTGTACAGTGTGTACTACTTAGTTGTGGACACAGTGAACCATATGAGCCAGTGCACAGTGAATCATGATTTAAACAAAAAAAAGGAATATTTAAAAATACATAATAATAATATATTCCTCATAAAGAAGATCGACCGAAACTAGGCCCACCTGAAATTTAAGTGCCCATGAATATCCATCGATGTGAATAAATGTTATATATTTCAATTTTTCTCAGTACAATTTCATGACGAGTCGAATAATTCGTACCTTGAGAAGAACAAAAGCATAAGTCTAAAAAGTAGTGTACATTTTACAGGAGAGCGAAAATACTAGTAATATGGAAGTATCTTTTAATTGAAGAATCTGGCGATTCAGCCTTTTTTATGAAAAAAACCAACAAAAAAACATCTTTTTATTAATTATAGAAGCTAAAAGTAGAAGTTAATCATTTAGTTCTCACGCACCAAGTAACGCGAGCCGCTTTTTGCTCCTCACAGCGAATGTGGGATCCATCGGGAAAACAACTTTTTTACACCTAATTGTTCATGCAAGATTATTTGTGTTTTACTCATGCCAATGTCTGAAGTTGCCTGAATTTCGCGATATGTCACAATATGTCGATCTTCCTCAATCAGCATACGCACGGCATCAACGTTATCTTGAATGACTGCAGTTTTTGGGCGACCTTGACGGGGATCGTCACAGAGCTTGACACGTCCACGTTGAAATTCCGCAAACCAGCGTACACCAATAAATAGTACACCGCATGAGAGGATATTTAAACATCCTAGACGGTCAAGTAATGGAGAATCTTTACCTTCCGGGCCTATGGCTCCAGGTCCTATATTGATGAGAAAGAATAATGGAGTGAATAAATATGTCTCTTTAGTGGAAGAGGTAGAGCTTATGGAAGCGAATCCTTGTTATTCTTATATCCGGCTGGCAGACGGACGAGAGAAAACTGTCTCAAATAGACAATTGTCACCAATCGGTGGCAATAATTGTAATGAAGATATGATCGAGGATCAGGAAGTTGAACAACAAACTCATGATAATACATTGGTGGAGCAAACGTCTTCCCCGCCAGATAACATGCAGCAGTCTACAGGGAGAGATTGCTCTGTGCAACATGATCCTGCTGCTCAATCGGAAAACCACCCTGAACCAGATCCAGTGGTGGAACCAGAAGCAGATAATTCACTTCGACGCTCCTCTCGAGTAAGACGACGTCCAGCTCATTTAGAGGAGTTTCATGTAGGGCCAGTCTTTATGTGATGAACCATTTTTGTTTGAACCCTATTTGTGCGCTATTATTATGAAGTATAATTTATGTCTAATTTTGTCATTGACAATTCTTACTTCTTTATTAATGTACCTAATAATTTTAAACTGAATAAAACCAACTATTCTGTATTGGTTTTATCTTTCCTTGTATCAGATATTTCTAATTTTAGGGGAACAAAATAAAAAAAAAAATTATCGTTATTAAACTTAGAAATGAAGATAACCACATTCAAACAGCTTTTATTTGTAAATTTTATAAGATGTTTAGTAGTAATCGCGATAATTTGCTGGCCACAATAATTTTGAACAGAGAAAAGTTATGTTATAATGTTTAATATTAAATTACAGCGTTTATTATTTTGAGGCAAAAAAGACATACAAACGTTTACGTTTTTAATAAATATATTTCTTCATGTTTAAAAATTTGTTAAGAAATTTACGTATAAGTTATTTACTTATTTTCTGCGTAATTCATTAAACAACTTTTATAACTTAACTTTTTTGTCAAAAGTAAAAAGGCACAGAATAACAAATTTTGCCACTACTTCCTTAAAACATGTAAGAAAAATTTGAAAAAAATAGGCATAACTAAGTTTATGTTGCTCTTTCCGATAGCGTAAAAACCAACAAATCGATGTAAGACCACTTACGCTTTTGTTCTTCTCAAGGTACGAATTAGGAACTTCATAATAATTTTAAGTGCAGAAAATGATCTGTGAAAGTCGGCGAACGTAAGAAAATAACATTTTATTTTACATTCCGTTATTTCACTAATGACTCCTGCTTTTTTAGTAATGTTTTATGTAATTTGCCTACATTGATCGACAGTAGGTAGTTCATTTACAAATCAATTAAATTAAATAAACAAAATGAATTGATATAACTTACTGGACCTTATTTAAGCTACAATAATGTTAAATTTGTTAGAAATTTTACAATCATTTTGTAAATAATAAGAAATATTAAATGGAGACTGAAAACATTTGTATTTATTTATAATAATTTTGTACAATAAACGTCCATATAAAATAACTGTTGCATAGTAACCGACCCACAGAGTAATGTGAATGTTACAATACATAGAGTAATATGCAAACTTGCGATAGGTATAAGCAGAGGTTTTGTACATAGGGTGCATACAACATCCTCTGATTGTTTGAAAAAGTTTCAGGTTCTAGGGAACTTATATCCTGAAGTCTGGGGCCAAACAACGGTTTTGTCAGCATATCGGCCAACTGCACTTCCGATGGAACTTGCTTCACATTAAAGTCTTCGTTGCTGACACGTTCTCTTATGAAGAAATGTTTCAGCTTATATGTTTGGTTCACTTGTGATATTCGTTTCGTGCCTACTTCGAGTAGGTACCAATTTAAGTGCCGATTTGTTGTCGAGGTTCAACACTGGTTTTTCTGTTTTGATTAAGACGTTAGAACATAAAGTCGCATAGTAGTCTATCCTGCCAGTTTTAACAGTTGGTGCTGAATGCTGATCTACAGTTGGACATTACATATTTGTTGTCGAGGTTCAACACTGGTTTTTCTGTTTTGATTAAGACGTTAGAACATAAAGTCGCATAGTAGTCTATCCAGCCAGTTTTAACAGTTGGTGCTGAATGCTGATCTACAGTTGGACATTACATATTTGTTGTCGAGGTTCAACACTGGTTTTTCTGTTTTGATTAAGACGTTAGAACATAAAGTCGCATAGTAGTCTATCCAGCCAGTTTTAACAGTTGGTGCTGAATGCTGATCTACAGTTGGACATTACATATTTGTTGTCGAGGTTCAACACTGGTTTTTCTGTTTTGATTAAGACGTTAGAACATAAAGTCGCATAGTAGTCTATCCAGCCAGTTTTAACAGTTGGTGCTGAATGCTGATCTACAGTTGGACATTACATATTTGTTGTCGAGGTTCAACACTGGTTTTTCTGTTTTGATTAAGACGTTAGAACATAAAGTCGCATAGTAGTCTATCCAGCCAGTTTTAACAGTTGGTGCTGAATGCTGATCTACAGTTGGACATTACATATTTGTTGTCGAGGTTCAACACTGGTTTTTCTGTTTTGATTAAGACGTTAGAACATAAAGTCGCATAGTAGTCTATCCAGCCAGTTTTAACAGTTGGTGCTGAATGCTGATCTACAGTTGGACATTACATATTTGTTGTCGAGGTTCAACACTGGTTTTTCTGTTTTGATTAAGACGTTAGAACATAAAGTCGCATAGTAGTCTATCCAGCCAGTTTTAACAGTTGGTGCTGAATGCTGATCTACAGTTGGACATTACATATTTGTTGTCGAGGTTCAACACTGGTTTTTCTGTTTTGATTAAGACGTTAGAACATAAAGTCGCATAGTAGTCTATCCAGCCAGTTTTAACAGTTGGTGCTGAATGCTGATCTACAGTTGGACATTACATATTTGTTGTCGAGGTTCAACACTGGTTTTTCTGTTTTGATTAAGACGTTAGAACATAAAGTCGCATAGTAGTCTATCCAGCCAGTTTTAACAGTTGGTGCTGAATGCTGATCTACAGTTGGACATTACATATTTGTTGTCGAGGTTCAACACTGGTTTTTCTGTTTTGATTAAGACGTTAGAACATAAAGTCGCATAGTAGTCTATCCAGCCAGTTTTAACAGTTGGTGCTGAATGCTGATCTACAGTTGGACATTACATATTTGTTGTCGAGGTTCAACACTGGTTTTTCTGTTTTGATTAAGACGTTAGAACATAAAGTCGCATAGTAGTCTATCCAGCCAGTTTTAACAGTTGGTGCTGAATGCTGATCTACAGTTGGACATTACATATTTGTTGTCGAGGTTCAACACTGGTTTTTCTGTTTTGATTAAGACGTTAGAACATAAAGTCGCATAGTAGTCTATCCAGCCAGTTTTAACAGTTGGTGCTGAATGCTGATCTACAGTTGGACATTACATATTTGTTGTCGAGGTTCAACACTGGTTTTTCTGTTTTGATTAAGACGTTAGAACATAAAGTCGCATAGTAGTCTATCCAGCCAGTTTTAACAGTTGGTGCTGAATGCTGATCTACAGTTGGACATTACATATTTGTTGTCGAGGTTCAACACTGGTTTTTCTGTTTTGATTAAGACGTTAGAACATAAAGTCGCATAGTAGTCTATCCAGCCAGTTTTAACAGTTGGTGCTGAATGCTGATCTACAGTTGGACATTACATATTTGTTGTCGAGGTTCAACACTGGTTTTTCTGTTTTGATTAAGACGTTAGAACATAAAGTCGCATAGTAGTCTATCCAGCCAGTTTTAACAGTTGGTGCTGAATGCTGATCTACAGTTGGACATTACATATTTGTTGTCGAGGTTCAACACTGGTTTTTCTGTTTTGATTAAGACGTTAGAACATAAAGTCGCATAGTAGTCTATCCAGCCAGTTTTAACAGTTGGTGCTGAATGCTGATCTACAGTTGGACATTACATATTTGTTGTCGAGGTTCAACACTGGTTTTTCTGTTTTGATTAAGACGTTAGAACATAAAGTCGCATAGTAGTCTATCCAGCCAGTTTTAACAGTTGGTGCTGAATGCTGATCTACAGTTGGACATTACATATTTGTTGTCGAGGTTCAACACTGGTTTTTCTGTTTTGATTAAGACGTTAGAACATAAAGTCGCATAGTAGTCTATCCAGCCAGTTTTAACAGTTGGTGCTGAATGCTGATCTACAGTTGGACATTACATATTTGTTGTCGAGGTTCAACACTGGTTTTTCTGTTTTGATTAAGACGTTAGAACATAAAGTCGCATAGTAGTCTATCCAGCCAGTTTTAACAGTTGGTGCTGAATGCTGATCTACAGTTGGACATTACATATTTGTTGTCGAGGTTCAACACTGGTTTTTCTGTTTTGATTAAGACGTTAGAACATAAAGTCGCATAGTAGTCTATCCAGCCAGTTTTAACAGTTGGTGCTGAATGCTGATCTACAGTTGGACATTACATATTTGTTGTCGAGGTTCAACACTGGTTTTTCTGTTTTGATTAAGACGTTAGAACATAAAGTCGCATAGTAGTCTATCCAGCCAGTTTTAACAGTTGGTGCTGAATGCTGATCTACAGTTGGACATTACATATTTGTTGTCGAGGTTCAACACTGGTTTTTCTGTTTTGATTAAGACGTTAGAACATAAAGTCGCATAGTAGTCTATCCAGCCAGTTTTAACAGTTGGTGCTGAATGCTGATCTACAGTTGGACATTACATATTTGTTGTCGAGGTTCAACACTGGTTTTTCTGTTTTGATTAAGACGTTAGAACATAAAGTCGCATAGTAGTCTATCCAGCCAGTTTTAACAGTTGGTGCTGAATGCTGATCTACAGTTGGACATTACATATTTGTTGTCGAGGTTCAACACTGGTTTTTCTGTTTTGATTAAGACGTTAGAACATAAAGTCGCATAGTAGTCTATCCAGCCAGTTTTAACAGTTGGTGCTGAATGCTGATCTACAGTTGGACATTACATATTTGTTGTCGAGGTTCAACACTGGTTTTTCTGTTTTGATTAAGACGTTAGAACATAAAGTCGCATAGTAGTCTATCCAGCCAGTTTTAACAGTTGGTGCTGAATGCTGATCTACAGTTGGACATTACATATTTGTTGTCGAGGTTCAACACTGGTTTTTCTGTTTTGATTAAGACGTTAGAACATAAAGTCGCATAGTAGTCTATCCAGCCAGTTTTAACAGTTGGTGCTGAATGCTGATCTACAGTTGGACATTACATATTTGTTGTCGAGGTTCAACACTGGTTTTTCTGTTTTGATTAAGACGTTAGAACATAAAGTCGCATAGTAGTCTATCCAGCCAGTTTTAACAGTTGGTGCTGAATGCTGATCTACAGTTGGACATTACATATTTGTTGTCGAGGTTCAACACTGGTTTTTCTGTTTTGATTAAGACGTTAGAACATAAAGTCGCATAGTAGTCTATCCAGCCAGTTTTAACAGTTGGTGCTGAATGCTGATCTACAGTTGGACATTACATATTTGTTGTCGAGGTTCAACACTGGTTTTTCTGTTTTGATTAAGACGTTAGAACATAAAGTCGCATAGTAGTCTATCCAGCCAGTTTTAACAGTTGGTGCTGAATGCTGATCTACAGTTGGACATTACATATTTGTTGTCGAGGTTCAACACTGGTTTTTCTGTTTTGATTAAGACGTTAGAACATAAAGTCGCATAGTAGTCTATCCAGCCAGTTTTAACAGTTGGTGCTGAATGCTGATCTACAGTTGGACATTACATATTTGTTGTCGAGGTTCAACACTGGTTTTTCTGTTTTGATTAAGACGTTAGAACATAAAGTCGCATAGTAGTCTATCCAGCCAGTTTTAACAGTTGGTGCTGAATGCTGATCTACAGTTGGACATTACATATTTGTTGTCGAGGTTCAACACTGGATTTTCTGTTTTGATTAAGACGTTAGAACATAAAGTCGCATAGTAGTCTATCCAGCCAGTTTTAACAGTTGGTGCTGAATGCTGATCTACAGTTGGACATTACATATTTGTTGTCGAGGTTCAACACTGGTTTTTCTGTTTTGATTAAGACGTTAGAACATAAAGTCGCATAGTAGTCTATCCAGCCAGTTTTAACAGTTGGTGCTGAATGCTGATCTACAGTTGGACATTACATATTTGTTGTCGAGGTTCAACACTGGTTTTTCTGTTTTGATTAAGACGTTAGAACATAAAGTCGCATAGTAGTCTATCCAGCCAGTTTTAACAGTTGGTGCTGAATGCTGATCTACAGTTGGACATTACATATTTGTTGTCGAGGTTCAACACTGGATTTTCTGTTTTGATTAAGACGTTAGAACATAAAGTCGCATAGTAGTCTATCCAGCCAGTTTTAACAGTTGGTGCTGAATGCTGATCTACAGTTGGACATTACATATTTGTTGTCGAGGTTCAACACTGGTTTTTCTGTTTTGATTAAGACGTTAGAACATAAAGTCGCATAGTAGTCTATCCAGCCAGTTTTAACAGTTGGTGCTGAATGCTGATCTACAGTTGGACATTACATATTTGTTGTCGAGGTTCAACACTGGTTTTTCTGTTTTGATTAAGACGTTAGAACATAAAGTCGCATAGTAGTCTTTCCAGCCAGTTTTAACAGTTGGTGCTGAATGCTGATCTACAGTTGGACATTACATATTTGTTGTCGAGGTTCAACACTGGATTTTCTGTTTTGATTAAGACGTTAGAACATAAAGTCGCATAGTAGTCTATCCAGCCAGTTTTAACAGTTGGTGCTGAATGCTGATCTACAGTTGGACATTACATATTTGTTGTCGAGGTTCAACACTGGTTTTTCTGTTTTGATTAAGACGTTAGAACATAAAGTCGCATAGTAGTCTATCCAGCCAGTTTTAACAGTTGGTGCTGAATGCTGATCTACAGTTGGACATTACATATTTGTTGTCGAGGTTCAACACTGGTTTTTCTGTTTTGATTAAGACGTTAGAACATAAAGTCGCATAGTAGTCTATCCAGCCAGTTTTAACAGTTGGTGCTGAATGCTGATCTACAGTTGGACATTACATATTTGTTGTCGAGGTTCAACACTGGATTTTCTGTTTTGATTAAGACGTTAGAACATAAAGTCGCATAGTAGTCTATCCAGCCAGTTTTAACAGTTGGTGCTGAATGCTGATCTACAGTTGGACATTACATATTTGTTGTCGAGGTTCAACACTGGTTTTTCTGTTTTGATTAAGACGTTAGAACATAAAGTCGCATAGTAGTCTATCCAGCCAGTTTTAACAGTTGGTGCTGAATGCTGATCTACAGTTGGACATTACATATTTGTTGTCGAGGTTCAACACTGGTTTTTCTGTTTTGATTAAGACGTTAGAACATAAAGTCGCATAGTAGTCTTTCCAGCCAGTTTTAACAGTTGGTGCTGAATGCTGATCTACAGTTGGACATTACATATTTGTTGTCGAGGTTCAACACTGGTTTTTCTGTTTTGATTAAGACGTTAGAACATAAAGTCGCATAGTAGTCTATCCAGCCAGTTTTAACAGTTGGTGCTGAATGCTGATCTACAGTTGGACATTACATATTTGTTGTCGAGGTTCAACACTGGTTTTTCTGTTTTGATTAAGACGTTAGAACATAAAGTCGCATAGTAGTCTATCCAGCCAGTTTTAACAGTTGGTGCTGAATGCTGATCTACAGTTGGACATTACATATTTGTTGTCGAGGTTCAACACTGGTTTTTCTGTTTTGATTAAGACGTTAGAACATAAAGTCGCATAGTAGTCTATCCAGCCAGTTTTAACAGTTGGTGCTGAATGCTGATCTACAGTTGGACATTACATATTTGTTGTCGAGGTTCAACACTGGTTTTTCTGTTTTGATTAAGACGTTAGAACATAAAGTCGCATAGTAGTCTATCCAGCCAGTTTTAACAGTTGGTGCTGAATGCTGATCTACAGTTGGACATTACATATTTGTTGTCGAGGTTCAACACTGGTTTTTCTGTTTTGATTAAGACGTTAGAACATAAAGTCGCATAGTAGTCTATCCAGCCAGTTTTAACAGTTGGTGCTGAATGCTGATCTACAGTTGGACATTACATATTTGTTGTCGAGGTTCAACACTGGTTTTTCTGTTTTGATTAAGACGTTAGAACATAAAGTCGCATAGTAGTCTATCCAGCCAGTTTTAACAGTTGGTGCTGAATGCTGATCTACAGTTGGACATTACATATTTTCCAATACTTCATTTATGTAGGCTTCTTGAGATAGTGATATGGTCCACTATATGGTCTTGGTCTTATCTTTGCGCACACTAAATTCTATTCCAAAAAAGTATGAAGCAGGTTTTGTAGTATACTTAATCTTGAATCGTGTACGCTACAAGTCCGTCGTCAACTTGGTAGAAACCAATATAGACTTTAGATTGTAACGTATAAACACAACACGGATCCGCTTCACTTTGTTGGAAACAAATCGGCAATGCACGTATTCCAACAACATGGCGGCGGGAGCTTGTTGTAAACCATAGAGACTGCGTCGTTTCGTGCCGTCATGCAAACCATCAGGTTGCTTCATGTATATTTCTTCCTTTACAGTACCGACTACCGTTTAAGTAAGTCGTCGAACTGACAAAGTTTCAGTGTTACTCTAGCAGTTATAGCAACGTTCGCGACTACTCTGTGGGTGTCTACTGTCTTTCTCCGACAGAGTGTGGCACAGTCTCCACTGTCCAGACTGTCCTACACAAGCTACTGCCACGCGAACACCTCCGCTGACAGTCAGGATGGTGGCTTCCTGGGCACTGACAAGTTCAAGGCAGAGGCAGTTTCCTTTCTCCTATACTCTACACTCAGTCTACTGGGACCATCGCCCATTGTAACATATTCGCTGGTTTCACCGTTTCATATCACTATCTCTACATATTACAAAACAAAGTGTTTGCATGTCTGTGTGTGTGTGATCTTTTCACGCAAAAACTACAAAACGGATTTTGTTTTACTATTAGATAGTTTGATTCACCGGGAACATTAACGAAGCTGAGCATTAACAGTAGGTATACCTATAAAGTCGGGGAAAAGTTAGCCTGATAAAAAGTATGCTGTCTAATCCGTCAGAGATATAACAAAATTATGTAGGAAAGAATTGTGTAGAATAAAATGATCTACAAAAAAGTCCGCGGTATCATATTAGCGTATTTGTGTGGGTATAACCGATATTGTACCCGTGCGAGGCTAGTTATAGCATTATAGCTGTGCGAGCTGTTATCTTATCAGTGAATGTAGCTAAATAAATAATAATGTTTGTTTATTTAATTGTATAACTTACACAATATACCTACAGATATAGTTATAGACATTATGTACGTCGTAACTGCTACGCTACAGCTACAGCAGAGTGGCAGCGTGGCAATGCGGCAGTAAGTTACATAACTGTGGCAGGTCATGATCCTCGCGAGATAACAACTCTGTCGGTACTCAAACACGGACACGATACGTAGTAGCCTGTATCGCGGGTCGCAGGTCGCTAACTGTCCATCCTACTATCTACTACTCGTTATGATCAAATACACAAACGTAGCGATCAAATGTGGATCAAATAAACGTAGTTACGTAACGGTAGGCGCCATGCTCCCACCATGCTCCACGCACCAGTTTGGTGGTCTCGTGATCTCGTCAACGTTCACTTGTGTAAAGGCAACCTAATTATTATTTTATTTAATCTATGGTAGAGGTTTCACTAGATAGGTCAACGTAGTCATTTATATATTGCTAACTATGTATGTATGTATGTATGCCGAGCTAGCATCACCACACGAAAAAAGAAAATAAATTAATGAAACTGGTGAAAAGTGCGTATTTGCAAATTTGAAAAATAATGAAAATGTCGTTCGAATGATTATAGCAATTGAGACAAAAAAAAAACAAATCGTATGACAAACTTATTTTATAAATTGTGCCAAACTGTCGAGCAAAATATTGATAAAAATGGTGTGATTAAAAAATGAATGCGCCAGCAATACACAACAATAATTCGTCCTCCTCCATTGGCTCGCTAGATGCTTCGCGACCGGTTTCCGCGATGCTACTTTTTGTTTTGCTTATCTCCATGGAACTTTATATCTATCTAGCTCTTTCTAGCTGAGATTTTAGTCAGAAGGTGGATAGTGGAACTCTGTAACGGAACGACGTAACCCCATCGAGTTTGGGATCGTTTGATTACTCTTGTTTTTGCCATCATATAATAGTAAAAATTAAAAATAAACCCTCTATTTCTCTCCTGCTGTCAAGTGTGTTAAAATCTTGATACTGTAAAGGTTAAAATGTAGATTTGTAATGTAGTTTTTTTTTGTTTGTTTCCAATCGGAATACTTAGATTTATTTTTTAACTTTTTAGTACCTACATTATCAATATAAAAGCTTATTATTAAAATATTTTTAACGAGGCCTAATAAGCTACGAGTAAGCTAATAAGTAACGAATTCGACGCTGGAATGGAAAAAATCAAATTGGCCTGTATTTCGTTATATATATACACCACCAGATTCACTAAAAAAATCCCGCGTCGTATGGTCTTACTCTCATCCTTTTGTGATGACTTTTTAGATTAAGTATTTTTTTTCTTTTTTCACGGGTTGCCTTACAGTTCCCTAAACTGTGATACGGTTCCAGGGTACCCAGCGGAACATCAAGTCTTCCTCGTTTAGCCGATAGTATTTGTGAGTGATTGCTTTGCTACTTATTCTATGGCTATACCTATAACGAGTGGCCAATTCTGTTGAGGTATTTACATTTAGATGAAAAACCTCTAAGTGTGGTTTGTCGGATCATGTACATAAATTTTAATTAAAAAAACCCATTGGTACATGGCCACCGACGCACTTTTTAGATATCTTTCATTTTGTTGATTTTTTTATAGTTTTCGGCGAACACTTTCTTTTAAAAAAATAATGCATTTGGACTTTGTTCCTAACTATTTTTGTAGGTACTTACTTAGTACCCAAATGTTTAAATTATTTTGACTATAATTATTTTGGCTCTTAGTCTACTTTACTCGATATCACGAAATATAAATAAATTAGGTTAGATAATTTTAGCCCTCAGATAATATTTTTTATTAACATGTCGTTTAAATACTTCCAAGATAAGTACCTAGGTAGGTAGGTACTCTGATTACCGCTACGCTAATAAAAGAAGTGAGATCTAACTAGATATACCAAGTTCTTTGAATCAACTGAGATAGTTGTCATGTAATAACGATCTTCAGTTGCTTTAAAATAAATTGTTTTATGTTCTTTGCTGCTCAAAGTGCGACTTGGCAAATTTTCTAATTGAACTTGAACTTAACACCTAATAAACAAAGTTCAAGATCAAATAAGAAAACTTACATATTTTAGTCCTTGATGAGCCAACTATCATACACCAACTTTTGATGCTCAAATGATTACTACACTATTTCCATTAGCCAACTTATGACATTTGTTCAATGTACGTACAGGGTTGGTACAATTTCGATTTAAAATAGGATTCCACATCCGGTCATGGCGACATACGCACGCGTTTTCGTCGTGGCGTGATGTGGAATCCAGTTTAATCCTGTTCGCGCTGTGATGGTTGTGATTAATCAGTGATTAATAAGACATATCACGGTTGGCGGGATTATCTTAAATACCGATTTATCGGCTATAAACACTATAAAGGCTATAATACTTGACATTGGCAAATCACCGATGAACATTGGTGGAGCCATAATAAAAAAAGAAGAAGAAGAAGAAGATTTAAAATATTTAAATGTCAATCTGGATCTATGATTTAAGGAACTTCAAAAGAACTTGGTATGTATCCAGTTTGATCCCATTTTATTTATTAGCAAATCCGTTATCCGAGTAGGTACCTACTTATATTGCAGGTTTTTTCTTACGAACTTGGCTTTCTTCCACATTATGTTTTTGGTGGGATATATTATTATTTTTTCTTACGAACTTGGCTTTCTTCCACATTATGTTTTTGGTGGGATATATTATTATTTTTTCTTACGAACTTGGCTTTCTTCCACATTTATGTTTTTGGTGGGATATATTATTATTTTTTCTTACGAACTTGGCTTTCTTCCACATTTATGTTTTTGGTGGGATATATTATTATTTTTTCTTACGAACTTGGCTTTCTTCCACATTTATGTTTTTGGTGGGATATATTATTATTTTTTCTTACGAACTTGGCTTTCTTCCACATTTATGTTTTTGGTGGGATATATTATTATTTTTTCTTACGAACTTGGCTTTCTTCCACATTTATGTTTTTGGTGGGATATATTATTATTTTTTCTTACGAACTTGGCTTTCTTCCACATTTATGTTTTTGGTGGGATATATTATTATTTTTTCTTACGAACTTGGCTTTCTTCCACATTTATGTTTTTGGTGGGATATATTATTATTTTTTCTTACGAACTTGGCTTTCTTCCACATTTATGTTTTTGGTGGGATATATTATTATTTTTTCTTACGAACTTGGCTTTCTTCCACATTTATGTTTTTGGTGGGATATATTATTATTTTTTGTCAAGTAGGTAGGTACTTATATCTAATTACGCGGTTAAATTAACTTAAATCATAGATGTTTCTATATTAGGTTTTTTATATTGAAATTTGAGATTTGGTAATTAGAGGAGGGCCTCATTATTATTATTATGATAATTTGCAAATGTGCAAGTCAAATCGACTTTAAATTACTGTCGTACCTATGTCAGTATTATTATATTATTATTAGTATATATGTATATAGTCATTAGTATAGGTATTTGTTTTTTTTTTAACTTTAGTTACAAATCCAAATTATTTTGTAATATTAAGGTGAAAAATACTTATTTTTAAACATACGCCTTGTTATAATTAGTACAAATTTATATTTGGCATTGTTACCAATATTTACTTTTGAAACATATTTTTGATGACCCCCACTCTAATTTTATATAAATTGGCATATTTTGATACGTATTTAGTTATTTGTAATGTGTGTAATATAAATTTGTGTTTACGTCGATTGTTAATTAAAAAATAAACAATTGGATCGAAGCAAAATTATTTTTTTATTTTGTCTTAACTGTAAATAGTACCTACAGGCCTGGATTTACACTAGGGGCCACACGGGCCCGTGCCAAAAGCGGCAAATTTTCAGGGGCGGAGAGAGAGAGAACATTTCTTTTTACGCGTTATCGAAAATGCTTTAAAAAGTATGATTGCATTGAGAACATTTACACATTTAACATTTATTTGTCCCATTTATAATAAATAGAATAAATGATTCATTTTATTTATTAAATTTTTTTATATAGGATTTAAGTAATTTTTCACGGTGCCCCAGGGCGGCACTAAGAATAAATCCGGCCCTGCCTACCTAGGATAGCAACTCTGATATTCATCTTTTTTAAACGAATTTATAAAAAAATTTGGTTGAGGGTCCACCTACAATTTGTATGTTGGTTATAAATGTAAAGGAATACCTAAGATCCAGTCTCAGTTGGTAAGTTAGTTTACTCTTGGAGTATATTAATTATGCATCTTAAAATCCTGATCACAAGAACGTGTTATTAAATTTTAACTAAGCGATATCTACTTATAGCAAATTATAGGTAGGTAAACCGTCTCAGCAGCTTTTACATTTCGTTGTAATTACGGGAAATCAATAAATAAGTGGCTCCTCATCTCCTGTAAAGTTGGTGGCCGCCTACATGTCGCTTAGTACATTTTTCCTTTCAAGCGTCGAATTATACTTTATAGAGTAGGTAGTAGGTACTTTTACAAAGTTCTCATAAAGTTGTTCCAAAATGATTTTTTTTTTAGATTCCACATCACGCCTTGGTGAATAGCGCAGACTTGATGGGGAATCACAGATTATGGGGAACTGTGATAGTTATGATTAGTCAGTGATTAGCGGGAGCATCCTATCTACCGATTATCGGCTTACTGTTCTGTTACAGTGACGTCTATAATACTTAATACTTGACATTAGCGGATCATTAAAATCCTGATGGAACCATTTTGAAAAAAAATAGAATAGAATTAGTTCGAAACTAGGTACCAACGGTAAATGGTACTCACACTACCCAGTTAGTGCCCACCCAATGGAAGACAAGTTTTCCTTCATTAGCCTATAGGTAAGTACCTATGAATGACCAGAACCTATTTTTCACTAGTATAACCTTAGGGCGACGTTAGGTACCTAAAACATAATACAACTCAGCAGTTTTTTTTCGTAAAAGAACATTTTGATATTTGGAACAGTTATTTACATACCTACTTGGTGTGATTTCCACTTTCCAGTTCCACGATGTGAGCTGTTCTCTGTCTAAATGTGCACTGTGTACCTATTGTAGGTACACACTCACTGTACAGTGTATACCTACACTTAGTATTATGTTGTTAGCACCAAAGAGTACACAAGCCGCAACAAACAGCAGACAGCAGCGAGTTCTACCAACTAACTAACTAGAACTAGTTATTTATGTTGATGGGATGGGGGATGACATGTTGTGAATTTGATTATGATTAGATAGACTGTGACATACATACGAGTGGCGACATCTGTTGTCTTGTTACCATTATTACTAAAGATAACAGCGTTTATGGTAAAACTCCTCGAGTATATTCCTTGCTCTTCGATATCAGTAGTCAGTACCAAAGAGTACTCTTCATAGAGTAACTAACTCTTGTCAGTAGGTACATTAGCTCGTTGGTACCAAAGAGTACTCTTCATAGAGTAACTAACTCTTGTCAGTAGGTACATTAGCTCGTTGGTACCAAAGAGTACTCTTCATAGAGTAACTAACTCTTGTCAGTAGGTACATTAGCTCGTTGGTACCAAAGAGTACTCTTCATAGAGTAACTAACTCTTGTCAGTAGGTACATTAGCTCGTTGGTACCAAAGAGTACTCTTCATAGAGTAACTAACTCTTGTCAGTAGGTACATTAGCTCGTTGGTACCAAAGAGTACCTTTTTATGTACCAAACCAATGGTAAAAGATAAAATAAATAATATTCTTGTTTTTTAAGTGAAAACGACATGCTCTCGGCACATATTCCGACCGTGGATTGCCCTGCCCGAGAACGTCCGGACAGGAATTCGTGTACTTACTGGTTTCCACGTGTGCCTGGGTCGGGCATTTATGGCTGCGCATTTCTAGCCGGCAATTCTCGGACCGGAACGTGACTTTTTTTAAAGTGAAAACTTGTTTAGGCGCGCGCTAGATGGCGTCATATACGTTTACATTATATAAATTAAAAACCACCGTCATTCATAGTTTTAGCTTTCACTTCTGCTTATACCTTTTTCACATTTATTAATCAAAGTAAGAGTAGGTATAAAGATATATCCCCTCGACTGATCATCTCTTCTGGTGACAATATTCTTGCCACTATTCCACGCGGACCTGGTTTATATATTTATTTTTAATGTTTAAGTAGATTAGATTTAAGATTATTATATTGTTATGTGTAGGTACCTATATGTAATTATGTTAAAAAAATATCATTATGTAACCTTCTCCTCTCGTCTCTATTATATATTAGTAACGATTTATACTTATTACTCGTATATTAGGTAGGTAGGTACTTACTACTTATACGTATCTAAATTGCGAATGGGATCACGTGAATCGGGAATATAAATAAAACATATCCACTAAATTAATAATAATAATTATAATAATAATCCATTTATTTTATACAACAATGTCGACTATAGTCGGATAATTTCTAACTAAAATCCCAATAGAAAAATATTGTATCTCATCTCCCGACTTCTCCCGACCTCCTCCCTCGGACCGCCGAGCATGTCCGACGGTCAAGTCTCACAGTCTATGGCAAAGAGCGCCCGGCGCGGATCTTACGTCACTAGCAATGTACAGCGCGGCCGGGCGGGCGCCGCTAGCACGAGCGGTCTTCTAGAACCAGCTGTGCCGTGTCCTTGCCGGTGTCGGCTGCCGGGTCCAGCGCGCGCGTCCGGCGCGGGCGGCTCTCCTGCGTGCTGGCCGGCAACACGGCCGGCTTGTCTCCCGGCTTGCTCTGTACATGGGGCGCGTCCGGCGTCTCGTAGAGAGGCGCAGGCGCTGGAGCGGGCGCGGGCGCGGGTGTTACCGCGTCGTACACCGGGTTACTGAAGTCCCGGCCCCGCCGCACGCCGCCCGCACCGGCCGCGTCATCATCTGGAGTACCCAGCTCGACGTTGGAGCCGGGCCTGAACGACACACTCTGTGAGGAAGCCAGACTGCCCAGACCACCCTTACCGCTGTGGACAACAAACAGTAGGTATTATTTACACGTAAACACACTAACACAAACCTTAATAAGCTAGAATGCTAGCTTGGAGTTGCATGGCAATATTGAGGATGTATCAGGTCCATTGTTTAGATTTGAGGCACAAAGAGTTTTATTTAGAAGTGCTAATAGCGATGTCCTATATTGTGGGTATACCCACAAAAAGTATTCTTTGCAACTTAATTATTATTTAGATATTTTGCTTCTTACTGTCTTAATTAAGTGCCTCTAGCTGAAGGTTGAACCTTCCATCGGTTGTTCCTTAAACATTTGGCAATTACCTAGGTACCTACTTATATTTGTATTTATAAAGTGTTTTACTCACAAAGGTCTTTTTCGCACCACGAACCACGCAGCGGCGGCTCCCAGTGCGAGCAGAGCCAGCAAGGCGAGCGGGACAGCAATAGCGGCGGGGGGAGCGCGAGAGGTGGAGGCGGAGGCGGTAGCACACAGGGGGGGCTGTAGCGGGGGACGACAGGAGCATGATAGCTCGCCGGTCTCGTCCGGGCTGCACACACCGCCGTTGTGGCACGGGCAGGCGCGCGGCTCGAGCCGGGGGCGCTCGGCTGGTGCATCGCACACGGCACGCTCCGCCGGGGGCCTCTTGGGGGTCACGGGGCTCTGCTGGCCGGAGCCTTGTTCGGGGCAGGCGCAGCGGTGACCGCCCGGCACCGGCAGACACAAGTGCGAGCAGGCTCCGGGCGGACAGGCATCCCCGCGCGTGGAGTTGTATCTCAGCGGGTGGTACACTTTTACGGCAGCCGGCCGCTCGAGTGCACGTCGCACGATGGTAGGTACGCCGCGCCCGAACTTGTCTTGTCGCAGCAGCTCACCCGAGTCGCGCGCTACCCAGTACAGCCGCGACTGGAACACGTCGAGCGCTACCGGATGTTTGAGAGACTCCCCGCGTGCCACCACTCGCCTCCCGCTACCGTCGAAGCGCATGACCTCGATGGTGTCCAGCTTGGTGTCGGCCCAGAACACGCGCCGGTCGCCGGCCAGGTCGATCGTGAGTCCGGTGGGATGTCTCACAGCGTCCGTGACTAGCGGACGCCGCACGGAGCCGTCCATCCAGGATCCCTCTATCTTGGGCGCGGAGCCGGCGTCCGCCCAGTACATGCGGCCCTTGTGCGGATCTAGCGCGAGCGACGTGGGTGCCTCCAACCCGGCGGCAACGAGCGCCCGGCGGTACCGTCCGTCAGTGCGCGCTACCAACACGCGGCCGCGAGGCTTGGCTCCGGCTCGTTCGGCCTCCGTCCAGTACAGATTGTCGCCCACGTAGTCGACGGCCAGCGCGGTAGGCTTGGCCGACAGCTTCAAGTCGAGGTCCTGCGCGTAGCCGCTACGCGCTGCCCCGTCCTTAGCGCCCACCATGTATGACCGTCGGATGGTCTTGTCGTAACTGTCGGCCCAGAACACGATCTGTCTCGTGGGGTCGTAATCGAGCGCTTCCACCCTCTTCTCAGTAGAGATGACCTCAAACTCGTCATCCTTGTCCTCGTTGTAAGCTCGTATCTCAGGTCCGTTAGCTAGCACCACTACCACGTCACCCTCGAGCGCCTTACACACTCCCGACAGCGCGTCCTCCAGCCTGAAACAGAAAACTCTCCTAATTAGTACTATTTATTTATTTGAAGCTGTGCTGTGGTAGGTGGTGACAATCTACTTATTATAGCACTATTAGCACTTGATAGTCTAATTATTTAATTTATATTTATAACAATAATTGGACTATTTGTTCTTATGTTAGTTCCTATTCAATACTTTTTAACTATTCTGTTTACCGGCTTTTTCCGTAGTCCCATTGGTTGGTTCTTCCATTGATGGAACTAAGGATAATTATTTTTTATTTTATGCTTTGTATAAGTGAAAACTAATAGAAGGGACAGAAGAAGTACGTGCATCTACTTATTATAGCTTATAAATCTAAAGTTAATTGAAAAAGTGTAAACTAAATTTTAACCGCGAATAAGTAAAAAAATTAATAAATAACAGTATTTTCTAAACAAGTTTAGTGTGCACTGACCTGAAACCATCGCGACAGCCGCAGCTGTAAGACCCGTTGAGGTTGGTGCAGAGCTGCGAGCAGTGATGTGTCCCGGTGGTACACTCGTCTACATCCACACACTTCTTGGGGTCCACACTGGACGTTATCCAGCCTTGGTAACATGAGCACACGTAGCTGCCAGCCGTGAGGTTGCTGCACAGATGCTCGCAGCCGCCGTGAGTGCCACTCTCGAGACATGTCGAGCCCTGATGACAGCCGAGCTCGTCGCTGGCGTCGCCGCACTGGTCGGCCAGATCGCACAGTTGGGTGCGCGGTACGCAGTGACGGTTGGCGCACTGAAACTGCGTGAAGGGGTCGCAGGGCTTGGAGCGCGCGGCGCAAAGCGTCATGTTGTTCTCGTCCGATCCGTCGCCGCAGTTGTCTACCCCGTCGCAAACTTGGTAGCGCGGTACGCAACGGTGGTTGGCACACTGGAACCGGCGTAATGTGTCGCAGTTGAAGTTGGTGCAGAGCGCAGCCGTCTCGTCGCTACCGTCGCCGCAGTCATCAGCTCCGTCGCAAAGGTCGGCCTGGGCCACGCACAACGTGTTGGCGCACTGGAATCTACTCTCGGGACAGTACCGTCCGCCCGGGAAGCGCGGCGGACATCCCGCCTCATCAGACAGGTCGCGACAGTCGCGATCACCGTCACAGCGGAAGTGAGCCGCGATGCAATGTCCGGAGCTACACTGGAAAGTTCCGTTCTTGCACTGGAATCCGGCGCAGTCCAGCTCGTCCGAGTTGTCGCCGCAGTCGTCCTCGTGATCGCAGCGCCAGCGGGACGACACGCACTTGCCGCTCGCACAGCGGAACTCCGACTCGGAGCAGCCGCGGTAGCGCCGGCGACACAAGGCCTCCGTCTCGTCGCTGCCGTCGCCACAATCGTCCGTAAAGTCGCATAGCCACTGCTTGGGCACACAGCGGCGGTTGTCGCATGCGAAGTCCGCTTCGGCGTCACAAGCGGGGCAGTTCTCGGGCAGTTCATCGGAGCCGTCGCGACAGTCGTCCTTACCGTCACAGAAGAGCCACTTGGGAATGCAACGGTAGTTGGAGCGACCGGGACAGCGTCGCCAGCCCGTGGTGCAATTACGTTGACGACACATATAGGCGGGCTCGTCCGAGTCATCACCGCAGTCGTTGTCGAAGTCGCACATCCAGAGCTTGGGGATGCAGCGGCCGTTCTTGCAGGCGAACTCGGTGGTGGGATCGCAGACACGATTATGGCACAGCGCGGGGTCTTCGTCGCTGCCGTCCTTACAGTCGGGGTCACCGTCGCACTTCCAGCTGTCGAGCACGCAGCGGCCGCTCGAACGACACTTAAATTCTAGCAGAGGACACTCGTGCGAACACTGTGCCTCGTCAGAGCCGTCGCCGCAGTCGTCGGTACCGTCGCAGATGGTGGCGGCAGGCGTGCAGTTGGTGTTGCGACACTGGAACGATCCCGCGCGACAGTGGCGCACCGGGCACGACGCGGGTTCATCGGAGCCGTCCGCACAGTCCTTCTCGCCGTCGCACTTCCAGAACCACGGGATGCACTTCTCGTCGTGCCCGCCGCAGCGGTGCTGGCCGTCCGTACAGTTGGCTATGCAGGTCTTGGTGTCGCGAGCCAGATAGAATTGGTTCGGACAAGCGCAGCGGTAGTTGGTGACGCCCTCTTCCCCGTACTCCACGTCGATATATCCGGCGACGCGCGGGGGGGCCAGCAGACATAAGTGAGAACAGCCGCCATTGTCGTCCCCGCACGGATTGCGGTAGGGCAGCTGGCGCAGCGGGTGTACTATGTGCACGTCGTAGGGCCGGTGCGTGGTGTTCCGCAGCAGGCGCCAGTGCTCGCCCGAATGTTTGTCGGCGCGGCTGATAGCCTTTAGATTCCAGTCTGTCCAATACATCGCGTCGTCGAAGATCGAGAGCGCGAACACGTGCGGTACTCGGGCACCAGACAGCACCACATGTCGGTGTCGTCCCTCCAGGTCGGCTGACGCTATGTAGTCAAGGTGGGCGTCTGCCCAGTAGATTCTGTCCGTGAAGTAGTCTATGGTGAGTGCATTAGGCCACGCTATATCGTCTTCCCAATTGAGGATGGAAGTGAAGTTGGTGCCGTCCATGCCCAGCTTACCGATGTAGGCCTGCAGGTGCCACGAGGTGTAGTACAGATATCCGGTACCTGGGTGCACGACGACGGCGCGCGGGTCCGCGATGCCCGTCTTCAAAGTCTTTCTGCGAGTACCGTTGAGCTCGGCCACATCCAGGTTCTTAGAATGTCGGTCGAGCCAGTACAGCTTGCGGCCGACCCAGTCCACGGCGATGCCCTCGAGACCATGCGAGTCGTGGCGGACCACTACCTCCTTCTGTGGAGAGGGATCTGAGTAATCGGATCTGTAGATGGTCTTAGCCGACACGTCCGCAAAGTACATGCGGCTCTCCTTAATGTCGAAATCGATGGCCACCACGTTCATGAGATCCTGGTGAACGAGGTTGTAAAGCGAGGCATCCGTAGACATGTTGCGCACGTAGTACTTGTTGGTAAATATGAGCCAAGGTTGCGTCGCGTCTTTGCGCTTGCAGGTCCGTTCATCGGGCTCGCGCTCATAGTAGCGCTCATCACACTTGCAGTAGTACGAGCCAGGCGTGTTGGAGCAGTGCTGCGAACACACGCCGGGCGAATCCGCGCACTCATCGATGTCCGCGCAGGCTTTTCCGTCGGGCAGCAGCCGGTAGCCCTGGTTGCAGTCGCAGTAGAAACCTGTCAGCGTATCGACACACTTGTGACCACACTGGTTGACCTCAAGTTTGGCACACTCGTCCACATTGCAGTGCGGGGGCTCGTCAGAGTCGTCAGCGCAGTCCGACACTTTATTGCACACGAGTCGCATGTCAATGCACTGGTCGTTGGCGCACTTGAACTGGCCGGCAGGACACGTGTTGTTCCGCTTGGCGCAGTCCACTTCGTCAGAGCGGTCACCGCAATCATCTTCTCCGTCGCAGCGGAAGTGACTTCGGATACACTTGAAATTCTGGCACTTAAACTCCTGCTCGGAACACTGTTTGTACTGGGAGTTGCAGTGCTTGCCTTCATCGGATCCGTCGCCGCAGTCGTTGTCGTGGTCGCACACCCAGCCCTTATTAACACAGCGTCCGTTGGTGCACTGGAACTGGTCGTCTTGGCAGGGAGCGGGCGTGGCGCAGTGGTGCACGGTAGCGTTCTCGTCGGCGCCGTCCACGCAGTCCGGGTCGCCGTCGCAGATCCATTTACGCGGAATACATTGCGCGCGGCCCCACGCCTGATTCTCGGTGCAGGTGTACTCAGTGTCGGGGTCGCATTTGCGCTCGTCGCACTGGTGCCGCTCGTCCTCATCGCTGCCGTCGAGACAGTCGTTGTCGCGGTCGCACAGGTAGATGCGAGGCACGCAGTTGCCGTTGTCACACGTGAACAGGTCTCCAAAGCAGGTGCGTCCCTCGGACTTGCAGTACTCGGGCGGCTCGTCGGCGCCGTCCCCACAGTCGTCGTCGCCGTCGCAGTACCAAGTGGCAGGTATACATCGGTGGTTGGGGCAGCGGAAGCTGTTCTGCGGACACGTTCTCTGCGCGCAGTGTAGCGGGTCCTCGTCCGAATTGTCCCCGCAGTCGTTATCTCCGTCGCACAGCCAATATGGCTCCACGCAGATGTTGGTCTTCTCGCACTTAAGGTGGTTGGCGGGGCAGGTGGTGTTGCGAGGGCAGCGCTCGTGCGTCTCGTCGGAGGTGACGTTGTCCTTGCAGTCGTTGATTCCGTTGCAAACTTGCGCCGAGGGAATACAGCGCGAGTTAAGGCACGTAAACTCATTGTCGGCGCACGGCGGATACACACAGCCGTCCTCGTCTGAGCTGTCCTTGCAGTCATTCTCGTGGTCACACTTCCAGGACTTGAAGATGCAGCGACCGTTGTTACAGCGGAATTCGTTTGGCGAGCACGAATGGTAAGCGCAATAATACTTGTCTTCGTCGGAGTTGTCGCCGCAGTCGTCGTCCCCGTCGCAGGACCACATGCGGCTGATGCACTTGCCGTTGGCGCAGGAGAACTTAGAGCTGTCGCATGTCACATTCTTGGGAACGCACATGCGGCCCTCGTTCACCAGCTTGGTAGTATCGTCACAACGACACTCCACAGTGTTGTTGGGAGCTGGATGGCAGCTGTGCGCACAGCCGCCGTTGTTGATGTTACACAGGTTCGCCTGGCACTTCTGGCGACTCGTGCTGTACACATGAATGTCCCGCGGGGAGTCCTCGAGTCGCTTGACCATCTCGACCATGTTGGCGCCGGTGTGCTTCTCCGCGCGGTACACCCCCCGGAGCTGTAGGTCAGTCCAGTAGATGTAATTTCCAAATACGGTGATTGCGAACGGATAAATTGTAGCCGATATAAGGACCTCTCGATCCGTCCCGTCGCAGTTCGAGCGCTCAATCTTCTCGCGCACGGCGTCCGTCCAGTACAGTTTGCTCTCATCAAAATCGACAGTCAAGCCACTTGGTTGTGACAGGTCCTTATCGACAATAGCTTTCTTCAAAGATCCCGCCATAGTGGTCCGGTATATTTTTCCGGAAGTCCCGAATCTACCCCAATCTGTGTAGTACAAGGTACCGTTGCAAGGGTCTACAACTATAGCTCGCGGTCTTTCCACTCTGGCGATCATGACTAATTCGGTACCGTCGAGGTTCATGGCATAAATGGAATTGTTAGAGCTGTCGGTCCAGTATATCTTCTTCTGGGTCCAATCAAATGCAATACCTTCTGGGTTTATACCCTTATTGACAATGTTATGAATACCGGCTGAATCGGGATTGTTAGCAGACATCCAGCCTATTCTAGCCCATGGGCGTATTTGAGTGAAGAACAACTTATTATCAGCAAAATCGAACTCCACGCCCACAACGTTAGTAAGGTTACCGACCGGCTTGAACGGTACACCTGTCGACTTGGGATCCAAGTTGATACCTCTGATCTCAGTACGTGTGGTAAACACGAGGTATTCGTCGACGACATCACACTTCTTGGGGTTGTTCAACGACACGCGGCCAGTGGCGCAGTCACAGCGATGCGAGAAACCTTTGTTGGCGTCTGGTGGGTAGCTAAAACACAGTTGGTCACAGCCTCCATTTCCCAGTTTCCTACATGGATTATTTTCGTCTGTCGGTTGGTTACTAACGTCGAAGATCACGATGTCTCTCAGTTTCGGCAGGTTAGTACGAACTTTTTCCGGTAAAGACATATTTCCAGGCAGTTTGGACGCTTTATAGATAGTCTGAAGATTTCGGTCAACCCAGTACACGCTAGACGTATGAATTGCAATTCCCATCGGGTTGGGTAAGTTGGAGCGAACCAGCTGCCTGTTACCTCCACTATAGGATATCTTTTGTATCTGGTCAAGTTTCGAATCCACCCAGTATACGTCGTGAGTCAACATATCGATAGTCAAATCCCTCGGGTTGGATATTCCGGAGCTGACTACGGTCTGCCAGTTGGACCCGTCTAGATAGGCCTTGCCTATTCTTGGATATTGTCCATAATCAATCCAATAAAGCAATCTTTTAAGTGGGTTAACTGCAAGTTCTCTAGGTGCATCCATGGTAGTCTTGACTAGAACTTTCCTGTTGGAGCCGTCTAACCAACACATTTCGACGTAGTTCTCGTGAGGGAAAACGTTGGTGAAATAAAGGTTTCCGGCCACCCAGTCGATAGCGAGGCCTCTGATACCGTTACTGCCTATGCCGTCTTTAATTACATGCTGCAACTCTGTACCGTTAGGTCTGACACGGAAAATCCCATTCCATGGGCCTCGGTTGAACTCAACCCAATAAATCCAATTTTCAGAAAAGTGTACATCGACGTGTAGAATGTGATGTCCTTGTCCAGTAACCGGCAGCATCGCCTCAGCGCTTCCGGCCAGGCTGTAGCCGCGGATTATGTCTAGCTGTGAAACTACTGCAAAGGTCTTGTATGCCACGCAGTTCACTTCGTTCTCCTTTTTGTATCCAATAGAACACGCGCAAACTCTAGAGCCTACTTCGCCGGGTATACATATCTGTTCACAGCCGCCATTGCTTTGAGAGCAAGGATGGTGGATCATTTTTCTCTTCTGGAATATTGTTAAAGCCTTCAGGTCGCTTTCATTGTCTACAATGGTCTTGATGTTATCTCCACTTGGCAAGTCAGCTTTGATAATTTTTTCAAAGCGTGGATCTAGAACGTATAATCTCGAATCCAAAACCGCTATTGATTTCGGATAGTGGATGGCATTAGCCTCAGTTAGTATAGTTTTCCTGTCGTTGCCATCTGTTTTTATGCTAGACACACTAGCTGGGTATTGCGTGCTAAAGTATAGGATCTTCTTCTCCACGTCGATGGTGACAGCTTCTGGTTTCTCAATATTGTCCACCAGCACGATCGGGAAAGTTCCGTCCATGTTGGCCTGCCCGATCTTAGCTGGAACACCAAAGCCGCCTTCATCTGACCAATACATCTTTCTGGAAAATAAAAACATTTATTAATTGCAAATGCTTCTATATATACTATAAAAAAACATAACAACATAAATGTTATGTTTGTTTGTTTGTCCTTTTTTTCACGTCAAAACGGAGCAAACAGATAGACGTGATTTTTTCCACAGATATACATACTTAGTTGAAGGGCGGGAAGTGAGAAAGGCTACTTTTTATCTCCGGAAAGTAGGTCATTCCCCCGGGAAAATAAAAAAATAATAACTAACTGCAATGCTCTACCAACCAATGTATATAATTCAACCAACACCAAAAGAATGTAAATGTTATGTACCTAGTAACTGATAGTTCGTATGTTTTACCTATACGAGTATATTGTAAGAATTTCACTGCGTATTATACAAACAAAGTGCCTCGCCGCATGTCTGTCAGTCAGTTTCTCTGTGTCGATTCACTCGGGATCGTGTTTTGTTGCGGTTCTCGCGATTGGATAGATAGATTGAGATGGACCTATCAATTTTAGGAGATGAGTAAATCAATCATGTAGAAAATAATTACTTATGTATTTAATAGATAAGTAGAAATAATAATTATTTAAATATTATATATTAGTTATTGTACCCGTGTGAAGTAGGGGGCGGGTCGCTAGTTTTGTAATGTGATACTTGTGGAGTGGAGTTTCTCATTACTTCATCTCCACAGATGATATTTCTGAATATGAAGTAGTGGTAGTAAGTACCATAATATTATATTTATCTTCCAAATTTTAGATAAAATGATTACTTACTAAATTGAGATACCGTCACGTCAGCGTCACGACAAGGACAAGGAATTTCTTACAAATAGTATAGAGACAGGTACTAAACTAACCCTTCAGTAGGATCCAAACAGAGCGCTTTCGGTTTGGCCACAGAAGTCTTGTTTCCATCGTTCGCCATTATAATAGATCGGTAGTGGACTTTTCCATCAACTTTGACCAGCTCAATATTGCTCGCGACTCGGTTCGCCAAGTACAAGTTTCTTCCCAACCAATCGAAGGCGAGTGCCGACGGAGCTCCCACGATCCCCGTGTCTCGGCCCAAGAAGTCCGTCTTGTCTCCGCCGCCGTAGGGCATGCTGTACACGGTGCAGTTCTCGCCGTCCTCTGTCTCTCCCGAGATGGCCTGGAGCCAGTACAGAGTGTGGCCTTGACGGTCGTAGTCCATCTGTACTCCTCCTGCAAAGTGGCCAGTAGGGGGATTGTTAACTTGATTAATGATTGTTAAGGCTGTTATGTCTGTTTGTGAGAATACGAATAAAATTGTGGATACAATTATGTGTCATTTTGAAAATACGGGTCTTGGTCTTGAAGACTGATAGGAAATTTTGAAATTATTTCAATAGTGTTGGTAAATTATCATTTTTCAGGACTCGTTTTCAAAAACTTACGTACGAGTGACGTTTGACGATCGATCTTGTAAAGCTCACTGAAGATTTTGAACATTAAAAAACAGTATTGACACCTTAATATTGTTACGAGCTGGGGTTCGAAGAGATTTAAAATACCGATTAAATAGACAAACTTTACTTTAACACCACAAAAATACAGTTAAATAAATGAAAACACTTGAATATCACTTATTCGCACTAAATTCCACTTCACTGTTTCGCTTTGATCGCTCTGATTCGCACTGTGTCCTCCCGGCGACGATCCTCTGTTTATATTGCCCTCCGAACATTCGGGAAACGCCGAGATTGTTGTACAGAGTTGTAGATGCGTCTCGATGCGACTCGGCGCCAAATACCTACACACAGACCGCGCCCGATTTTGGTACCTATGGCTAGGCACATACGGTCCATTTTCGTTTGTACTTGATTCTCTCTGGATGTTTCTAGAGACGTCTATCGACCTTGATGTGTTTAGGTATTTATTTGTGCGATTTAAGTACCTATTCGTTACACTGCCCCCCGCTTAGACTTGCTCGTCCCGAGCAATATTCGAGCCTTTGTAAGGAGCCAGTCGATCAATATGGACAACCTTTAACTGTCCACGCGGGCATCGTTGGATCCGATAGGTCACGTCATTGATCCTCGTGATGACCTTATACGGGCCTTCCCAGCGGTTCTGCAGCTTGGGAGATTTGCCTTTTCGGCGTTTCGGGTTGTGCAGCCACACCAACGATCCCTCGTCAAAACCGTTACTATTGAAGTTTCTATCGTACCTGGTCTTCATCTTTGTACTGGCCACAAGACTGCTCTGACGAATCTGGTCATGTATGTCGCACATCTTGTTTTTCAGGTTCGATACGTAGTCACTTACAGGTTGCGGCGCATCCGGAGGTCCGCCGGTCAGGAGATCAACTGGTAGTCGGAGTTCTCTCCCAAAGTTGGCATAAGCAGGAGTCACCTTTATGCTTTCATGCTCTGCGGATCGATATGAGAGCAAGAACAAGGGAATATATCGGTCCCAGTCCCTCTGGTGATCCTCAACCAGTTTCGCCAAATGAGTCTCCAAAGTGCGGTTGAACCTTTCAACCATTCCGTCGGACTGTGGATGATACGCCGTAGTCCTCGTTTTATTTATTCCCAGGAGACGGCATACTTCCTGGAACAACTGCGACTCAAAGTTACGCCCTTGATCAGAATGTATCTCCAATGGTAGCCCGAACCTGCAGAATACTTCGTTGACCAACTTAGTCGCCACTGTTGTCGCTTCCTGGTTGGGAATTGCGAAGACCTCCGGCCACTTCGTGAAGTAGTCCATCACGACCATGAAGTACTTGTTCCCGTCTTCAGTGGCCGGGAACGGTCCAGCAACGTCCACCGCAATTCGTTCCCATGGAGCGCCAACATTGTACAGCTGCATACGTCCCCTCGTACGTGTCGTAGGTCCTTTCACGGCCGCACATACTGTGCACTTACGACACCAATCCTCGACATCTTGCCGGCAATGAACCCAATAAAATCGTTTCCTGATTTTCGCCAGGGTTCGATTCATGCCCAGATGTCCTCCCGAGGATCCATCGTGCACGGACTCAAGCACTGCGCGCACCTTTGACCTAGGCACGACCAGCTGCATCAATGTCTCCTGTCCACTTGGCGACTCCCACTTGCGGTACAGCAACCCGTTGTGCAGCACTAGACTTTCCCACTGAGCCCAGTAGCTTTTCGTGGTGGAACTCATGGCTGATACAACATTCCAGCCGGGCCTTGGAACATTCTGCGTCTTCCATTCCATTATCGGCGCCAAGTTGTTATCCTTGAGTTGCTCGTCTCTCGTCCTCTCGTTCGCCCATTCGTCACTAAGGTTGTTAGTCGTAATCACTTTGATGACAGAATCACCGATTTCACGCCTCGAGCAGTGTTTACAATCTTCAGGGCACGGCCTGCGTGACAGTGCGTCAGCGTTGCCATGCATCCGTCCTCGTCGATGTTCGATCGTGAAATCGAATTCTTGTAACTGCTCGATCCACCGAGCGACTTATCCTTCAGGATCCTTGAATTGAAGTAACCATTTCAACGCCGCATGGTCTGTCCGTAGCTTGAACTTCCTTCCGATGAGATATTTGTTGAAGTGTCGTAACGTCTTCACTACGGCCAGAAGTTCGCGTCTGGTTACACAGTAGTTCCTTTCTGGTTTCGACAGAGCCTTGCTGAAATATGCTATCACAACTTCCTTGTCCCCCTTCCGTTGTGACAGCACACCTCCAATGGCGATGTTGCTTGCGTCTGTGTCCACCACAAACTCGCCGACTTGGTCCGGGTAGCCCAATACAGGTGTTTCACACAGTCGTTGTTTCAGTTCCTGGAACGACTTCTCACAGTCCTCAGTCCACTGAAACGAACGCTTGTCCTCCGTCAGTCGATGTAGGGGCTTGGCTACTCCCGCGAAGTCGTATACGAAGCGGCGGTAGTATGAGCACAGACCAAGAAACGCCCGAACATCTGTTTTGTTCCGTGGGGTGGGCCATTCTCGTACAGCTACTGTCTTTACAGGGTCGGTTTCTACGCCATCCTTTGTAATTACATGCCCGAGGTAATTTACACGTTTCTTGAAGAAGCTACACTTCTTGGCATGCAATTTCAGGTTCGCGAGCTTCAACTTGGCAAACACTCTTTCTAAATTCCTCAGGTGCTCGTTGAAGTCGCGTCCCATAATGATGACGTCATCCAGGTAGACTAGGCAAGCTTTTCCCACGAGATCAGCAAGCACAACTTCCATCAGCCTTTCGAACGTAGCAGGAGCATTGCATAACCCGAAAGGCATGACGTTGAACTGCCACAGTCCATTTCCGGTCGAGAAAGCAGTCTTTTCCTTGTCCTTGGGATCGATCTCCACTTGCCAGTATCCACTCTTCAAATCCAGTGTTGAGAACCATTGGTTCCCACTCAACTTGTCCAAGGTGTCGTCAATCCGGGGTAGAGGGTAGCTGTCCTTTCTGGTTACGTCGTTCAGTCGACGATAATCCACACAGAAGCGAGTGCTGCCATCCTTCTTCTTAACTAGCACAACCGGAGAACACCATGGGCTCAAAGAAGGTTCGATGACATTAGCCTTCTTCATGTCTTCCAGCATGCACTGTACTTCGGCTTCTCTTCCTACTGGGATTCGTCGAGCACGTTGACGTATAGGTAACTCGTTGCCTGTGTTGATGGTGTGTTTCACCAATGACGTCCTGCCGAGATGCCCATCTCTGTCACTAAAGATGTCAATGTAACGAGTGAGCATCTCCTTCGCTCGTTTGTACTCGGAGATTGACAAGTCCTTCTTCGAAATGTCGACGAGTTCCAAGGGGTTTGCACTGTTATTTTTCATCGCCGATAGCTTCCCCTGGGTGCAGCTCCGCATCCAATTCGCCTCGTCGCACTTCGCCACGACTTGATCCTTACTGAGAGTGACAGGAGCGCCATTGAAGTTGGTCACCCTTACTACAGCTCGTCCACTCTTGCTGTTTACTAAAGTTGGAGTGAGTAACCAGCCTTTATGTTTAGAACGTTCCAGGTGGTCGATGATAGAGCACCTCGTATTGGAGGGGTCCCCATTAGTTGGTAACTCCACATCGACAAGCGTCTCCGAATATGGGTTCAGCTTGACGCCCTTGGCACAACGCACATAGCCAGCATAACCGCCTTTCAAAAATACCTGTTCCTGGCCGCACTGCAGTACACCGTTGCGCAAGTCGATGCCAAACTGGAACCGCTTCATAAAGTCGAGTCCGAGAATGCAGTCGTCTATAATGTCGGCCACGATGACGGTGTGTGGATACTCCCCGTCACCCACCTTGAGTGTCACCGGCAGCTCGTCGTATGCGGGTATTGGCTGACCGGTTGCCGTGAAGAGTTTCAGACAGGAAGATGAACGTCTGGTTCTGCTCGTAGATCGTCCCAACAACTGAGGTCTCACAACCGTACGCGTTGCTCCTGTGTCGATCGTCATCTCACATGGCGTCCCGTTGACCTCGCCGGCGATCACCAGACTGTTCCCGTCGAAAACTTGTCGGATGGTAACTTTTGGGGCTGTGTCACGAGCAGCCAGTACCCGCCCCGCGGCTCTGGCTGTTACTCGTTTCCCGGAAGCTCCGTAGTTACGGCACGGACATCAGCTCCGACGTCCCGTTTCGGCACTCGTTGATCCGTGCCTTGTCGTTTAAGCGCCGGGCAGCTTGCTTTAAGGTGCCCCAGCTTGTGGCAGTAGAAGCAGCGGGGTAAGTAGCTACGCCTCTCTGCTACAGGTGTCGTTGTTGGAGTAGCCTCCTCCGCCACTTGTCGCAATCGCTGAGAACGAGGCTCCTGTCTCACGGCTTCCACCTCTAGAGCATGGGCCAGTGCATCTTTCAGGGCGCTGTGGTGGCCCAGTCGAACTGCAGCTCTGACCTCCATGCTGCGGATGCCGTCGATGAATGCTTGAACGAGGTTCGCAGCAATGAACTCTTGTCCGGCAGATGGGTACGCCTTCCTCACGATCTTCTCGATCTCCAGAGCCCATTGTTGCAGATTCTCACCAGCATGTTGCGTCCTGTCCCTCAGCTGCGCTCGGTAGACGTGCTCCAGGTGTTTGTCGCCGTACCTGGTGTCCATTGCCTCGATCAGGTTCCCGTACGTGGTGCAGCTGTCTGGAGAGGCCTCCAGAACCGATAGTGCACGGCCCCTTAAAGCCACTGTCAAGGCGGTCAGAGATTGCTCGTCTGTCCAGCCGTTGGCAGAGGCGACCGTTTGGAACTGCAATTTGTACGCTGTCCAGGACGTAGTCCCGTCGTACGGCGGCACCTTGACTCGGGGGCCGGAGACGACGACGCCTCCAGAAACAGGAGCGGACAGCTTCAGTTTCCTTACTTCATTCTGGAGCCTCTCGCATCGGCTGTCCAACTCTCCGTAGCGGTCGTTAAGTCTTGCATCCTGTTCTCCGCTCATCCTTGTCTGTATTTCCATATGGAGATCCTTATAGTGCTGTTGGAGGTCTTCGTAACGGATGTCAAGGTCTTCGATTCTCTCCTCGTGCATGTCTGTAACCCTCTGTAGCTGCTTCACCTCCATAGTCACCTTTCCCAGTGATTCTGAAAGCAGCTCCTTAAGGCTAGCAGACTGCTCCTTTAACAGCCGGCAAGTCTGCTCCTCCCGAAGTCTGGCCTCCTCCTCTTGTCGTCTGGCCTGCTCCTCCTGACGTCGGGCCTGCTCCTCCTGACGTCGGGCCTGCTCCTCCTGACGTCGGGCCTGCTCCTCCAATAGCTGCCGAGTCTGCTCCTCCTGTCGTCGGGCCTGCTCCTCCTGTCGTCGAGCCTGCTCCTCCTGACGTCGGGCCTGCTCCTCCATCAGCCGTCGAGTCTGTTCCTCCTGACGTCTGGCCTGCTCCTCCATCAGCCGAACCAGCATTCCCATGTCGGTTGCCTGGGGAGCACCCGCAGAACCCGCAGCACCCGAATCAACTCCAGCAGCAGCTCCAGCACCACCAGCAGCAGTCCCAGCAGCAGCAGCAGCAGCTCCGGCACCACCAGCAGCATTCCCAGCAGCACCAGCAGCGGCTCCAGCAGCAGCAGCCTCGTCGACCTCCTCGCCGTGATGTCCAGCAGTAGTTTGTCGTGTTTTGGGTCGCCGTGATGACGACGAGTCACGTGGTGTAATCGGCATTTTTGAATCCCACACTCCTGACACCAATTTGTTACGAGCTGGGGTTCGAAGAGATTTAAAATACCGATTAAATAGACAAACTTTACTTTAACACCACAAAAATACAGTTAAATAAATGAAAACACTTGAATATCACTTATTCGCACTAAATTCCACTTCACTGTTTCGCTTTGATCGCTCTGATTCGCACTGTGTCCTCCCGGCGACGATCCTCTGTTTATATTGCCCTCCGAACATTCGAGAAACGCCGAGATTGTTGTACAGAGTTGTAGATGCGTCTCGATGCGACTCGGCGCCAAATACCTACACACAGACCGCGCCCGATTTTGGTACCTATGGCTAGGCACATACGGTCCATTTTCGTTTGTACTTGATTCTCTCTGGATGTTTCTAGAGACGTCTATCGACCTTGATGTGTTTAGGTATTTATTTGTGCGATTTAAGTACCTATTCGTTACAATATGGTCAACTTTTATATCGATAGATTAGATTTTTCAACTTTCATAAAAAAATAATCTGGAGACCAAAAACTTTTATAAAAATAAAGTAATGAAATACCTTGTACACCGACAACGGGAGCCAGATACCGTGAGGAAGTGGAGCCGTCGGTGGAGATGTCTACTATTTGTGATCCCTTCATTACCATCAGATATGACGATTCCTCTGAAACAGGCAATAAATAACAACTGTTAATATTAGTGTGGTGAGTCGATGCTCGAACTAGAGTCTACAGAAGCAGGTCGCACCTTCTTGACAGTTCCCGTTAGGTAGCAGTTTATAACCGGGTCGGCAGCGACAAGAGTAACCGGCCATCTTGTCGGGACTCAGCAGGCAGAGGTGTTGACAAGCGCGCGGGGGGCACGGGGAGGGGTACTGGGGTTGCAGCGCAGGGTGGTGCACGTGCACGGACAGCGGCTGGGAGATGAGGTGTGACACTACGCTCTGTTGGGAGCCGCGGAACTTGTGGGCCGACAGCACGCGGTTGAGTTGGCGGTCGGTCCAGTACAGTGTGTCCTCGAACAGAGACAGCGAGTGCGGGTGTAACAGATAGTGAGAGCCGGCCAGCACTTGTTGTCGCGAGCCGCCGTCGTAGTCGCAGAAGTCGATGAAGTCCAGCTTGGAGTCAGCGAAGTAGACGCGACGCGCGGCCGTGTCCAGTGTGAGACCGTTAGGCCAGTAGATCTTAGAGGTGATGATAGCGGTGCGCTGCGATCCGTCCATTCCGGCGCGCTCGATACGAGGATTCTCGCCCCAGTCGGTCCAGAACAGCCAGCGCGCGCCGACCGCCGGGTCCAGACACAGTCCGCGCGGCTGCGTGATGTTACCCCCCAATAACGTGGTGCGCGCGGCGCCGTCCTCGCTGGCGACCTCGAGCGTGTTGAGCTTGCTGTCAAGCCAGTACAGATTGCCGGCGATCCAGTCATAGGCAAGCCCCTCCACCAGGTCGAGCCCGGTAGACACGACGACGCGCGGCTCGCTGCCGCTGTCCAACCGCGAGATTTTCTTTAGTTTCATGTCCGACCAAAAGATGGTGCCTGTATGCATGTTGGAGGCGGTAGCGACCACGTTCTCGACGTTGATGGGCACGCGCTCGAGACCCTGCTCGTTCAGATCGGCCACGAGGATGGAATGGCGGTTAGAGATGACCAGGAACGCGCTGGAGTGGTTGTTGGCCTTGCAGGAGTGCTTGTCCGGCGTCAGTTCGTAGCCCTTGACGCAGCCGCAGTAGTACGACCGCTTGAGATTAGTACATGTCTGGGAGCACTTGCCGGGAGGAGTGCACTCATCGATGTCCTTACATGTGTAGCCGTCCTTCTCGAGCTCCTCGCCCACCGGACACAAGCAGAGCGGTCCATTGGGCGTCTGCTTGCACTCGTTGGAACACAGCCCGCCTTGATGTTTGCACTCGGCGAAATCGCAACTTGCACCTTCATCAGCTCCGTTAGGACAGTCGAACTTGTTGTCACACACTTGAGTGAGGTTCACACAGCGTGCGGTTAGCCCTGGACACGCCCACTGTCCAGAAGGGCATCTGCAATGGCAGGTAAACCATAATTTAATACAATTATTTCAAGCTAGGTAGGTACCGGTTACTGACAACTTGACTCGATACAGACCTGAAGGGTGGTGGGGTGCAGGCGTGTTCGTGACTCTCGTCTGAGCCGTCTCCACAGTCGTCGTTGCCGTCGCAGATGTAAGCCTTGAATATACAGCGAGAGTTGTGGCATTTGTAGAAGTTGGGCGCGCAGTTCACCTGGCCGCACGACGCTGGCTCATCTGACAGGTCCTCGCAGTCCGGCGTGCCTGAGGGCGGACACTGTCAGTACATGATCGCGCTCGGACGTTAGTACATGACATACATGGATGGAACCTACCGTCGCAGTACCACGTCCTGGGGATGCAGATCCCGGAGCTCTGGCATTGGAACTGCTTGTCTTCACTGCACTGGTGCGGCGCCAGAGATGGGCAACCAGCCTCGTCGCTACCGTCGTTACAGTCCGGAATGCCGTCACACTTGTAAGCCTCCTGTAACGTGACGTCACGAATTAGTAACTGCTCGTAATAAACAGCTAGGACTACGCGCAGCGTAAGTGAGACTCACCTGCACGCACTGTTTGAGGTCGGCACACTTGAACTGACTTGCGATACAACTGACGGGCGGACAGTCCACCTCGTCCTGCTTGTCGAAGCAGTCGTCGTCTCCGTCGCATACCCAAGACGCGGGAATGCAGTGACCGGTGCGCGGACACGTGAACTGTGGATCGATAGAAATATGGTGTCAACTTCATGAACGATCCTGAGCGTCACGCCTGTTGCCGTGAGCAGGCGTACCTGGAAGTAGGCGCACGTTTTCTCGGCGCAATGTGGACCTTCGTCGGAGCCGTCCCCGCAGTCGTTCTCCGAATCACATTTCCAGGTGTTGGGTACACAGCGTCCGCTATCACAGCGGAATTGAGAGGAACTGCACGTGACGTTGACGCAGCCCGCCTCATCCGAGAAGTCACCACAGTCGTTCTCAGAGTCGCATTTGAAGGTGGCCGGTATGCAGCGCCCCGACTTGCACATGAACTCGTTGCTGCCACATGTAGTCTCTGAAAGAAACGATACGGTCAGCGTACGGAATGAGCAGGCGCGGGCTGATGCGAGAGAAACTCACTAGTGCAGTTTTGTTCTTCGTCGCTGTTGTCCAAGCAATCGTCGTCTCCGTCGCACACCCAGCTTTTCGGCACGCAGCGTTGATTCCCGCAGGTGAAGTCCCAGGCGTTGGGGCACGCCTTGACGGGTGGCTCAGAGTTAGGGTCCGGCTCGCAGCTCGTACCGTCCGCGGCGAGCTTCTCTCCGTACGGACAGCCGCATTTGACGGTCAGAAGCTCCGTGTTGTTGCGGGGGATGGCGAAGCACAGCTTCTGGCAGTTGCCGTTGTTGCGGGCGCACGGTTGCATGGGGTCCACCTTCTGGATCTCGTCGCTGTAGACCTTGACGCCGTAGAGCCGGTTGGTCTGCGGCTCGCGAACCATGATTTCCTCTTGCTCTCCCGTCAGCTTGTGAAGCCGCACAATGGCATCCAGCCGCCAGTCCGTGATGTACATGAACTCCCGATGGATAACGATGGAGAAGGGGTGCCGGATGAGTCTCGAGTTGACCGTCTTGACATCGCTGCCGTCTAGACGCGCGTGCTGCACGTGGTCCAGCAGAGCGTCGCACCAGTAAAGGCGGTCGGCCTCAAAGTCTATGGACAGTCCGTTTGGCCAGCCGAGAGTGACATTCTCAAAAACCAATAAACCAGTTCCGTCAGTGTTCGCTCTGCTTATGTTGGCGGGCCTGTCCCACTCGGAGAAGAATATGTATCCCTTGTTCGGGTGCACCACGATCGCGCGAGGTCTCTTCAGATCCTTTAGGAGAGTTCTCTTGTACGATGTGTTTCTAGTTGATAGAACGTTGAGCGTGCCTTTGCGCGAGTCTATATAGTACAAGTTCTTTGACGCCCAGTCGACGGCCAGTCCCTCGACGCCTTCATTCTGGGAAGCCAGCACGATCTCTCTCGTAGTGCCGTTTCTGTGTATCCTATAGATGACGTCTTGTAGCACGTCCGAGTAATAGATATGTTCATCGCCAGTGTCAAAGTCGAGGCCAACAAACCTCGCTCTCCGCGACACTACTGGCAGAATGGCATCACCGAATCCCTCTATAACGGGATTTAAAACTTTACCCTTAATAAACCTCTGTTGAGAATACATTAGGAACTCTTTAACTAAATCACAGTTTCTTAAATCTTTTTCTAACCTATATCCTATATTGCAGGCGCATCTATACCCCAGGCCGCCATTTTGTAGAGCTGTCACGATGCACATGTGCGAACATCCGCCATTGTTGTTTCCGCAAGGGTTATTAACCGAGGTCTGTTTTAACGAATGCATGACCGTTATGGCTTTAGGATCCCTTATATCTTTCATCTTGTAAATGGCCTGAATACTTGACGACCCTTCGTATTTATTAACGGAGCTTATGCCCTGCTTGGTCCCGTCCGACCAGTACACTCTATCCTCGAAAAGCGCCAGCCGAGAGGGGCTAGGCATCTGTTGCCCCCGGAGCACCAGGAACCTATGGTTACCGTCGTAGTCGACCGTCTCTATGTAGTCCAACAGAGAGTCGCACCAGAACACTCTCTTCGCGATGATGTCCACGGCGACACCCGACGCTTTGTAGGCGGCCTCGGACACGATCGACTTGGCGTGGGTTCCGTCCATGTTCGCCCGCAGAATCTGTAACAAACACACAAATATCGATGTCAGTGGTGCGCGACGTCGCCGTGAGCGTCCTGATGCGAGCTAGTTACCTGGCTGCCGTCCGCGACGAACATAAGTCCCACGGTGGGGTCCAGCGCGAGGTCCGCGGGGCCCGTCAGATTAGACCCGAGCACGACGGCGTGATAGCGCCCGTCCAGCTCGAAGGCGTCGATCTTCTGTCCGAGCGAGTCCGCAACGTACAGCTTGTCTCCCACCCAGTCGACGGCTACCGCCACCGGAGACCACGAGCCCGATACCGAGATGTCGCTCGCGGCATAGGCGGCCAGGCCGGCCGGCGCGCTCAACTTCTGGACGTGAATCTTCCTCGTGCTCAAGTCGGACCAGAACAGCAGGTCTCGCTTGAAATGGAAGTCGAGACCGGCGGCGGCGGTCGCGTTAGCTACAGTCACGGGCACGCGGCCGTGCACGTCCATCCGCAGCACAGCTCGCTCATGAGCCAGCAGCAACACCGGCGCCGCCCGCTCGTCAGCAGCACACCGGCCAGCCCCGCGCGGCTCGTACCCGGGCGCACATCCGCAGGAGTAGCTGCCGGGAGTATTGTGACACAGCTGGCTACAGGTGCCCCACTCGGCACACTCGTCCCGGTCGCCGCATGTCCGGTTGTCTGCCGCTAGTGCCATGCCGGCCGCGCAGGTGCACGCCCCGCCCGCAGGAGACGCCGCACACTTGTACTCGCAGCCCAGCGCGGGACACGACGCCGTAGCTGTAACACACGACACACCGTGACACTGATGCTACTCCACTAGCGCCACCAGCCAGGCCAGACAGACAGACACTCACAGCACGCCGCCTCCTCGTCCGCATTGTCCTCGCAGTCCCTCTTCCCGTCACAGAGCTGAGCGCGCGCTATACACTTGTGTGTCCCGGCAGGTCCTCCGCGCGGACACAGGTACTTGTTGTCGGGACAGGCGGCGGTCGTGCAGTTCCTCTCGTCAGACCCGTCAGAACAGTCGCGGTACCCGTCACAGCGGTACGTCGCCGGGATGCACAGCGCGTTACCGCACCGAAACTGCCCGATGTGACACGGCGGGAAATCTGCGATGACAGAGTAGCTATGTCATATCGATGTGCACAGTGCATGTAGGAGCGCGCGGGTGTGTAACTACGGTGCGGGGAGACTCACTGCAGTGCGCCTCGTCTGAGTTGTCGCCGCAGTCGTCTTTGTGGTCACACTTAGCGGACGCGTCCACACACTTGTCGCCGGAGTCGCAACGAAACTGGTCCAGCTGGCACGGCAGCGTCACCTGCGGGCAGTCCCGCTCGTCTGCACCGTTTCTGCAGTCGAGGTACCTGCGGGGAGATAGCGGGGTAGTGGGCGGGCGACGCGGGGAGGGTGCCTCGTGACTCGTCCCCAGTAGCGACACACTTACCCGTCACACTTCTTCTCCCGCGGGAGACACAGCGTCTGCGGGACCAGCTTGATGCCGGCCGCCGTCGCGCCGCTGGTGTCCGGTCCGCACTGGAAGTCGGTAGGCTGACACTTGCGGTAGGCTGCAACGAGACAGTAATAGAGGTCGCGACGTGCGCCACAGACGGACGGACAGACAGCTCTACACAATACTCACAGCAGTCGGCCTCGTCGGTCCCGTCGACACAGTCCACGTGCATGTCACAGCGATGGTGCGGAGGGATGCAGTATGTCTTGTTCCACACGTACTGTCCGCACGTCAGCTGACCCGCCTCGCACTCTGGAGGAGCTGCACACACACACACACACACACACAGTTAGTACTGAGCTCTGAGCGCCAACAACACAACAACACACAATAACACACAACAACACTCACGACACGACTGGAACTCGTCCTCTCCCTTGTCGCAGTCACGTTGGTAGTTACACACCCACAAGGACGGTATACACTTCCCCTCCGGACACCGGAACATGCCCGACGGACATATTGTGTCACCTGAAACATATAATATATCACGCTCGTTATCTATACAGACAGAGATGTCGCAACCACATATAGCTCGGTTAACAAGAGAACACATCTTACAACACACATATTTTCGACGTTAATAGCACCCGTCTAATCTATAGGTATTTAGAACTGTTTTAAGTCTATTCCAATATAGAAAGTTACAATAAAAGAAAGTGCTATATTAACTAATTATCACACAAAAACAACAGGAAAATACGAAAATACAGTAATATGTGCGTGTCTAAGCGGCATCAACATAATATAAAATAGGTAAATACAATATAATTGTACCTACGAGTACTGCATCCGATCCTAATCCGTGAATATACGTTCCGAAGTGATCGTACTTTTGTATGATAGTTCACGGGTGACGGAGGATGCTAAATGTTTTGTAGTTGGAAAAATATCTCTCGAAATACATACTCATCAAATTTGGTGACCCAAATATACATTGGATTTTGAAGTCCTCCCACGAAATTGTAAAAGAAGAGATGTGCATTAAAACTTAATTATCTCACTTTTATCAGTATAGAGAGGGAGTACAGTATACGTGTGAGGGAGTAGTTACTTACCCCTTCACCCCGCTATAATAGGCACCGTAAAACCTACATTTTATCATACATAGCAGCAATTATATATTATTTTGTAATAGTTTACATTTTGGCAGCACATCGCGTCGTTAGATGTCGCATTGCTACAATCTCACAATATTGAAATTGAAACCTGTATCACGCTATTGAAAATATTTAATAGATTGTCATATGTCACTGACCAGCAATATAAAAAAGTTTTTTGCCCAAATGGCGCTATTTTGTTTTTACATTTAATTAAATTTGTTGTGTTTCCATTGGATGTTTTTTAACCGTTAATAAATACACTTGAATGTTGCTTTTTACTTCAAAACACTATCTGGCGTGGTTTCGATAATATTTCATGATAAGTTAGTGGGTTTTTTATATTGCTCGTCAGTGTATACAAGTTTCCAGCGACACGCGTTGGGGAGTATTCCTTTTTTATATTGCTCGTCAGTGTATACAAGTTTCCAGCGACACGCGTTGGGGAGTATTCCTTTTTTATATTGCTCGTCAGTGTATACATAAGTTTCCAGCGACACGCGTTGGGGAGTATTCCTTTTTTATATTGCTCGTCAGTGTATACAAGTTTCCAGCGACACGCGTTGGGGAGTATTCCTTTTTTATATTGCTCGTCAGTGTATACAAGTTTCCAGCGACACGCGTTGGGGAGTATTCCTTTTTTATATTGCTCGTCAGTGTATACAAGTTTCCAGCGACACGCGTTGGGGAGTATTCCTTTTTTATATTGCTCGTCAGTGTATACAAGTTTCCAGCGACACGCGTTGGGGAGTATTCCTTTTTTATATTGCTCGTCAGTGTATACAAGTTTCCAGCGACACGCGTTGGGGAGTATTCCTTTTTTATATTGCTCGTCAGTGTATACAAGTTTCCAGCGACACGCGTTGGGGAGTATTCCTTTTTCTCAGAGACGTAGGATTGTTGTATGTATTGCCATTTCTATAACATTTTTGTATGTGTAGTTTATGTGACCCTCTACTGCCCTCTACAGACTCTAGTATCCTTGCTCTACAGTCTACAGTAAGTACAAAAGTAGATCTTACGGCCGGCTCTGGGACTGTTATAAATATCTCTCTGTGCCTGTGTTTGATTGTGCGACTTAACTTCCATACAGACAGACATACAGATGTGACAAAATAATAAATATTCTGCTACAGGCGGCCGGCCACGTGACTTGTTCTCTCTATCACAATATTTAGCTGTTATAAATATCTCTCTGTGCCTGTGTTTGATTGTGCGACTTAACTTCCATACAGACAGACATACAGATGTGACAAAATAATAAATATTCTGCTACAGGCGGCCGGCCACGTGACTCGTTCTCTCTATCACAATATTTAGCTGTTATAAATATCTCTCTGTGCCTGTGTTTGATTGTGCGACTTAACTTCCATACAGACAGACATACAGATGTGACAAAATAATAAATATTCTGCTACAGGCGGCCGGCCACGTGACTCGTTCTCTCTATCACAATATTTAGCTGTTATAAATATCTCTCTGTGCCTGTGTTTGATTGTGCGACTTAACTTCCATACAGACAGACAGACAGATGTGACAAAATAATAAATATTCTGCTACAGGCGGTCGGCCACGTGACTCGTTCTCTCTATCACAATATTTAGCTGTTATAAATATCTCTCTGTGCCTGTGTTTGATTGTGCGACTTAACTTCCATACAGACAGACAGACAGATGTGACAAAATAATAAATATTCTGCTACAGGCGGCCGGCCACGTGACTCGTTCTCTCTATCACAATATTTAGCTGTTATAAATATCTCTCTGTGCCTGTGTTTGATTGTGCGACTTAACTTCCATACAGACAGACAGACAGATGTGACAAAATAATAAATATTCTGCTACAGGCGGCCGGCCACGTGACTCGTTCTCTCTATCACAATATTTAGATCGCGTCATTTCCAATTCCCGACAGAACGATTTTTAATTAAATTTTAGATGACAACCTGCCACCGCGGTGACACTTCTGGCCCGAACTGAGTAATTATTACGTATGTTTGTATGTGTTTGAAGGGGCTAATTTCTTATAAAGTTCTGTTTATATTAGATGAAGCTGGCTGACCGCACCTCATGACCGCACCTCGTGACCGCACCACGTGACCATGTAATGTTACAGTATAGTTATCATGTTTTATTCAGCGCCTGAAGATGCGAGACGATCAACATGATGTATACGGAATGACGACGCACTACGCACTACGGACTAACCCTCCTGGAGGTATTTTATTGGTTATATATATATATAACTCTGTAGGTAGCTATGTTGGTAAGTACTTACTAAATATTAACGATCCTAAAATGTATTTTTTTCTTAATAATTTGTTAGATTATTGTATGAAGTGTACCGACCTACCGTTCGTACCTCTCGACAAGATTAGATAGATAGTGAGTGAGTATTATTAGTGGTAGGTATAACTATGAGAACTGTCAACAAACCAGCTATGTGGATTGTGGATGTGGATGTGGATGTGGATGTAGATGTAGATGGGGTGACAGAGCCGGCTAGGCGGCTCGCTCGTTACTGAGAGGAATGTAAAGTTAGAAAACTTCTCAAACTCCAAATGATAATTTTTCCTTTTTATTTTAAAAAAGGGTCCACTTCCGCCTGCCGGGTCCCAGTCTCGGGGGACGCGCCACGAAAGTATTAATTACAGAAAAAAGAAGTCAATTTGTGATTGTAAAATAAAGGAGATTGTTCTTTGGAACTAACTATACTATAGATACCTACATACCTATACAGTAGACACGCAGACAGACACAACCCCTCTCAATTCTAACTAATATTATAAATGTTTGTTTGTTTGCCTTTCTTCATCTTCGAGATAGCTGGAAGTCACTGGAAGTCGCTGGAAGTCGCTGGAAGTTGCTGGAGGTCGCTGGAAGCCCGGAGAGTGACATAGGCTACTTTTAACCCCGTAAAATAATTAGTCGCTAGTCCTTATAAATAGATATAAATTAGTTATGGCGATACCAGGCCTGTCTCACTTCACATTTTTTCTGAAATTTATTTCCCCTCGCTCAATTCCGCACTGCCCACTCAGTATAGTATAGTAGGTATAGTAGGGGAAATGTATGGCCAGAAACAAAACACTGCCGATTTATGTGATTGTACTGTCAACGAAAAGTAAGCCTTATCGGAATGCAATTAAACTCATATTGGTTTGCACAAGATCACCCATTGTTTTCATTGTAATTATAATTTCAAATAAATGTAGTAAGTCTAAGAAAGACTTCTATTGGTTATTGTTTATGCTGTACTTGCACAATAATGCGACCGAAGACCGACGACCGACGACGAGTTAGGAGACCATTACGAGCCCTCTGGGGAACTTCATTACAACTTGTTGCTCTCATGTATACATAATGACCTGCCGTTAGAGAACATGTATACACAGTCTAGTGCACAACTTGTATTGTATATGACGATGTGGCGCGGGAAGCGGGAAGCGAAAAGCGGGACGCGGGACGGAAGGGTAAACTCGTTCATTACCACCTAGTGAAAATATATGAAGGTGCTAGTAATGCTTTTTATGGACATTTATATAGGGAGACGACGGACCTTATGTCTTATATACGACCCTAATACCACTACAAATAAACATATACCCGTAATACACTGCTCGTATACCTTTACTTATATTATGATGTGATGGTACATGGCGAGCAATGTACATAGAACATGTATTTTAAATCTTCACGTAAAGACCGCTTAAGCATAACTGTCTAAACGATATGGAAAAATGAAGGATTTTAAGTGTCGCATATTTTACAGACGATATCCTGCTGCGTCTTCACTAACTTTATATATGGCTCTACGACGACGTTCGAGCTACGCGTAGCCCGTAGCACAATACTTATATAACTAGTGACTTTAATATATAATTTACAACAATTTGAATACCAAGATAAATGCGCTTATTATCTATTAGATAGATACATGCTACTTTAGACCTTTTTGTACACAATTCGTTCCTACAACATTTTGTTGTATCTCTGACATACTCGTACATATACGCCAAAAAAATTCGCCGGGGCTTAACTTTTTCCCCGACTTGATTAGCTTATACTGTTAATGCTCAGCTCCTAAACATGATAGATTCATGTTTAATACTCGTAAACCTTCCCGGCGAATCAACCAATCTCAAAGTTAAAACTCCAACAATATCAGTTTAGTAGTTTTTGCGTGAGGCGGTCCTTTTTTTTATATGTAGTGATAGTGAGAAATACAGAGGACATCATAATTGGTTACCAAGTAAGCGCCAGATGTTCTCACTAACTTAATACAGTGGTATCGAGGTCCGTATGTTTTTAAAATCTCTTCATTCAGAATATTTAGGTATAAAAGAGTCACAATAGCGAAACCAAAAATAAATTTGAATATCATTGACAGTTGAATAGACGTCCCTCACACCCCCGCACACACCCTGTTGTCCAACTGTACAAAGAGAGAGCTTAAATGACATTATAACGCGCTATATAATGTAAGGTACGTTTATTGATAGGCTATATAACACCACGCTGCGACCCAAAGGTGCGGAACAGAAACCGTAAACGTTTACCAATCAAAGGTAGTAGGTATATAATAAACGCTCCACAAAATGATACAATGTTTTGCCTTCCTCTAAATGTTATTGAATGACAGATTTGTTAGTTAGATGGAGACAAACATTGTATAGGTAAGGTATAGAGAGAAGAGCCCGCAGAGTATAAAGAGTACACACAGACAGATAGTCGTACCTTTGAATCGTATTTTTTTAAAGTATTGTTTGTACGGCTTCACACGGCTCGCACGTCCTGCAACATTATGTACAGTCAACAATACAACACTACTATAGTTGGCTCCTTCAACAGAACAGATGGCAAGCCCGTTGTTGCATAGTAAATATCTGCTATTTTTGGAAGAATTGTAAGCGTCGGCACGTGCCCTCCGGACCACGAGAAGAGTCCATTGACGCACATATTCTTAAAGAAAATTGTTGCTTAGCATTTTTTTTGGCACGAGTAGGATTTGATCCCGGCCTCAAAGCTCTACCAATTATGCTATCGATACATAATATAGTAAGTACGAGGGTATCACAGTAGGTGTAGTAAACTTGTGGTCACGTCATGTCGCGTTGTCTCCGTACAGTACCTGAAACAATAAGTTACTTTATATTAGTACATGGTGTTGGTGGTATTAGGACATCCTAATCCTAACCAATATCCTTCTTTCACCCCCACAGAGGTAGTTGGTGTGCTACTTTTGAACCTGGAAATCCTCCGGGGTTCATTCTTATGTCACATTATAAATATATCAAAGGAACTTATAGAAGAATAACAATATCTATACTTCAGAGTTTGAAGGAGCGAACGGTCCCCACGCCCGCGCCACTACTACCATCAATGGAAATAATTCTTCAATCTATTGTATAACATTATATCGTATTGAAATCAGTTTTTTTACAATAAAGTTTTTGAATAGTGTACAGGAAAATATGTCTTTGTTTATGTACTATCAAGAGTATTAGTGGATATACACTTTCTGTCAGTGTCAAAATAATATGACAATGGATAAAAATAAGTCGATTGAGATTAGATGTAATTGGTGGCATTAGAAGGAAAACAAAGTGAAATGTTGAATGTACATGCGAATATAGCCTTCAAGGTGTCCCACCAATCCTGCACTTGATAGTAATATTATAAAGAGAGAGTGTGACATTGTTTGTTTTTGTAAATATGAAACACAAAAACTACTGGAACCTGAAACTATTTAAATATCGCAATATTTAAAATTATAACGGTATTTTTTTGTATTTTAAAAATTACCTAAGTTTAGATAAATTCGCCAGTAAAATATAAATACGTAATAACAATGAATACGAACACATAATAGAGACTTCTCTGAGCAAGTATTGCTACGAGAGTGCTACGAGCTACGACATTTGTTCTGTATAGATACATAAAATATAATCCATCACAGTACAATATTCCCCGTAGATGGAGCCGGACTAAGAAACACAAACTGATGAATTGGTGAAAGAATCACGTGTTGGTTTATATACCGATGAATAGTAAATGATGATCTACTCTCGAGGGATCATCTACTCTCTGTACGTGAATGGCAATATGTACTATATTGCTATTAGTATACAGATAGAGTGTGGGTTTGTTTGTACTAAGTAAACTTCCAACTTTAAAACAATATTCAATGTTATAAAGTTAGGTTATTCCCCATAAGCTATTGGGAGCGGTTGGATCGATTTGGCTATTTCTTTAAATGTTCGTAATTGTAGGGAAACAAAAATTGGAAAAGTTGCCCGAAAATTGGAAAACGCAAAACCATATAATAGAAGGGATCCGCCAGCGACGCCGGGTGTTGCAGCAGTCTAGTTACGCATTCCCGTCACATCTGAAGATATGTCTCCCTAGTGTAGTAAGTATGACAGGATACTGGATAGTGATCTTGGTACATAAACAACATGATCAATTTTTAACCGACTTCCAAAAAAAGAAGGAGAAGGTTCTCAATTCGGACCGTATTTTTTTTTTTTTTTTTTTTTTTATGTATGTATGTACGTCGATAACTCCGCGAATTGTGAACCGATTTTGATGGTTTCTTTTTTAATCGACAGATAACTCTTCCGGATTGGTCCCATTTTTATCTCATAAAAATTGGTTCATTAGTTTTTCAGAAATTTTGAAAAAACTGACTTTATAAGTTTTTCTTGATATCTCGATAAAATATGTACCGATTTTGACGACTTATTTTTTTTAAGACATCATAATTTCTCGACATTATCTCACAGACATATGACGACAAACGGTTCAGTAGTTTTTCAGAAATTCAGTAATTAATTTCTGTTTACGGCTGAAAATTATGTATCAGAAAAAGCCTTAGCAACGGTTGCTATTGACACGAAGTTGTCAATTTTCGTGACGATGGTGTAGCGGTTAAATATAATGGGGTGCATAGGATGCACAATCACATGGTTCAAATCACATCCACAGCGGTATTTTTTTTAAATTTTCCATCAATATTTTTTTAGTTGTGTTATTATTTGTCTCTCAAGGCAGCAAAATCACTTAAAAGGGTAAAATAAACCTTTTAAAAAAAAGTGCACCGACTTCAAAAATTTGCACTGAAAAGTAAGAAATAATAAATATTTCGTCGTAGAATTTGAAGACGGTTGGTGCCAAATTAGAAACAACTTAGTTCCCAAATTCACTAATCTAGACAATTCATTAGGAACCTACGATCATCAGTAGGTACATACAAACATAGATAATATTGAACAGATCTTCTTAGATATTTACTTAGTGTTGTATCCTAATTTGGCACCAACCGTCTTCAAATTCTACGACGAAATATTTATTATTTCTTACTTTTCAGTGCAAATTTTTGAAGTCGGTGCACTTTTTTTTAAAAGGTTTATTTTGTCATTGAGCGGTGAATGTTAGCGAGTATAAATAAGAGATGTAACATAGCGGATGTGTTTATTTGGGCAGTTACATTTGTGATCAGCTTCACAACTACAGTATATCTCTACAGGGGTGGCTATAGTCCAGTCGGTCATCACAGCGGTCGTGGTAAGGTAAACAAAGATATACATATAGAAAAATAATTTGATAAGCACTTTTGATATGAAACTTTAAATACTTAATTCCAGAAACATAAATTAGCTGGTAGCTATGAAAGATTATATATTACTTACATAAATTATTTATAATTTAGATAATTATTATGAAATAAATGACTAACATTAAAATTAATAATTATATTTTTGTGTAAAAAATACGTACCATTTCTTTTCAATTTAATTTATTTATTTATTTCCTTCTTAATACTTGTATCCTGTTTCATTAACTCAGTTAAAATGTAATGTGTATGAAACATTATTTTGATGTTAGATCGCAATAGTAGATCTTGGGTCTGATCAAGTTGCCCACTAATGCCCACCCCTGGACCCTGATGTGTATACTAATAATATTAAAGCGGAACTAACTCTGTTCGTCCGTCTGTCAGACTGTTATGTTTCCGATTTTGATGAAATTTGATACGGAGAAAGTTTGAACTCTAGGAAAGGACATTTAAACCTGCATTTTAGGGTTCCGTAGATCAGATAATATAATCCCTTTTAGGATCACTCTTGTGTCTGTCTGTCCGTCTGTCACAGCTTATTTAGGGCATCCGAATCTACTGGAAGAAAAAACTTGAAATTTGATACATATGTAGAGTTTTATGACCCAATTACGAACGTATAGTGTAAATAATCAAATTTTGTAAAGTATGAGTACTCATTCATACTTTTTTTAGAAAATACTGGCTGTATGTTTTAATACTGGCAACTAATGTTTTGGACAGAGTTTCAAATATTTATAAACTATATTTGAAGCTCTGTAGAATTCGAGACTGAAGAGAGTCCGAGATCAGTAACGCTGGAATGATGTAAACTTTGACTCAATAAATATATATTATAATATAAAAACCTACTCTTATCATTGAAATCGCCTTAAAACCCGTTATAAATTTCGATTTCGGTGATTAATTTTGGGTTAAAAGTTTTTCAAGTGCATCATGTGAACAAGCTCGTTACAAGAAATATAAATATTTCCTTTTATAATTTTAAAATTAAATTAGAATCTTAAATATTTGATTAATATTTGAATAAATTCAAAGATTAAAAATAACTAAATATAGCCAGGTCCGCTAATATATACAATGTTGTAGGTATATACAGTACCTACTCTTAGTTAAACAGTAGCACTTTAATAAAAATGTAAATTACTTTAACGTGTACACGTACACTGCAGTATAGATCTGGTGACTACTACACGGCGAATATGTATTGAAAATACCCTTCGTTAAAGGTATGGATTAATATAAGAGTAGCGAAAGAAGTTTGTAAGGATCGTAACAAATAACATTCGATTGTCTCAAATGATAGATAGAGAGAAGTTAGTTCACAATACACAGGTATTAGGATTCCGTACATCTCCGATGAAAAACGGGATCCCGTATAGGATCACTCTTATTGTATCTGTCTGTCTGTCACAGCTTATTTTCTCCGAATTTACTGGATGAAAAAGGTTGAAGTTTGATGACCCAATCACGTACGTTTGAGATACGAGCTCTACGACCTCTTTAATATAATAGAGTGAATATATAAAGATGACATACCTCTCAGTAAGTACAAGTCAATGGGCCCTGATCCTTTAAATCCTTTAGTTTTTAAAAAGAAACAAAACTACATTCATAGATTTTTTTAAATTCGTTTGCCTTACCCGAGAATATATATAATAATATAGAATACTAGAGATATTTAATCCTGAACATTGATCCTATCGATTAGTACAATAAAATAGCGAAGTTTATTTTTTGAATTTTTAGCTGATTCGATTCCCGAGTGAGGCAAGCGAATTTAAGAAAATGTTTGAATGCAGTTTTGTTTCTTTTTAAAAATAAAGGATGTTTCCTTTAAGTAAAATGATCTATCTTAAGGATTTAAAGTGGTTTCCCTTCAGGGCCCATTGATATTTTCCACCCTGTATACACACTCACTTGTGTAGATAGACGACACCGTAACGAGATGTCTTCCATAAAGAACAGTTTTACATCCAACAATAAAACACTCTCAAACAATCATATTATTATTAAGGCGCTGTGTTCCGACATGCTCATACAATCTCAGATCTCTACTCGACAAGAAGTGTGTCGTCTATCCGGTCTATCGCGACTAAGACAGTAGAGTCGCTACTAAAGGTCTACGAGAATATAGTCAATGTTAGTGTGTCGGTACATTTTAATAATAGTGTGTTTCTTTTTTTATATATAACAATTAAATAATGTAACGTATTATAATAACAAACACGTGTATTAATAAGACTATAGAGTCGCGTACAAGGGTGTACGAGAATATAGTTAATATTTGTCTGTCGGTCCATTTGGGAACCTATTATAGTAAGTTTATAGGTCTATAATGTCAGGTATGGTGCAGTAACAGACACTTAATGAACAGGCTGCTAGCGACCCTTAACGTGGCGGGAGATATTACCGGTATAAAGCGGTAACAAACGACGGCGGTACTATTTCCCGCAAGTACTCGTCTCCGGTTTACAATTTTAGAAGTAACATATATAATATAGTAAAGTTCGTAGCACTAGTAGTATCTATATGTTACACCTAGTTCACGTAACATACAATATATATGTATTTAAGTATAAGAAGCTATTAAAGTAAACGAGAACAGAACGAGCAGGTAACTCTGTGGGTTGTTAAATTAACTAGTGAGTTTTGTAGATCGATTGTGTAAAGTTTGGAGGCAGAGAAAGAAACCTCGTGAAAAGGTTCAACTTTTAAGTAGAGTTTATATTATCCCCCCCTACACCCCCTGCCCCCCTACACCCCCCACTCTTCATTTGCTAAGTGCGATGGCGATCAACAAATGTTTAATAAATTAGTTCCCTTTTTACGTTTATGGAGATTTTATTAGTATTTAATATAGCATTATGTGAGGTAGCGACCACAGAACACTTTAGATAAACGTTTAATGGAGCGACATCGTTGTAGTTATATTTCATGATATATATGTAGATATATAAGACACACACAGTAAGTTCGCGAGCTTGATTAACATTCGTCCGTCGTAGCTACAACAATGCGGCTCTCACCTATAATACCTGCGATCTATACTACCGCTACCCACTTAAACCTTCTTTATTTACATCTACATCACTGCTAACCCCCAGTTTTAAACAGTTCACGAGGAAACACGGTAGAGAACGATCAAACTGAATCTAGCCAAATATTTGAAACTGTTTTTTAGTTTACGCAGTCCGCAAGCTAAACGCGTACTTGAGTAGAGAGAGTAAGTAGTGTTGTAGAGGTAGTTAAGTTGAGATTTAGTAGGAGCGTTATCGTGGTGGTGCATGGTGGGGCCAGTGTCGGGTGTCGGGTAAAATGTATTGCCAATTGGAGAATATTTGTTGGGGGACCTCTAGCTACTAACGGAAATTAAGGTATCCGGAACTTTACTCTTTTGTAATCTAGCACACATTTAACTACATATTATACTCTCCCGTCGTGACTGTCTGTCCGTCAAACATTACACGATTATATAGGTTCACGAGAACGATATACAAGTATTAAACATAGACTTATATATGTCATTAACAGTATAAAAGTGAATCAATTTGGGGGAAAGTGCATGAGCTCCAGCGCGTTTTCATGACATATGCTGTTTAATCCGCCTAAATTATGTAAGTAAGAATTATGTAGAATAAAATGCACTACAAAAATGTCCGCGATATGTATATCTTAAGAATAGGTATTGTTATACTCGTGCAATATAAATTAAAAGTGGTACAAAACAATATAGGTTGCAGTTCCCGCGTGGCCCCGTAGCTCCGTAGCTCCGTGTAATCCAGTCAGGTAGTAAGCTGATGTGACCATTAAGGTAGATACCAGAATAAAGCACACCATTATCACGACACGACACGACCGCACACTTTTACTTAAATTAAGAAAGGAAACTCTACTCTAGATACAATATCCAATATTACATGTTTACATTACATACATAGTAATATTTACATACATTTGTCAATAGTAACTCTCCAATATGTAACAACGATATTTATATGTGTATAAGGTGTGTAGACAAGTAAGAGCAACACTTTGAGCAATTTGTTCAGGAAATGTAAGTTTTACATGTAATGTGACAAAGGACATTGTTTACTACAATGTTGTGTGTGTTATTTATATAGTGAGGTGCGTCGGTGGCAGAGTGGTTAATGAGTCTCCATGTACAAATTACAATTTATTATGTACAAACATTATATATACAATAGTAGTTTATGATACGGGATCATAATAAGGGTAATTTAAACACAAGTGAAATTTTTTAACAGTATCCACGAGTGTTTTAATTCCAAGTTATGTGCCCGTTCATACACTACTTTATCTAATCCCATATAATAGTACAAAACAAATTGAACCAAGATATTTTACTTAATCGACAAATTGGCGGCAAAACGCGGTTACCTACCTACTGCGCATGCGCGTTAACTGTCAAGTGACTCGGATATGCGCGTGTCGATATTTTCATAGAGTTTAATGTGGCTGTATAAGACAAATCCTTTGCACTTTCTGCATTTTAAAAAAACAAAACATTACGATATCGTTTTTGTCTCGTTTTTGTATGAAATTTTAATTTAATACATTACAGTATCGAAGTTTGACATATTACAGACGCGTGTAAATAAAACATCATTATAAAGTATAATTCGATTTTGTAATAGAGACTGTACGATAGAAGAGTAGATAAAATATAATATAAAAATGTAGGTTTGTTATTGACATATAATTGAAAAAGTAAAGTTGAAAAAGTTCCGGACATCTCATTAAACTTGTCTCAGTAAAGTTGACGAATACTTTTGTATGCGATCTTATACCCTACATTATATCTCTGTCTACGAAACATGCGAGAAAGTGCCGTAGCTCGTAGACACCTACCATCGAGTGTCGGTACATAACAGGTAGCGTGTTTAGTTTGTCATTATCTCATTAAGTCGGGAGTCTCGACGCGAGGGTGTCACACATTAAATATTTATGTATCGTGTGTATTTAGTCTATTATAGTCATTGTGCGGTACACACTACACTATATACGAGTGTGGTAGAGCAGCCGTCGAATAAGTCCTTCTGGTAATGGATGATCTTACTACGTGTTGATACTAAACTATTGACTCGATTCCAAAATATTAACTTACAACTAAAACCGGAGAAAAACGACCAAACTAGCTAATAAAGGTTGTTTTCACATTACAAAGGTCGAACTGATATTACAAATGCGACAGTGTGTTTGATTTTTTGTCCTTATTTAACGTCAAAACTGAGCAACGGATGGAAAAAATATCACCTTTTCTTCACAAATACTGTTGAAGGTCCGGAAAGTGACATTAGACTACTTTTTATCCCGGAAATTATTCAGGATAAAATTGTTATGTCACATTTTAAAAACATCCACGGAGAGGTAGTAAAATTATAAAAAATAATGAAAGTTGTAGACATAATAATGTTTATACATAGTAAGTAGTTGCACTCTCCAGAATATTCCCAAAGTTGTAAACTAAGTTGGAATCTCTACTTACTGGGAATTAGTATTATATAAGTTTGTAGCTGAGCTGGGTGACGTCTACTAACTACTTTATATATCTCATCAGACCATAGAGTACTAAGCCTATGGAGGGGCCATAGACGGGCTCCCCCTTTCGCCAATTGTATCCCCTTTGACCAGTTATACTGACCAGATGCGCAGTAATAAGTTACCTTAGATTTCGTTGGTATCGTTTAGTGTCGCGAGACAGAGCTCTAGGAAAATGGTTAATTGTGATGTTTTAAACGGGAAAGGCGATTTAGGGCGTCTAACTTAGTGTTTCCAATCATTAATTATAATTATTATGTTTGTATTTTAACATAATCATCATATAACGTAAAATCCGTTGCGACAATAAAACGACAGAAAAATACAGTGGTACAGGGGCTAGTACTAGGCGTTTACCTCCCCCCCCCCCTATCTCACCCTACTCTAAAGTAAAACATTTAAATTTGAAGTAATATAGGTAGTTGTATATAGGTACCTGTAGATATGTGTAGTTGGGAACTATAACTAAAGTAATTTGGTAAATGTACTTCCTGTAACTAAATCTGAACTATAATACTACGAGTATATAACACAAAGGTGTTGTGAAGTTCGTCTCTACCGCGGTACTCGCTACTCGTTACCATCCACTTGACTGATTGAATTTATCACAAAGTGACTTGTTCTTGAAGTATTTACCCTTCAAAATCACCAGACACTTGTCATAAACTTCTAAAGTGATCACACAAAAATCCCCAGGCTCGCTCCTCAAGAGTTCCCCCAAATTTAATTAAATCTTTTTCAATTTAACAATTTTCATGTGAATTGTTTTCAAGTCGAGTGAAAGTGTAAAGGTCTAGTAAAGCTACATTGTGAACGTGTACAACAAAAAGATATTTATTAATATAACAGGTAGAATACTCGTACACTGTACACTGTACAGACTGCGAGAGGATCGTTGTCATAAAAATGTAATACATACAGAATATAATGTGCCAAATGGGATATTAGAAGGCGGCGACGACGAATTAATACCGCATTGAGCGACCGGCGCACACCGCACACTAGTAATTGGATGGTCTACCGCTGCTGCCTGCTAGGGTTCTGAATCTGGACTCTTATTAAGTAAACTGTCTCTATTTGTGATACTATAAGTTACACTTTAGTTTTGTGTCAGTTTTCAACTATGACGATGACCAGTACACTCCCCTTGTATTATATAAGGAGCCGTTGTTTCACTTTTGTCCAAGTACACTTACCACTTGCTAAGTCGTCACACCTTGCTTCATATATACCAAAGTAAGAACCGACAAACAAAGTGGTGAACAGCGGTCAGAGCCGAGATACTGTAGAGTGTTGGGTCACTTTACTATTTATATTTACATTTGTACTAATAAACCCTTTTAGCTGCGAGTACCACTGACCAGGTCGGGGTTGTATGCGGGTGACGGGTGACGGGTGACGGGTGACGGTACTGATGTTAATTAACCGCCGGACATTTAAAATGTGGGAGACCACATTACAGATGTTCTACTTATATTTGTACAGTACGAATCACCAAAACAAATACAAAAACAATAAAATGAGTAAATTGTTCTAGTGACTTTCTGTCAATCTTGTACTGGCTGGGGAATACAGTCGCATCTCTATATGTATGTGTACTCTCCAAAACTGACACTCGGCTATGAGTTATGAAGAGTGTGTTCAGTGTTCACATTGTATTAAATAGTAAAGTGTTTAAGGAACAATAGAGGTCCAGTAGAGAGCAGAGAGCAGGTCAGAGTCACTCACGGCTCATCTGGATAATCCGATGAATATTAAAAAGTGGAACAAAGAGTTTACGGGGCGCTCCTCTGTGCGCGGCGGTGGGGCCGGGGCCGGGGGCGGGGGCGGGGGCGGGGGACGACCGCTATATACCTACTATATTTCCAGCTCAGTTCCCTCACTTTACTCACTTTAGTTCAAATTAATCGCCTCATGTAACATTTTATCTGGATTATTTGATATATTGATACTGCCTCTATACTCTATATGGTAACCGAAACTCATTTGACATCAAGTGTGCACGCTTCACTAACTTTGACTGCCGACAATTCACATAAATACACATATTGGTGCTATTTGTATACATCCGGTGCTGAACCGATTATGACCAATTACACCGCGATGGCACTAAATTATAAAAAATCTACAAAAAATATGATGTAATTGAGACTGACCTGAAAGTAGTTAATGGTCAGTAGTTGGTGAACTAACTCATTATTATTTATACCAATACACCCGACAAGGTGCCCAGTGCCCACGAACCGTCCGTACTCATGTTTGACTGGTTGGCGTTTATGGTTACTGTTTCGTACAACAGCATTCAAATGGTCGGCTCATTCACTTCATTCAATGTAAAATTAAGTATTAATTAAAATAACATTAGAACCAGTGTTAATATGTTTGTAACTAACAGTTACTGCTTCCCTACTTTAGGTCCTAGCGTACTGTTATATAGCCTCAATGACCGAGCTATGTTCTATCAGACAGGTAGTTCGCGAGTTTCAGTCAGCGCATTCTAACATACTTCAGCTTTATATATTAGTATATAAATGGAGCCGCAGTATGGAGCCACCTAGCCAGACATCACCAACAACAACATAGTTCCTTCAGGTATCTTGTTGTACGTACTACGTATATAGAGTATTTTATAGAACATGGAACACTATGGAGACATTCAAACTTCAGCTCTTTTTATCTGGAACTAAAGTACCTATTTGTTCAACCGTTTACAATGAGTCTACTAACAATGTAGGCTGTAGCTAATGTAAACATAATAATTCTGCCACTCAGTTTTTCCTTCAATACAATGAATAAATATTTTTTTTCACGATCGTTTTCAGGCAGAATGAGCTAAAATATACAAAAATAGGTAATAATTTTCCCATACTGTTCCATGTTAAATAATATGTATACGAACATAATACCTTTGTGTACTTTAACATGAAAGTAGCGAGTTATAATGACTTCCTGACTTACCATTTTTATATAAAGTTAAATAATAATAATAATGTTGCCGTGAGTATTGCCAGTAAGGCAAGGAGGGCAAGGAAGACAATAAGGTATTGAGGATCAGGAGGGTAGGAGGGTAGGAGGGTAATGGTATGATAATATACAAACGAAACAAATAACCCTCCAAATCTCCATATCGTTACTGACTAATGACGGTCCCACGAGGGCATCACGAGGGCATCACGAGGGCATCATGAGAGCTACAAACGAGACATGAATATCTTTGGTACTGGTAGGTACTTCACTTACTTACTGTCTTGGCTTCGTCCGTGGATATCTTTGTATTTATTCCTCTGATACAATTCTTAAACCCCCATTTAGTTTCTTTTGTGCACGTACCATATACGTACAATTTTGTAAAATTTAGAAATAAGTATAATATCATTAGTTCCCATACAAACTGAAATAAAACTTAGTTTAGGATCTACAATGATGTATCAGCCAGGTTCAGAGCATTTATTTTAAAGTATTTTGACATTGATTGATATGTTAAAGACATAATCATATAATTCTCAGCATGTAGTGTATAATGTATACCTAGAACATTACTTAGCTTGTCTGTCTGCCTGTCTGTCTATACCACACACACACACACACACACACATTGGTGTTGTTTACAAATATGACATTGTGGCGGCACATCGCGTCGCGTCGATAGATGTCGCACCATTACTAACTCATTGAAACCTGTATCGCGCCTTTGAAAATATTTAATAGATTGGCATATATGCAACTTTCCAACGATGTGCGTTGGGGAGTATTCCTTTTACTCATGATCGTTGGATTGTTGTATGTATTGCCATTTCTATATTGGTGACCCCGTATGAACACGCCTGTATTCCTGACCCCGCAATGCCCCGCATCCTACTTCCACTTCCCACTGACCAGACCGCCGGCCCCACATGACGACAGGTGATTCAGCCGCGATACAGTCCACCAAACAGTCCATCACTGCTGACAAAGCTAAAATGGATGTTGGTTTTCATACTGTATCGACCTGTCTGGGAAGGGAGTCATGTGGCGGCACATCGCGTCGCGTCGATAGATGTCGCACCATTACTAACTCATTGAAACCTGTATCGCGCCTTTGAAAATATTTAATAGATTGGCATATATGCAACTTTCCAACGATGTGCGTTGTGGAGTACTCCTTTTACTCATGATCGTTGGATTGTTGTATGTATTGCCATTTCTATAACATGTTACATTATATAGCTACAGTTCATGAAACATGTAACATGGGTACAGAACATGTACTCGGTACATTATTACAACTGACAATGACACACAGGCAACCATGTCCGCATTTAGCGAGTACTCAATATACTCTACTATAGCCGGCTTTAGTGAGTCTGCGAGTGAAGGCAATTACATGGTTGTATGTTGCTGGAAACATAAACATATAAATAGACGTAGATAAGTATGTATTATTATGAAAAGTGGTACAGTATCAAAATAGAAGATATAGTATACGGTAGGTATGTAACATAATAAGTGTAGAGGTTCAACAAGGAGACTATAAAGTTGGTGGTACAACCTCATTTGGTGACGACTGACAAGTGTGTCGCGTGTGTCGCACTGAGCTGGAGCGTCGGGGTGGGCGGGACTCGGGACTCAGCAGATTTAATTAACGGAGGGTGAGAGTAATGTATGCAAGAATACTACCGAGTACCTACCGACAGGCGGACGAACATCACCTCCATATTACTAGCTACTGTCTTCTAACTATACTATACAGTATACAAAGAGAGTTTTTGTACTACAAAACTACAGGATCTTCTTGTAAAATAACTAGTTATCTATTAGAGATAGATATATGCTACTGAGGACTTTTTTATAGATCATTTTATTCTACACAATTGTTCCCTACATCATTTTATTATATCTCTGACAGATTAAACAGCATACGCCATGACAACGTGATTGAGCTAACTTTTCATCAGATTTCATTCTATAATACTGTTAAATCGGAGAAAAAGTATAGAAAAACGACTGAATACCTAAGCTTCAAATATTCCTTCAGACAAAGCCGGAGAGTCAATAATGAAAAGTACGATAGATCACTTACTCTTATCTATCGTATAATAAGTAACTTATAGAGCTATGTAACGTCTATTGAAGTAGATTCAGTCCAGGAACACTAGCAGATGTCCAAGTGTTTCCTCATAACCTTCCAAGATATTTAGTAAGAGGAAAATCAAAAGGCAAATGTCCGCAAATGAAAACTCATTAAAGTGTCGACTGCATCATTTCCTTTATACGTACTAATTGCGTCGAATATAATATCTAAATAGGCATTGCGTCAACTTTCAAAGACGAGGCAGAAAAAAGTTGTGTCGAAAACAGGAAACCGGTCTCTTGTTTAGCACTCGGCACTCAGCCACACTCAGCGCTCAACACTTGGGGAAAAGTTTTAGATTCAAGGTCACGGTCATGCGCGGAAACTATGTGACTCGTCGACCACTTGGTATGGGACTCTATGAATGAAAGGTGACATTCATACATATATGTTTGTCACTTATATTATGGCGGTTTATTGAAGTTGGGGAGTACAGATGTTCACTCAGGTCACTCAATGAAGGTATGTAAATCTAACAAAAGATTTTTAATTACGATTTTATTAGGCTACCTACATTGTCTACCATTGCTAAAACATTGCCTTTAACGACGTGCACGGGAACACTAGAAACCTTGGAGGAAGGTAAATATTAAAAAAAATCTTCACGGGTTGCTTTACAGCTCCGTTACCGTTACCAGCGGCGAACTTAGAAAACGTTACCAGCCCCAAGGTACTGAGCAGTAAACAAAGTCTTCCTCATTTAGCCGAATATTTTTTGAGGCTACACCGCCTACACCTAACGAGTGGCCAGCTCTGTTGAGGTATGTAGATGGAAAAGCCTCTTTGTACAGTTTGTCGGATATTGTACATAGATTGTTTATTATAAAAAACCATGTGAGCCGACGTTTTATTCGCTCGACCACCGACGCCTCAAAGCCCAAAGGTAAGTATAAACAACCAAATTAGCTATCTAGCCACCTATTACAGCGGTAACTGTACTATGGTCAAGTTCTGTTCGTACCGGCCAGTACCGGGCAGTACCAAGCACGACGTGGCACGGAACTAAAGAACAAATATACATCTTAACACAACGAGTTTAGGTTCAAATTGAGTAGCTAGTATCGCTGTGTCATCAAACGCACTTCAAGTTACTTTAGTTGCAGTCTCTCAGTAAGTCAGTCTAGTCAAGGATGTTATAAAGGTCAGACGTTCATAGAGTTCTTACTAAAAACTAAACAATCCTCTCTATAAATGTTACATCAACAATAATACTATTGATATTTACACAAGTAGATAAATAAAGATAGATAGGTAGGTAGATCAACCTACATAGATGTGGTGAGGTGACCTTTACAATATTGAACCTCTTTGACTGCGGCTTGTAAAGTGTGGGACAATGATATTTATGTGGTGCAGATCAGATCATGGACATGTACAACAGTTGTACATATTGAACAGAACAGGTGGCAAGTTTGTTGCTGCACTGTTCTTAAACAGACGTAAATATCTGTAATTTTTGAAGTGAAAACTTCTTAAGGCGCGTTAAGTGATTTTTGATAAGTAAAAATCTTATGGGTTCACTTCACCGAACATGCTCTCGTTACAAAGGGTGGCCATGGATGCCCGGCCCGAGAATTCGCCTAGTGGCTTCCAAATGTTGGGTCGGGCATTGGTACGGACCGAGATATTTCTGAATTCATAGTTTTAACTTGTCACTTCTGCCGGCAGTCCTCATGACTGCCTATGCCTTAGTTGTTTAGTATTAGTAGATATTATGCCAGGTGTCAATATGCTGTAGTCACGAGATGAGAAAGACAATACGATAGTAATTAGCAATTATAATAAGTTGAGGTTGTCTTGTACCGACGAGTCGAGACAGAATACTTATTGTAGGTAGATAGACACGAACTATACCTATAGTAAATATGTATGATATTTATTATCGTCAATATAAAAACATATTATAAAACCGCACGTTGTTTTCTGTGAATCAAATATTGGCATACATTGAGAATGACGATAACAAGACCAACAAAAACTACATCACTATAGTTTTCCTTGTAACTCGGTCCAGTAATATTTAATTAATAATAATCAACAAGTTGTGCACTTCTCCTACGAACTCAAGGTCCGCACAGTCACGCTCACCACGGAGGAGGAGGACCACTTGAAGCACTACTGCACTACTGCAGCTCTTATGTAACTATATGTTACTATATTACATATTTTGAAGGAAGCAGTCTACCTCGGACAAAACTAATAATAGTTAAACCTTTTTAAAAAAAGTGTACCGACTTCAAAAGTTTGCACTGAAAAGTAAGAAATAATAAAACATTTCGTCGTAGAATTTGAAGACGGTTGGTGCCAAATTAGGATACAAAATTAAGTAAACATCTAAGGAGATAAAGATCTGTTCAATATTGTCTATGTTTGTACTGATGATCGTAGGTCCCTAATGAATTATCTAGATTAGTGAATTTGGGTACCTACTAAGTTATTTCTAATTTGGCACCAACCGTCTTTAAATTCTACGACGAAATTTTTATTATTTCTTACTTTTCAGTGCAAACTTTTGAAGTCGGTACACTTTTTTTTAAAAGGTTTATTTCTCCCTTTTAAGTGATTTTGCTGCCCTGAGAAACAAATAATAACGCAACTAAAAACATTGATGGAAAATTAAAAAAATACTGCGGTGGATGGGATTTGAATCATGTAATGTGCTTGTGCATCCTATGCACCTCATTACATTTAACCGCTAGACCATCGTCGATACGAAAATTGACAACTTCGTGTCAATAGCAACCGTTGCTAAGGCTTTTCTATGATATAATTTTCAGCATTAAACAGAGACAAATTACTGAATTTCTGAAAAATTACTGAACCGATTTTCGTCATATGACTGTGAGATAATGTCGAGAATTTATTATATCCTTAAAAATATAAGTCGTCAAAATCGGTACATATTTCATCGAGATATTACGAAAAATTGACTTATAAGGTCAGTTTTTTCAAAATTTCTGGAAAACTAATCAACCAATTTTTATGAGATAAAAATGGGACCATTCCGAAAGAATTATCTGTCGATTAAAAAATAAACCATCAAAATCGGTTAACAACTGGAGGAGTTATCGATGTACGAGGGCTGTTTGATAAGTACCCGTTTATGGAAAAAAAAACATTTTTTTTTTGTTTATATGCATTTATTTTTCTACGTAGTCACCTTTTAACTCTATACATTTGTTCCACCTATGCTCAAGCTTCAATAAACCATCCAAAAAGTATGATTTTGGAAAGTCATTTAAATAGGCCTCTGTGGCGGCAATGACTTCGTAATTTAATAAAAATTTTGACCACCGAGCCATTTTTTTAGGTTGGAAAACAAAAAGAAATCGCATGGGGCCAAATCTGGAGAATACGGGGGGGGGGAGGCAATAGTTCGTAGCGTAACTGTGCTAATTTAGCCGTCACAACTCTCGACGAATGACCCGGGGCGTTGTCGTGATGAAACAGTACTTTTTTATTTTTTAAATGGGGTCGTTTGTCCTTCAACACGGCGTCAAATTCATCCAATAAATTAGCATAGTACTGCCCTGTTATCGTTTTCCCCTTTTCTAAGTAGTCAATATGTATAATATCCTGCGAATCCCAAAAAACAGTCGCCATGACCATTCCAGCCGAAGGGACGGTTTTTGCTTTCTTTGGAGCAGGTTCACCCGGTAAAATCCACTGCTTCGACTGCTCTTTCATTTCCGGGGTGTAGTGGTGAACCCACGTTTCGTCCACGGTCACGAAACGACGCAGAAACTCCTTCGGGTTACGTTTGAACACGGCTAAACACTGCTCCGAAGTAGTCAGTCAGTTCCGTTTTTGCTCCTCCGTAAGTAAACGCGGCACCCACCTCGCCGATACTTTCCTCATACCCAATTTTTCTTCTAATATGTGTTGTACCCTCTCGATTGAAACGTTTACAGCATCAACGATTTCTCGAAGTTTAATTCGGCGGTCGGCTAAAACGATATTTTCAATTTTCTTAACCATATCGTCTGTAGTCACCTCAACTGGCCGGCCTGACGATCTTCATCAAAGACGGTTGTTCTCCCCCGTTTAAACTAGTTATACCAATATCTGACGGTTGTCATAGAAGGAGCACATTCATGGTAAACCGCTTGAATTCTTGCTTTTATTTCATCACATGTTTTTCCTTCCAAAAACAAGAATCTAATTACAGACCGATACTGTTCTTTCTCCATTTTAACAATTTTAAGTTCACGCTTTCACTAAATCGCTGTCAAATGAGAAAAAAACAAAAGAATGCCATTTTTTTTTATTTTTCCCGCCTCTGAAAAATGGCTTAAAAAGGTGGTATACTTATTTTCGGCCAGTGATATTAATATATTTAGAAAACGGGTACTTATCAAACAGCCTAGGTACATACATACATGAAAAAAAAAAAAAAAAAAAATACGGTCCGAATTGAGAACCTTCTCCTTCTTTTTTTGGAAGTCGGTTATAAATCGGAAATATTCCGTAGAATTCAATGCACTATTTTTAAAACAACTGACATTAGGGGAACTTATATAAAATGGCGGCCAAAGTTGTTAAAAAACACTTTATTTCGTTTTAAAAAAAATTGCCTTTATTTAAAAAAAGTTTAATACACAAGTTGTGGAACTATTTATTTCGGATCGGTCTAGCCCGGTCCGATGTCAATAAATTGTAAAATATATTTTTTATTTAAAAAAACCCGTAAAAAATTGCATTATTTTGAAACGCCCGTATCTCTTTGAAAAAAAAATTATGTAACCGAAAAATGGTGAAAATGTAGCCCTAGACAAGCCAAAAAAGAGCGTATATACACAGACTGGCCTATCCGTGAAAATGTTTGAAATGCGAAACAATTTTCCCATATACAATTAATACACCACATTGCACTCCTGTTTTTAAAAAAATCCTAAAGCACGTATTTTATTATTTGTTTTAAAGAGTATTTGTACTAAGATTAAAGTTGATATATACACGCAGGGAATACGAATTTCCATATAAAGGTTTACACCCCATTTCACCCCTAGGGGTTGATTTTCAAAAATAATTTCTTAGAGCAAAGGAAAATATTTTCCAAGGTTCATATAAATATCTTCAGTGATTAAGGATGTGCTTTGATTGTCAGTCAGTCAACGACATGACGATTTTTTTATTTATATATATGTAGGAATGTTTGCATGTAAGTAAAGGAACGTATGTATGTGAGGGAGAGAGACGAGGGTGGTAGAGACGGAAGACGAATGGCGGACAGTGCAGGTAGAAACTATATTGACGAATTTATCTCTTTGAATTAAATATATTTCTGTTACTTCTATTTTTATGCTTTTATCCCACATATATATACCATTTGTATGTGGTTACGCCCACTAAGTATTTCTGTATACATTTATAATGTTCTGTGCCACATTACAACAACAACAATACCAACTTGTACAAAATAAATGTCTGTTGCACGAGGTACTTACGGCCTCAACTGAAAACTTATAATTTCAGTAACAGACGAACAAAATGAAAATTTAATATTAAATTGTCGAGCAGTGAAGCGATGTCGTCGCGGACGATGCGGACGATGCGGACTGAGAGACACGTCACCATAACTAGATATTATATTGTTGTATTCTAGATATTTTGAAATCTCTGAAATGTATGTAATTCTTCAGCAGTCTTCAGTGTGCTCTAAGATTTCATGAATGAAATTGACTATGTTAGTTGGATTTGTATGGATTATTAGGTAGTTCTATTTGTACAACCCTGTACGTGCGGTACCTACTGGTGGGTGCTCGTGGTGGCAGCTCGTGGTGGCAGCTCGTGGTGGCAGCTCGCGGTCCGTACAAACAATAAACTACACCGTAATAATGTCGTATCAAACCAACATAAACATATAGAATACTTGTTCAGTGGGGTAGACAGCGTCTATAGGAGTAAACCAAAAGAGTCAATTGAAACTTGATATATGATTGAACCTGAAAAGGGGTTTTATGATAAATTATTATATAATTCCGTATAAAATGTTATGTGTGACATGAGAGTAGGTACCCTACAGACGCTACATACATATAATCACTAGAGACCATATACAGCAGAAATCGAAGCTATTTACATGTATGGATTTGACTGAGGCGAAAGAGGTCTGCCAGAATCGTGGTAAATATATACCAGTAGAGAAATAATGTGGTATACAATACTGTCTCAGTACCTAGTAGTAAGATTAACAACTATTATTTATCTTCAATGTGGACGTTTTATTTTATTACAAAGGAAAGTCCTTCGAGGTCTTCATTCGCATTCATACAGCGGTAGCGGTTGGTTTTTATTGGACCCCTTTGGACCGTTTGATGGGCAAACATCAATCTGGCGCGCACATTAAGGTCGGGAGTTGGGGACGGTTTAGCACAAATATATATAATATTGGACATTCAGTGGCGACTACCTCCGGGACCCGTTAATACCACTTCATAACGTTGTATTGTACAAGTGGGTGTACTACCTATGATCTATTATACATTTTATGACCTGATGTATCTTATGTTCAACCAAAGCACAAAGAATTAAACGGTCCTACTGCCTACAACAATCAGACAGTTCCACAGCTGGATAAATAAATATTGTACGGTCATTAGAGCGTGTGCTATCAGTAAAAGTATAAAAATCGTTCTGGGTCGACCTAAAAGTAAATGCGACCGACTCTCACAGACTTGAAAAGAAATATGGAAATCGGACACCGACTACACTGTACCAGGACGGGGGAGCTATATTGCAGGAAACATTGTGTAGAAGACGCAAGCAAACGCAAGTGTCCCTGTTTCAAAGTAAAATGTTTAAAAAGTAAGTGTCAACTTCACTGCTAAGTAGATAGAGATATGTAGTGGAGAGAGGAGAGACGTCAAGTGTCCTCCACTCCAGACACTCCATGTAACCTGTACTACCTACTACATGACATATACACATGTATTACAGGTATAAACTGCTAATACGACATTATATTGAACGATCATTGAAGCACAACTGACTCGTTGGAGATTATGTAAGTGTTCCAGGACCCACCTGTGGGGTTGAGTGGTGACAATATCGCTATAACAGGTAACATGGCTAACCTAATACGATGTGACTGAATTGTAGATCATGATACATTTCTAGCAGCTAATTTCTGAAATCTCCGGTAACAGTGACTGCGTGCACCACTGCACTAACTGAAGACAAACACCCCAAGAACATGGCACGTGGACAGCCTGGGAAGGTGTTGGATACTGTACAATGTCTTCAAATGTCCGTCAGTTCAATAACAACATTTTACTATGAGAATGATAATGTGTGATGGTATTTGTACTTACAACCGCAACTGATCATGCTCATCTGCTCACCTGCAATGGTTAGAACGTGTGGGGTTGTAACCTTGAATAATAATGAATTACTTCTATTCTTCTTTTTTATCGCGGGTTGCCTTACAGCTCTCGAAACCATGTAATCAGTCCACTAAATCTCTCTCTTTAAGCCGATGGTATTTGTGAGAGTACACACATGAGAAGTAGCCCCTGCCCTCTAACTATCTCTGTACACACATGAGAAGTAGCCCCTGCCCTCTAACTATCTCTGTACACACATGAGAAGTAGCCCCTGCCCTCTAACTATCTCTGTACACACATGAGAAGTAGCCCCTGCCCTCTAACTATCTCTGTACATACATGAGAAGTAGCCCCTGCCCTCTAACTATCTCTGTACACACATGAGAAGTAGCCCCTGCCCTCTAACTATCTCTGTACACACATGAGAAGTAGCCCCTGCCCTCTAACTATCTCTGTACACACATGAGAAGTAGCCCCTGCCCTCTAACTATCCCTGTACACACATGAGAAGTAGCCCCTGCCCTCTAACTATCTCTGTACACACATGAGAAGTAGCCCCTGCCCTCTAACTATCTCTGTACAGACATGAGAAGTAGCCCCTGCCCTCTAACTATCTCTGTACACACATGAGAAGTAGCCCCTGCCCTCTAACTATCTCTGTACACACATGAGAAGTAGCCCCTGCCCTCTAACTATCTCTGTACACACATGAGAAGTAGCCCCTGCCCTCTAACTATCTCTGTACACACATGAGAAGTAGCCCCTGCCCTCTAACTATCTCTGTACACACATGAGAAGTAGCCCCTGCCCTCTAACGAAGTCGATACATCAACAACTGGTACAACACAAGCCAGTACAGTGTGTCAGTCATGTAAAGTTCACAATAAATACTATGTACTGTAGTTACAAGTTACAACACAAAGGAGAGACTTAGTTACACAATAGATGTACCTACTGAGATTATTCTCGTAGTGAGCTATTGGTGCTGTTATTGCGTTATGATCATCATTATTTAGTAGAGGTTGTTGAGGACGTCACGCGATCATCGCACAAACTCAACAAAATACCTCCAACCGTACAGGAGTACAAGACATTTTGGTGGAAAATGTGCCTCTTTGAAGTCGTTTAAAAATACTTCAGAAGAGATTTGATTAATATAGAGGAGATGTAAGAGATATGTCAGGATCGTAGCAAATGACATTCCCCTCCTGAAGTACAAGGTGTGATGGATACATAGTCAGAGAATAGATTTGAGACGTGTTCAGAATTTACAAAATACTTGTGTTATGTTCACTTCAGCAACGGTTGACTAAATATGAATCAGTTGGTTGAATTTGTCGTGTTTACATAACGGCTGTCTATGAAAAGTAACGAGTGTAAAAAATGTGTTCAATTAGGATTTCCTTATACAGTTTTTAATAAGGAAAAGTTCGGTCGCTCAGTACCGCGGTACGAGTTACATGTACCGCATCTATTTACCAAATTGAAGTGTCGTTACACCCGCTAGGGATTAGGAAAATATGCTTTCTACTATATTACTGCATCTACCTGCCGAAATTCTGGTAACTTTGGGAAAAGGAGGGTGTTTTACTGCCCTGCGTCCTTAGTGCGTGAAGTAATAGAGACGAGCTCGAGCAGGTTGTTTACTTACTTATACCGGAGATCAACTTGTTCATGTAATAACAGTAATGTTACTCTGTACTGTGGGAAGCTACAATAAAATAGATGAGTTCGAACCTGAGACCGTCTGCTAAGATTGTCACACCTTCTATGATCAATAAGTATAATTTCCTATCTGTAAACAAAACGCCATTGAAGTGATGTAGCACAAGTTAGACAATCGCCTGCTCATTGTGAGCTATGAGGTAGAGTCTACAAAAACTATGTCTGACACGGCAAGGTTGCTGGTTGATGGTTGCGAGAAAAACGGCAATTAAAAGTGTCATTAAGTTTTTGTGTTGCTTGTTGACTGTTGACTGTTGACTGTTGACTGTTGACCGTCCGTCCGAGGTCAGAGTACAGAGTTGCAACTAATGATATACAACACTATTGTACTGACAACTCTGTTACAATTACTTGTTCTACAGTTAGCTGTTGCAGTCTGCAGGAAGCTTATAGTTGTTGCTACACTTGCTACAGTGGCGGTCCTTACTCTACACTAAGTATATTATTAACTCAGTAAATAGTTCACAGTTTATATTACGTTTTTGTGAAGTATCAAGAAGGTAAAGGATGTTAGGTATAGAGCATCCTTGCTAGCTGGATGGACAAATAGCAAAAAGTGGACACTGTTACTAGTGTCTCTGGCCGTGTCTTAGCTCTCGCTATGTGGTATACATTTGTAGGATGAGACGGAAATATGTAATTGGAAGTAAATAAATTCAAATATCTAATTCTTATATCTTTAAGGTTCTTTAGATGCTACACATCATTGAGACTCGCTCTTTCTTTGGTAATAAGTGAATCACATAAGTGATGTCGCCCCCTGCACCCCCCCCCCCCACACACACAAAGTCACCTGTTACTGGTGTAATAGAAGCCGACACTGATATTTCCCGAGAACATAGCTCGTGTAGGTATAGGTAGATCCTCCCAACAATCTAATTCTCTCGTCCCGCGTCACCAAACGAACGGCGCCTCGAGAATATCGCGTGTAATTTATGAGATCGCATATATCATCACGGAGCGCTCCTCACGCGGTACCCAGACACAATGTCGGTCGGCTGTAATTGCCTCCTTTGGTTAAACTTATGAAAAACCTGTCGCGGCTGATGTGATTTATCGGTGTCTTAAAATGAACATACATACATCTTCTAGTACTAAAGCTAGTGAGAGCTGTATAAACAGTGTATAATACTGCAGGAAAGTTGTACAAGGATAATAATAGCCACAACTACCTCGTGACTCGTCACTGAGAACTAACTTTACAACAGTATTTCTATTGATCAATGCGTGCTCTCTACGGCGTAGCACTCGTAGCTCGTAGCGCAGTTGGCAATTTTAAATTACATTAATGAAATTAAAGAAACGTGGCGGACCGCGGCACGCTCTCTCAAAAATGTAATAATACTTCTCCTATCTCGGATTGTTCTCGAGCTTCAGCTCCAGCTCTTTAAAGTATAAAAATAAAATTTTGGTTCTTTTTGCCAATTTGCGTCGTACACTGACACGAGTTCGACGCTGAGGAATCTTGGGAGCGCGAGGAATGTTGCGACGTAAACTGACTTGTATTACTGAGCAATAAGGTTGTATATAGCGTCTACAGGCTGGCTTAATGGTATTTGATTGAAAAACTTTCTTTTGGGAAGTAAATGATTAAATGTTAGTTAGATGGGAACACATCTTAGTTACGTGTGAACATGTCTCTCGAGATATACCTACATCGACACACTCTTTATACTGACCAATAGAGATATATCCACTTACAAGCGAGCATTCTGCCAACCTCCTATGTATGTCTCTGAATCTTGCTTGAACAATCATTACCTGAAAAAAAAAATACACAATTATAAACACAAAAAAAGTCCCAGCCATGTGCCACAAACTTTTCCATCTAAATATAGATACCTTGACAGAACTGGCCACTCGTTAGGTGTGGCCTCAAAAATATCACCGGCTAAAAGAGGAAGACTCTATCGTCCGCTGGGTACCTTGGGACCGATAACACGGTTTCGGGAGCCGTAGACAACCCGTGAAGAGAAAAACACCTAGAATGAAAAATTATAAGAAAGGATATTTCAAGATTAAATAGAATTATTGTTCATTGGCAACATTTACAGTGTCTGAATAATGTATAAGAGAGAATGGCAGAGTAAAGTAGACCTTACTCCGAGTACAGAGAGATCGATGTTGTAGTGCGAGTTGTGTGGAAGTGTTAAAAACGTCTTGTGTTCCATCTTATCACTTCATTCAATATTAAAGCGGGACAGGGAGGTCCCAGTCCCAGGCTCCAGGTCCCAGCTGGGGACCGTTTTATCTAATAAATATTCCATTACCGACACTGCTTCATCTACACAACTTGATACAGACACATCGACATCTCCTATTTTTATTTATATGCAACATGAGATCCAATTATATTAAACAAACTTTACATAGCGACTGTCTACTATTTCAAAGACAAAAGTCGTGATGTTACAAGACAGGTGTTATCTGCGACCCCTGACAACAAGTGTTATAGATGAGTGGAACAAGCAGCTCCTTATTACATTACATGAGGGTTCCGTCCTTACAGATTGATTTAATTTCCGGTGTCGACACGTGTCAATATTCTTCTTACTTATTTCTGCACTGAGCGTGAGCAGTGAGATATGGTATGGTATGCTCAGAAAATACCTATTTACTTCATCAGAAACAGTGACGAAACTACGTAATTGCGGTCGTACAAATAAGCGGCTAGTAAGTTTATAAAATATGAAAATGGATTTTGACAACGTGCTGTTGACATTTTATTTATTTTTGGTTCTATAAATTCAAAGGCGAAGGTAAACTATCATACAGCCAAGTCTTCAATATTAGTAAAAATGATGCGTGTGTTGTCGCTTGTAGTATAAAATTGTATGTATCACTCGGGAAAAGTACGATTCCCAAGTTGTGCTCTTTGTCTAGACTTGTAATCGACCACTTTCATCCCTTGGTGAAGAATCTGAGTTTGTACCTGTACCTACAGTAGTTAGACAGTTGGTGTGCAGTGTGCGGTGTGCGGTGCGAAGTAAACATGTGGGTTTTGTAATTAGTGAGCTTGTTTACTAGGTACATACACACATAACATAGAGTAGGTACAGCCGTACAGGACAATTTAATACTACTGTCTCAGTCATTCAAATTAACTTATTGTTTCTGTATACGCATGCTGCTGACAACACGAGAGTCTTCAGTTTGTTCATCTACAATGTTGGTCGAGATCTACCGCGTCTTACTTATAAACTTGTATGAAGTTATACAATGTTTTGTCTCCCTCTAACAAATCTGTCATTCAATATGATAGAGAGAATACCAAGAAAACTGTTCAAACTTTTTGTACAACGTATAAGTTGAAGTTTGTTACTTGTAAAACAAATACAAAGTATGAATGATTTGTTTTTAAGTAGTAATTAAAGAGATGACCAAGTTGTTGTAAATAAAAAATATGAAGGTCACGGTCGGTCGGCCAGCAGCGAGCACCTCAGGTTGTATTACTATAGTAAGTTATCGGTCTGTCTGTTCGCTCCCACATTAGTCTGGTGTCTGTGTCCGCTTCACGCAAAAACTACTTAACGGATTTTATTACGGTTTTCATTATTAGATAGATTGATCCATGAGGAAGGTTTATGTGTATTAAACTTGGACCTATCATGTTAAGGAGCTGAGTATTAACAGTATTAGTGAATCAAGTATAGCCATATAACATCACGACATGACGACGGGAACGGGGTGGGCAGAGGTGAACATGACAAAAGCTATGTATGAAGTGTATGTTTGCCAAAATTCTGAAATAGTCACGTACGAAGTCGTGGGAAACAGCTAGTATAAATGAGGTCCCAATACCCGGTGTGTCGGTGTGACGGAGTGTTGGTGACAGGTCGTTTAACAGATCACAATGGTCGCGGTCCTTCATCATGACTACATTATAGATAGGTACCTACTTCATCCTATAATAGTTCCTTAATACCTCTCTATACCACTTGACAAAGCCTGCTACTTCAGGAACCATGACCATGACTGATCGACACTTTGGACGCTATACAAAATAATTACAAGTATAGTCATACAAGGAGTTAGGACCGCTGCGCGCTGGGCACTGCTGGAGTGCGGGAGTGCTGGAGTTACGGACCATGAACATGAACAATTTAAGACCTCGAGAGGATATTTCATATTGATTTTTAATTAAATTTATTTTATTTTTAATTTTAATTTTTAAATTAGTACCAAGGTTGTTTTAACAATTTGTATGTAATCCTAGATGAATACTAGCTAGGTTTGCTCGTGAACTATTTGAAACTAGCTTCGTCCGTGGAGGCCATGTATGAACATTTTCAGTTTTTCCCGATTTTTCCAATTTTCTTTCCATACAAACCTTGTCCTATAGTCCTATAGCCCTGCGAGACTAACGCACTATATAGATTAGAGAATATCAAAAGAGTGTGTATAATAAAGTAATGTGTGTGAATGTACCAGAATCATGAACCTACATTTAACTCGTATCAAAACGAAATCCATTTAACTAAGAAAATAGACTTGGTGAATTTCTTTCTTATGATATTTTCAATACTTCTTGGTCGTCGAAGTAAGTTCTGTAGAAGGTAGCAGGAGCAGGTCCTCCTTCTCCCCCACTTTATAACAATTTTGTTCACTCAGTAAAAACTCTCGGAGCCCTTTTGTTCTTACTTCAAAACTGAAAATAATATATGGACCTCGTGATAAATTGTTACATCTTGGGTTACATCTGTAAATGACGCCTATTTGGACCGATACGTCTGCATTAAATATAGTTTTAAGATGTATAAAGTGTCACCTTGACATCTAATTACTAAACAAATTATACGAGACGTTAACTAAACTTCTAAGACCAACTAACCTTTATATAAAGGTCGCAATGTTTAATCTATACAATGATAGCAAGATCACGCAAAAACTACTATATACATTTTTGATCATATATTTATTTATGAGATATTAGGTATAATAATATATTTTATCGCTATATTATTATGTCACTCCTGCCCCATGAACGTACATTAGCATAAAAATTATATAATACAAATGAATTATGTCATATATTCCTAATTGTACATGGACGAAGTAGCGGGCAACAGTTAGTTTTAATATATATCAAATATATTGTTAATGACTTATATATGTATGTTTTTCCTGATAATTAGTTATTATTTCCGGGGCGATATTTAAATAATAAATGCTATATGTGGATATTGAATATAAAGTTCCGCTTTGATCTGCACAATTAATTATATGTAATGCATTATATAAAACAGCGTATAGTGCTTTGATGAATTTCCATATATTATAGGTACCTCTACATATATTAATTGGTGTCTGATATTGTAAACCGCACATTTTTGTTGCTAAAAGCAATCATTTATTGTGCGAGTACGACATGCTACAGCAATAATTAATCAAAATGTCTTTTTACTGTATTGAGTTGGACATGAGCACTATTTTACAGTAAGTATATGATAAAGTTCTAGATCAAATCAAATCAAATCTTGGTCGCAGAATAACAACGTCGGTGGCCAAGTGGTCAGGACGTCTGGTATTAACTAGGTTCAAACCCGGATCACGGCCATGCACCAATGGGTTTTTTAATTAAAAACTTATGTACATAATTCGACAAACCACACTTAGAGGTTTTCCATCTAAATATACCACTTTTTAGGTATAGCCTCACAAATGCCATCGGCTAAACCACGGTTTCGGGAGCTGTAAGGCAACCCGTGAAAAAAGAAAAAAAACAATAACAATTTGGTTCGTCTCAATGTATAGTATTTCTCAACAAAGTAAGTAAAGGTGCGTGTCTGGTGGTGTCGCAGTGAAAGTGTTCCCACGCAAGTACGCAACCTCAACATGGCCGTCTCTACCATCTACCTACATCGTGCTTCCTAACATTATTTACTTACTTGTTTAAACTACAACTTATAAGTTCAGAAACATTTATGTCTTCCATACTTGATAAAGTTCTGTTTGAGGACTGAGGAGAGTGAGGAGGGCTCTACCTGTTCATAACTTGGTGTAAATAAATAAACTTGCTAACTAATTAGAAGAGTATCTAACATAACGTTTTGTAGCTAAATAATTAGCTCGTGATGATGATGATGATGATAATTATGATGATGATGATGACCCATCACATTACAGTAAGTAAACACAGCAATAACTAAGGATCACGGTATGATAGTCAAGCATCACTGACGATGACCTCGGTGTTGGTCATGTGCCATTAGCGATCATTACTAAAAAAATCATTACGAAAATAATGCTGAAAACTGGACAATTTAGTAAATTTAAAAAAGCTTCATTAGTATTATAAATGCGAAAATGTGATTTGTCCTTCTGTCACGGATCGACGTGATTTTATGTGGCATAAATTTGTAGGGAGACATCTCGTGAATGTGATGAGGGAAATGGTTCATATTATTGGAATATTCGATTTTTTAAATGTAAAATACATAACGGTCTATAATATCTATAAGTTTGTAACGAGAATGTATATAGGAGCGTGCAGGACGCGTCAAGTAACGTTACTGACAAATTCAGGTTTGTGTAAAATGAGCACCTGAAACTGACGCGACCTGTAATTACACGATCATGACTAACTTAACTCTACATAATACATTACAGGTACTTCTAATGTTAAAAAGTTCTTTATGAAATATATTACATTTTCCTGGGAAAATTATATATTTTTCCGGGATAAAAAGCAGCCTCCATACAACACATTTTCGGAATTACGATACCTACTCTAAAACCACAAATTTGAAACATACTGCACTATTATGAATTATTATTTTCCTGTCTAGTTTTATTTAAAAAATATATTTTGTGGAATTATAACCTACTAGCGGACCCGGCAGACGTTGTCCTGCCCAAACGTTGACATGCCCGCACTACCCCTACCCCTACCCCTACTCCTACCCCTACCCCTACCCTACCTATAAAAAAAATAGGGGTGGACCACCCTTAACATTTAGGGGGATGAAAAATAGATGTTGTCCGATTCTCAACCCTAACGGATATGCACACTAAAATTCACGAAAATCGGTCGAGCCGTTTCAGATTTTAATATTGTCCACACGCGAAGCCGGGGTGGATAGCTAGTATAAACATATTAGAAATAGCTGTTTCCCACGACTTCTAATTTCAAAATGTTGACACTTCATACATAGCTTTTGTCATGTTCACCTCTGCCCACCCCGTTCCCGTCGTCATGCCGTGATAATAAAAAGTATCCTATGTTACTTCTAATACCTCCAAGAATATATGTGCAAAATTTCATGATGATCGGTTAAGTAGTTTTTGCGTGAAAGCGTAACAAACAAACTTACATTCGCATTTATATTAATAGGGAAGGGAAGGGATATGAATATTTATTTGTAACCAAATCCAAAGCGTTATAATTTCGGCACACAAAAACACATCTTCACGACCTTGGTGCGGCCAGAGACACCAGAAACAGGGTCCACTTGCAGGCTGGTGGCAGGTCTGTTGCTGCACTAGGATGTGCCACTTCTTGAACAGACGTAAATATCTGTTGTTTTTAGAAGAAGTGCACATTTGCTTTACATGCCCTCCGAACCACGAGGAGTCGATTAGTGCTTTGCATTTTTGGCACAAGTAATTAATAATAGAGCTCGGAATCTCCCGGTTTTAAAATAAACTAATGTCTAAAATGTCGACAAGCGAATATCTGGTTTAGTTAGAGAGTTATTTTGGACGTTGCTGTAAGTACCTACAGTAACACACAACCATTTTATAATAGCACTTGTACCTACTTCACATTTACATTTCAAAATTCATAAAAAAGCGGAGTGCTCAACTGGAGGACAAATAAATGGAAGTTTCTTGTCGCGGTTGGACATCGATAGTGCTCAATACGCCGCGCCCGCTAGACATTACAGAGCACACACTCATGGAAGAGTACACATTATATTTTATTAAGTCTACCTGTCTACATAATTATAAAACAAAGTCCCCCCGCCGCAATCAAGTCGGGGGAAAAGTTAACTTTAGAGCGTTTTAATGGCGTATGTTATCCAATCCCATAACATAACATACAACAGCAATATATATTGCAGTAGATATCATGACAAGTGAGACTGAACATTATGTATGAGGTACGATCACTGCACACTGTGCACTACTGAATATTTCCAACTGTAAAACACAAAATGTACGACCTTCACTATTGTTTGAATGCAACTATGATATTTCTCTTTGGTAACCTTATCCAACGAGTGTCATATATTACTAGCTTTCAATCCTAGCTTCGCCCGTGGACATTTCGAATAATGAAATAAACCTCTATTTTATTCTATTCGGTAATTTATTTATTACAAATATTGGTAGGACGGTGGACTTGAAACCGGAGGTCCCGGGTTCGAATCCTACCCCCTGCCAAAATGCTAAGCATCAATTTTCTTTAAGAATATGTGCTTAAATCGACTCCTCGTGCTCCGGAGGGCACGTAAAGCCGCCCGGCCACCAACCCGCCTGCCAAGCGTGGTGACTATGGCAATTCCTCTCAATGAGCACCACTAAAAATGGTGTACTAGAGGGAGACCATGATTCAGCAGTGTATCTTAAAAGGTTGATAATGATGATGAGTATTAAAATCAATAGTGACCGTTATGCCGTCACGAGCAGCTTAGTAGAAGACCAATTTAACCAAATCATACCTATTAATAACAATAAGTACCTACTGAAAGTTTGAAACTGAAAAATGCTAATGTTCTAAGTAGAGAGGAAGCTTCATGTACCGCTGCTATTCCTATTTGATAACCGGACCACATACCTCTAAGCAAAATCTACCAATTGAGCATTTAATTGAGTAGACTATCACAAATTGGGCATTAGGTTTGACAAATCATAAAAGTTAGAACGTTGGTATATTTTAGTTGTATGTAATCGAGGCGACGTTATCCGAGAGCTGCATTCTGAATATCTCAAAGTAGTGTTCGTTACACAATCCTTAGAGACTCAGTGTCAGTACATCTCGGGACTGTACAGTATAGCTCGCTTTATTTGAATTTAACTAAATATCTCACTTACTGTAACAGTTAACTATTGCTCAGGTAGTTTGCAGACCCACAAGAAGTAATGTTTAAAAACTACTGATAAATAGAATATACAAGTATTTATAATGTTTATGTGAACTACTTACTTATAGTGTATAAAAGTGTTGGTAAAGTGCAGTAAAGTACCAGAAACTGTCTTGAATATTGAATGTGCAGTTGTGCACTAGAGAGAGACTTACTGCAGGTCGCGGGACTACTGTCTAGAGTCAGTATTACTTCAAATATCTCTAAATGGACTTAATATATTCATGTTACTTATATTGGAAGATAAACTTGCGACTATGATACATAATTATCATATTTAATTGTATACAATATTATAATCCTAACTGAATTCAGAGCAGTTTAAATTCAAAACATCAACATAAAATGTAAATAAAGACAACAAATGGACTACTATAGGACCGACTACCTGCATGTACCTACCTAGCCACCCGCCCGGCTTCGCCCGTGGTATTTTAGTATCACATGATGACCCGATCCCGTTGATACAATAAGGAACATTAACATTATGTGTTACTGCTCCGCTCCCAAAAGACTCAGCATAATGTTTTACACATATAAACCTTTCTTGTGAATCTTAGTAGAAACAGTATCTATCAAAATTTGTCCGTCTATGAGGCACAACACAAAGCAGACAGACCATTTTCAATAAACGAAAATTGAACTTGAACTGAACACACAAACTCTACAGTATTATTTATTAGTATATAGGTATAAATATATAAAAGTTAGTAGGTGTAAGATTACTATTTTATATTATGTAAGATAATTACGATTATGGTTTGCAGCATGACAAAGCTGTAATGGTTCTGTCCCTTCTACCACTATACTAGCTGTATTATATTACTAGATGACCTCCAAACATATGGCGTCTTTTACAAAATACATAAATTAGTCGTATTTTAAAAGAAACATTTAATTTTGATATGTTTGATTATTTATTATTCGTCATTAGAGGGGGAAATAATCTTCAAAGCTGCGTATCAAACATTAATATTGATGAAGTATTAAGGGAGATATGATATTGGACGATGGGAAAATAAGTGATGAAAGAGCAGAACGCATTTATCTAGAATCGTGCGCACGCGAGCAGGATACAAACAGTAAGCGATTTAACTTTAAAAAAAATCTTATACAACTTAGAAATAATTTTACAATGAAACGATAGATAATTACCAAAAAATATTAAAAAGTTAATTTTTGTAACAGAGGTGTATTTAGGATTTTTTCTATCGAGTAAAATGTTTCTAATCATATTTTGAAAACAATAACAATATTTGTCATATCCTTAAAATTAATTTTTTTTTTCAGTTTCGGAAATAGATCAGGTTTTCTGAAAAAATTGATTAAAAATTGGATTTTGATGACTGACTTCCCCTTAAGACCTATAGAGATAGTTAGTGTAAATACAAAAATACTTCCAACTTCCATTTTGTCAGCATGTACTTATTGTACTAATCACTAACAAGTTTATTGACAACAAGTTAACTTCGACTCAAATGATACTTAAGGCCCTAAAGGCTATTAACCTCCAAGTTAACAACACTCGGGAAATACACATCTTGAATCGTTCTCAGTTTGAGATGTACGTCAATAACTGATTTCATTCTATGTTCATATGACAACACAATAAGGAAAATGGAAAATAATGTCGTCGCTACTACCGAGCACGCAACGTCGGTATTCACATTGTGCAGTTTGATGTTCCTGTAATCTGTAGAGTGTACAACTGTAGATCCACCAATATCCTGAATACAACTCCCTTCAGGAACAGGAACATACCTGAAACAATACGAGAAACTGTTCAATTTAGATGAAGCGAAATTGATATCTATTCCGCTTTCTTGTTACGAGTACGCGCTCGCGCTGACGAGATATTGGGGAGGTTGTCTTGTTATAATAACAACTAGGTACAATGTATATCAACCATATATCTTTACTGTACAACATTTTATAACAAACACGTCTTCACGACCTCTATATAGCTTGCAGTGTGGCCAGACACACCCTAAAAGTGACTACTTTTTGTCAGTTGACGTATCACTTCTTTAACAGATATACGAGTATAGTATAAGTCCGTTAAAACATGCGGTCTGAATATACCAATAATTAAACCTGCATACTTTATTTCCTCAAAAAAAGTCAAAAGGTATTTGGATGGTGCTATATTTTTAACCGACATCGAAAAAAAAAAAGAAGGAGAAGGTTCTCAATTCGGACCGTATTTTTTTTTTATGTATGTACATCGATTACTCCGCCAGTTGTGAACCGATTTTGATGGTTTCTTTTTTAATCGACAGATAATTCTTCCGGATTGGTCCCATTTTTATCTCATAAAAATTGGTTCTTTAGTTTTTCAGAAATTTTGAAAAAACTGACCTTATAAGTCAATTTTACGTAATATCTCGATGAAATATATACCGATTTTGACGACTTATTTTTTTAAGGATATAATAATTTCTTGACATTATCTCACAGTCATATGACGAAAATCGGTTCAGTAATTTTTCAGAAATTCAGTAATTTGTCTCTGTTTACTGCTGAAAATTATATCAACGGTTGCTATTGACACGAAGTTGTCAATTTTCGTATCGACAGAGGTCTAGCGGCTAAAGGTATGGAATGCAGAGCAGGGTGCACATTGCTCGAGGTTCAAATCCCATCCACCGCAGTATTTTTTTAATTTTCCATTATTTTTTTTTAGTTGCGTTATTATTTATTTCTCAGGGCAACAAAATCTTCTTCTTCTTCTTCTTTTTTTTCAATATGGCGGTTCCACCAATATTAATCGGTGATTTCGCCAATGTCAAGTAGTATAGCCGTTTACGGTGATTATAGCCAATAAATCGGTATGTATGATAATCCCGCCGACCGCGATATGTCTTATTAATCACTGATTAATCACAACCATCGCAGCGCGGGCGGGATTAAACTGGATTCCCCAACACGTCTCCGCGGGAGCGTGTGCTATCCACCAAGGCGTGTCGTGGAATCTCGGCAACAAAATCATTTAAAAGGGAAAAATAAACGTTTTAAAAAAAAGTGTACAGACTTCAAAAATTTGCACTGAAAAGTAAGAAATAATAAAAATTTCGTCGTAGAATTGGAAGACGGTTGGTGCCAAATTAGAAATAATTTAGTACGCAAATTCACTAATCTAGATAATTTATTAGGAACCTACGATCATCAGTACAAACACAGATAATATTGAACAGATCTTTATGTCCCTAGATGTTTACTTAATTTTGTATCCTAATTTGGCACCAACCGTCTTCCAATTCTACGACGAAATTTTTATTATTTCTTACTTTTCAGTGCAAATTTTTGAATGCAGACCCCCCCCCCCCCTGTTCATTTTGAGTACTAGTTATATATAAAGTAATATTTGTTATAGAATACAAAAATAAGGTAAAATGTATTAGTTTAAAGAATTGTAAACAGAATGCAATTTTATAGTACAAGATTGGTCCGCCCCTACCTGCCTACATATTGTGTTGCGACTTGTGATGCGCTCTACATTCTACTGTGTACTCTCTGTGACGAGGAATTTGAATAATATCACGTTCTTCAAATTTACTGTGAATATACTTGACGTAATACTAGCTGAGCCTTGTGGTTGCACCCGCATTAACAGTTACTACTCAACTCAGCTCCTTCGAGTCGTAGCGTGATGTTACTCAACATTTTCAACTTTATTATTAGTAGATTATCAAAGTAGCATGCTATTTTTTGTAGATCATTTTATTCTACACAATTCTTACTACATCATTTTGTTATATCTACAACGGATTAGACGCCATCCTATATCTATAATTAAATGTCTGTGTACACCATACACCATAAAAACGCGCAGAAGCTAACTTTTCCCGACTTGATTCACTTAATATTGTTAATGCTCAGCTCCTAAACATTTAATACTCGTAAACGTTCCTTGTGAACTACCCAGCTTCGCTCGAGGAAGTATATAAAAATGTTCCCGATCAATCTCCGGCTTTCCAACTATGAAGAAAGTGAAAAGATCTATGTGAAACAAGGACAAGCAAACACACTTTCGTATTTAAAACCGTTTTAAAAAATGAGTCAGGGGCTTAAAATACAGGTGCAGGTATTTTTGAACATTTAAACGAACTCCGGGGACATAGAGCTCACTAGCAGAACCGATATCGTTATAAATAACAAAGTATATAACAGTCCCGGCTGGCTGCAGTGTCACTAATGCGAGTTATATGTCTACAGGCGATACTTAGGGTTGGCACTGTACTCAACTTCTTATTGAGGACAATTGGGTGGCTAGGCATTTCAGTAAATGGCGGCATTCAATTGAATGGCTTATCTTAACGTTCAATGTGTTGGCTAGTTGAAAGATAGCTCTTTAGAAAGGGTTGAACCAAAAGCAGCCAGCTCATTTAAAATTTAGTTAATTATTTAGCCACTATAGCGCTAGCAGTCTCTAACAAATATGGCGTCAACAGCTGATTATTTGTGTTGTTTTATGTAAAGTGCTTTGTTTCTAATTAAAATAGACAGTATAATAAAAGAAAAAGGAACACAATGGATTTACCAGCAAATAATCTAAACTTATTGGAAAACGACTAACAACCAGAGGCCGTGACGTTCAGCCAATATAGCATCCTTTAGACATTCAATTGAATGCCGCCATTTAATGAAATGCCTAGCCATCCCAATTGAATGCCTGATTTAACCATTTGGCGGCGACATATATTATTATCTGGACATGTAGAGATCATATTTGTTCGCGCCAGCTCTTTTAACTTGTAGTAGAGTGCATGGACAATAGACAACCCTCGTACAGAAGAGACGATCTATCAGTACTGTAGAGTTTTTGTTAGATCCTGAACAGTAACTTTTACAGTGAACAATAGACAACAAGTAGGTACCTACTAATGAACAATCTACTAAATAATACTAACTTCATACTATTGTTTACATTCATTAGTTTCTGTAAACATTAAAGCTGCATATATAATGTAATGTAGATACTTACACGATTTTTATATGACGCATCATAGCACAATGAACTCAATAAATACACCATAATCTCTTTAAGAACATGTGAGTGAGATGTACTGCGAAAAGAATCGATAAGATAACCAAGGACACGATTTCACAATATGAAACGAACTTGTAATAGTTATCGCGTAGTTGCATGTAATTACTAAGGGACAAACGTTATGAGGCCCCAATTGTCATTTCACGTTAGTATGAGCCCCTAAAATAGCGGACCATTGACAGCTCGGACAACCGACCCCCACGCGCCGCCAGTAGCCAGTAGCCACTCCACAGTTGAGTAGAGTTGAGTCCACAAACACAAACATGGTATAATCCTCAATATAAACATTGTTGTATTGCTTGGTGACTAAGTAATTACCATAAATCGTGATTATGAATATTAATTAACAATTTCCACTCTAATTACATTCTGTCCTTTACTTGTACTACAAGTTACGAGGTATTGGGATATTGGGAATACATATTAGTGTCCCCGGAGTCGCACTTTAACAGTTTACAAAATGATATCTGCCAAAAATATGGCAAATCTCAATTAATCTTTGAGAAATTAGTTTATTTATACAACATTTACAACTCAAATTGTAGCCATAGTTTTAAAACAAACATTGCTATTGCGTTTTTAAAACGCGTATTATTTTGAACACATAACGCTTGTATACTACTCAGTGTATTCAGTTAGCATTCGTATTCTGGTTTGTTATGTATTCTGAGATTAAAACATAGGCTAGATACATCTATCTGTAATGAAATGACATTGTAACAGTGGAATAATATTTAAAATCGGTTCAGTGGTTTTCGAATTATCTTCAGACAAATAAAGTGATACTCTCTTATTATAATATTATAAGAGTTATAGCACTGTTGTATAGCCGCAAGCCGTCAGTAACTGTCTCTAGTTACAGAATACCTCGTTAAAATAACTCTCATGCAATACAATACAATACAATACAATACAATACAATACAGAGAAGTAAACTTGTTAGATTCGTCAGTAAACGATATACTGTATGAATAACGAGAACTAAACTTCTGGCAATATTACACACACAAATAGGACAAACATTTATAATTTGGAATTACTCCGTTTTGACTTGAAACGAGGACAAACAAACAAACAAACGATATAATGTACCTATAACCTGGCCAGTGAACATATTTATGATTTAAAAAAAGAACACTTAAATCGGATAAGTGTTTCCTGAATTATAAGCAACAAACGGACAGACAGACTGAGAGACGTTATATTTTATAATGAGTAATGTCTGCTGGAGATATTGTAACTACATAGTATACTGTGGTGCTTGATGGACGTAATAGGCGTACTATAATTTTGTTTGTAATTAGAACCAACTCCATTCAGACCATACTATTTCTCAAGGATGTTTTTGTCGGTACGCCATATCTCATCTTCATCAAAATTTATATTTGATACGCCATTTTGAATATTAATTTTCCCTCTAATGACGAAAAATAATTAAACAAATCAAAATTCAATGTTTCTTTTAAAATTAGACTAATTATGTATTATATAAAAAGACGCTATCTGTTGGCGATCAGTTGAACTAACGGTGCGAAGTTATTTGTGAGAGCACGCAAGAATTTTTATAATAATGTACCTACCTACTTCAAATATAATGTCATAATGATTTTAGATGGCCAATTGTATGATCGGCCCACAACATATAATTTATAAACCTACAGAGAACAGTACCTAACTCAACAAAGAACAAAGCGTCAGAACAGTGGAGTACTGCAGTAAACATTCTCGGTGGTGCATTGGAAAATAGTATACTGTATGTGCGAGCGGCGCGCGGGGGCAGTTTATGGAAAACTACTTTTGAATTCAGCTTTGTACCTGAATGTTTGTAGTGATGTATGGAGCTATATTGTACATTCTACAACATTATTAGCTTGAGTTGACTATATGTATATGGAGTTCATAGTTAGATATTCTCTGTGACCTTAGGTCAAGGGGTATGTCTTTGTCGATTAAATTGTGTAACTGAAACTTGGTGAAACCAACCCTCGACACTTGTTCCGGTATTTAGTGTTCAAGTTTAAACATCAAATGGTCATTAAGGTAGGCGACAGGTGCCCGGAGACTTACTCACGCCTGTCGTACGGTGTACGAGCTCAACTCATTACTTCTTGTATAGTGTGCCCAGCTTCTCCCCTGGAGCCCATATCAACTTTCATCCCCAAGAAAGTAGCCCATGTTGTTCCCTAGGGTTGAAGCTTTCTCCGTATCAAATTTCATCAAAATCGTTTTAGTGGAGTAGCCGTGAAAGTGACATCCATTCCTTTTTCTTCATGAGCCTTCCCACCATACAATCCTACCTTTTTTTTCTTTCTTCACGGGTTGTCTTACAGCTCCCGAAAAACCGTGTCACAGTTCCAGGATACCCAGCGGAAAACCAAGTCTCCCTCGTTTAGCTATACCTAACGAGTGGCCAGTTCTGTTGAGGTATATTGAGATGGAAAAGCCTATACCTACCACATCCATACCTTATCATCAGCCTCAGCAGTGAAGTCGTGCAGAAGTAACTCGTTTAATATAATAGGAGATATTCCACTTTGTAGTCAATAACAAAGAGTTTATCTCGTTGGAGATAAGTCGACAAAGTACGTGACTAACTGTACATACCTATATAATATAATGATGTACTTTATGTACTACTAATACTATATAATATAATGATGTACTTTATGTACTACTAATACTAACTGTTTGGTCACAGAATACTTCAGTCGTACTACATGTACACTTCAATTTGACTGCAACTGTAGTAGTACATATTAGGTATTGGTGATTGTCAAATACTTATACATAGTTATCAACAAACAAAAATAAATTAAATAAAAAAAAAGTAAATGATGTGTTGTCAGTGGTGTCAATATTGTTGTTATACTTCAACCACCAACTGATGTCCAATAGGTGGCGTCTTTTACAAAATAAATAAATGAGTGTTATTTTGAAAGAAACATTTAATTTTTATTTGTTTATTTTTTATCATTATAAGGAAAAATGGTGTATCAAGCATTAACTTTGAGAATGTACAAATGTTTTTAGGATATCTGTCTGTCTGTCTGTTCCAATGTTTGTTTAGAATACGTTCCGAAACGACTCGATGGATTTTGATTTTAATTTCAGAGATGTAGTTGATATTTATACTTAGAAAGTGCTTTTTGTTTAATCGCAATATATGGCTGTCTGTACCTATTGATGGGATCGGGTCAAGAACGACATCAACATTTCCACGGGCGAAGCTAGTTTTAAAATAAAATAGCAGTTTGTAACAAGATACAATATTAATGAACCTGTAAAAGTAAGGTGCGCAACGAAATTATTCATGAAAGTTAGTTTCAGCGAGTGTCGCGTGTCGAGCGTTGTGGGCTGTGGGCTGTGGCGGTCATCCAAACTAAGTTAGCGGAACAAAAAGTTAGTTAAGTTTAGGTTTAACGTACCGCGAAACTGAGTGTCTACTGTAGGTTATAGTTAACTGTTAGTTATAATAGAGTTAGAAACCCGATGTCAGAACAACTCGACAAGAATTGATAATCAGTCTTTGAGAACTTTTAATTATATAAACATTTCTATATACAATACATTTGTTTTTAATTTGCCGTGAGAGGTATTATAAGTATGTACCCATCAATATATATATTCAGACCACATTTTAGAAAATACACAAATAATTAATATTGTCATTTAAAAAAGTGTCATTATATTTTAACTGCCCATACTGTGATGCACATTATCAGTTTTGGATGAGATTAAGGTAACTACGGATACAGCTAGGTTCTCACAACTACATAGACGAGTTGTAGGTAGGTAAAGTTATATATATATAATAGAGTTTAGTCCCGATTACACAGACCGCATTAAATGTAAAAGTCCGCAGGCGACCCGCCCGCCGTCGTCGCTCGTGGGCTTGTGGGGGAACTGCTGCCTGAGGAGTACTGGACTCAAATAAAATATCACAAATTAATGGGAGAGGAAAACCTCTACGACATCTTTGCTATTATTGTATTATAACTACATTCTGAGGACTGACTAAATATGTTCCATATAACGACCTACTACGGAAATAAATACTCTCAACTCATTGATACGCAAAGCTATTGATAATATATTCAGGAGTGCCATTGTAGTAATATTATAAATGTATAAATATCAAAGCAAGTAGACACGTAATATCTAAAGTATATTTTGTACTTTACCTGAAACAAATTAAAAACAAACAATAAGTTACAATTGAAAATATTATTAATTTGTTTGTTATTGTTGAGTTAAATTGTTTATATATGTTCTCTCTTGACACATGCACACATTATATAGACCACAAACGACCTCCTATATTATGTATGGGTTTAGTGGTACAAATTGTTTATTTACGCTCTCACAGATGACAGAAGTTCAATTAATGGACTTTATTTAACATAAAATGGTAAAGCTTACTTAAAAGTTAATTTATCAGTGAAATGAAGTCAACAATGAAGCTCAACAGACACCCTCCAACATCCAACCTCCAAGTGCTCGTAGCTCCAAGTGAGGTCCTTAATCCCTGACGGTTGAACTTTATAAAATATAAGATTTATGTGATTGTGTTGGCTTACGTCGAACAAAGTAAACAATTAAATTACGCTGATTGCTTTACGAGGAGAAAGCCTCTTGCTCATCTTATGTTACGATCTCGTCTTCAGCTAAATTATACATCACAATATTATTATTGTAGTATCATTAGAGATCTGTCCGTGTATGTATCACTGAAACAACCGCTAACTCTATGTCAGATGTTTAAGATAACACATAAATAACAAGTAGGAAGGTTGTGTTGTGTGTCAGCAGGTGTCGAGTAGTGGTGGTGCGTGACGAACGTGCACAGTGCACAGTGTCATGTCAACTTACTTATTTACTCAATGTTGGCGTTTGTGTCTAACTACACATTTTTATTGCAAACTAGGCTACCCCGCATGAGTACAATATGGGTTTACAACTATTTTAATTTCTTACCTAGGTATTAATATACTTATAATTACTTATCTGCTACATATATGCTACCCCTAACTTTTTTGTAGATATTTTTTTCCTACACAATTCTATCCTACGTCATTTTGTTATATTTCTGATGGCTTAGACAGGATACGCCATGAAAACTCGTTGGGCCTCAGCTCCTAAACATGATAAATATTTTGCATGAAACGCCGCTACGGCGCCATAGCAGCGCGTCTAATTTAAAGGCGCCCTAATATTTGGTGAGTTGATTTTTTTTTGCGCACCCGATCCTGTTTACACTATTTTTAGGGTTCCGTACCCAAAGGATAAAAACGGAAACCCTATTACTGAGACTCCGCTGTCCGTCCGTCTTTCTGTCTGTCTGTCTGTCTGTCCGTCTGTCACCAGGCTGTATCTCATGAACCGTGATAGTTAGACAGTTAAAATTTTCACAGATGATGTATTTCTGTTGCCGCTATAACAACAAATACTAAAAAACAGAATAAAATAAATATTTAAGGGGGCTCCCATACAACAACCGTGATTTATATTTTTTGTCGTTTTTATAGATAATGGTACGAAACCCTTCGTGCGCGAGTCCGACTCGCACTTGGCCGGTTTTTTTAATCTACAGAACTCTTCAAGACATCGAAATTCACAAAAAAAACATTATTTTTTTTGTGTAGATATTACAATTATTATTTTTATATTGTTGTTAAAAATTAAAATAGTTATAGAGCATTTGACGAAAAAATATACAAGCACACTTAAATAAAATTAAAAGTTATATATATACAGTTATTTACACTAGTAAATTATAAAATGAATAAAAATTTTATTTATTAGTATAGATTTGTATTCGCTGATCTGAGGTATAGATTATAGAAGTATGCTCAGCAAGTAGACAGCACCTAATACTCTATTCCCGTTCCCGCTCGATGAGAGAGCTGTAGGTAGAGCACCCGTTGTTAGCCCCGTTGTGTTCGTGGCAGCTCAAAAATTGCGTTCGCGGCAACAAATTTGAATTTCCGAACGACTGCCAGTAGTGCCAGTAGATGGCACGTTTAAATTCATTCTTCTGAAAGCTTGATTGGACACTCGCACTCGCTACAAACTGAAATTTTATTTTTTGTATTTCGTTTTATTTCAGCACCAGACATGTTCACACCAGAACACTCTCAACGTATATTTGTGTATTATCAGAACAAGTTCGTGAGGTTCAAACTGATTAGAAGAAAACTTGTTGAACAAATCAAGCGCAAGTCAGAGTTGGTGAGGAGTGAGGCGGATTGAGGAGAAGTGAGGACATTCGAGTCGGTACTTGTAATATTGTTACAAATCACAACGAGGATGGAGTGGAGAACAAACAACCAACTTTGTTTATACTTCAGCTGAGAGCTAACTCACTTCGGTCCCTCAAATATTTCGTATTATATTTACAAAAAATTTAACAATTTACATATATAATAGAGATAGAGGCACAGGAGGTTTGCTTCGGTTCTACGGTGTGCATATTACAGTGTATATAGAACACGGATAAGTGAAAACTGAAAAAGTAAGGTGTATTTTGGTATAAAAGTCGGTTTGCTTGGTATAATTAGATGTGATTATTATTCATAGCAGTCCGGCCAACCGTCACAAGAGCCGCTAAACTTGATTGGATGCAAAGTGAACTTTAATTACATTTGATGGACACAGTAATGTAATATGGGGGAATTACATTACGGAGGCTAGTTTGGGGAAAACACTGACGATTATTGTGGGGAAATTGTTGGTTGGTAACTACGAGTATGTGGTATGTTCGAGATGACATCGTGACCAACAGATAATGATAATAATAACATACAATAGCCACAATGAACTTGTTCAGATTTATCTAATAATAAATAATACGGAGAGTTGCTCTAGTATCTGGTAATCTCTCACACACACACACACGCAGTACCAGTGTTACAGAACTAAAAACAATTTGTAAAATGTACTTTCAGTTTGTATAAGAAAATACACTTGTCAAGCATTTAATATTAACAGGTAGTTTTATAAAACAACTCTGCTATTATACCAATGTGCCAGTCATCGTTTTCCTGTATTAAACAGTAGGTACTTATTTTTGTCAATTTATTTAATTGAGGATGTTACAGTAGGTAGGTAAGTTGAAATAAATAACTTGGTGTCTTGGTAGTTGGTGTGATCCACAATGTTACACTCTATAGTTGAGGTCGGTCATAATATTGTTATGACGTCTGCTACTGTATTAATTGTATATAATATTAGTTAATCAGTTACATAATGACGGTGCAGTAGGATGATGAACTAAGTTAAGATCACAACTTCACGAGTTTACTTTTGTATTAGTTTTAGCAGCTAAACAAGTAAAACAACCCAGCGAAACACCTATGCTATAAATGATGATTCTAAGAAAAATAAGTTGCAGTTTATAAAATAAAGATTTTTCTAGTTAGAGCTCCAGTATAGTTTTAAAAGTCCTAACATACCTCTAACTACAGAGTCAACATCTCAGACCTCCCGGAGCCCCGGAGCCCCGGACCACATCTATAATGTAACTGAATTAGTACCATACTCCAAATACTCCACCTGGAGTTATTTGTATTGCTGACATGAACTATATTTGGTCCCTGTTCAGGTGAAGGGTCGTTCAGGAACCTTTATTCACTTAAAGAGCCGCGAGTGGTCAACACAGTAGTAGACAAAGTTAGTAGAGTCAGTAAGTTTAACAAAAGATGGACCTTCAAAAGTAGCTATAACCAACTATAGAGACGTCCTCCACCTCGTGCAGTAAGTTTATCTCTCTAGACTCTAGAAATTGACTATCGTCAAGACCCCGCAGTTCGTCTCCTTAACAAACTCTTACATTTGTTTGCATAACTAATCAAAGTGCTCTTTCGTAATTTGTTTCGTGAATCAAAATCAGGTAATTGAAACCTCAATTTAATTATAAATGAGTTGTTCGATCATGTTACTCGATATGGTGCGCTAATTTATTGAAACCTATTTGCTGTAACTTACAGTACAGTATGATTAGAGAGATCGGTTCACAAAATGTATTGGTATTAGAAATTAGTGTATCAAGTCTTCGAAAGTTCTTTAAAATATCTACGAAATGAAAGTGTTGTATATTATACCTACATTATAGTGGAAGTGTTATACTTCTTGACAAGTATTAAGTCACAATACAGTCGCCCGCAGTGGGACGACGGAGGACGGAGGACGGAGGGAAGATTGCGCTACAAATCATAATTTGGAGAAGCAGTTTGTCTCAATACTGTAGCTACAGTTACCACACCTGATAGGGTTCACACTTCATACATATTTATATATTAAGTGTATGTGGACGGACAGTATCATTATCAGATACATAACTGGCCTATGGACAGTGGATCAAAAATTCGAAAGTGACTTCTGAAAATCATGAAGGAGTAAACTTTTTATTAAACTACTTCAAAGTTACCCAATTCAAAATATCACAAAAAATATTATAAAATATAGTCCTCGGAAACAAAAGACAAGATGCAAAATCTTTCTTTATTATTTGTTTGTGATTATTTAAAAATATCATGTGAAGGCATAGAGTACTAAGCCTATGGAGGGGCCATAGACGGGCTCCCCCTTTCGCCATTTTTTTCCCCTTTGACCAGTTAAACTGACCAGGTGCGCAGTAATAAGTTACCTTAGATTTCGTTAGTATATATATGTCGCGAGACAGAGCTCTAGGAAAATAGTTAATTGTGATGTTTTAAACGGGAAAGGCGATCTAGGGCGTCAAACTTAGTGTTTTTGTTATTATTCTCACTTATTAATGTACTATTGTGTAATGATTCACAGAGTACAGTGACAACCCTGTACATTGTACAATGAGAAAGGGTTGTATATAGTAGGTAGTAAGTTGTAAGAAGTAAGAAATGATGAATTATACTCGCGTCGCGCCTGTAGCCGGTAACTGTTCATCAGCACACAGTATGAGGACATCTTTTGTGTACAATATTTATATTTGTTATTATTCTCACTTATTAATGTACTATTGTGTAATGATTCACAGAGTACAGTGACAACCCTGTACATTGTACAATGAGAAAGGGTTGTATATAGTAGGTAGTAAGTTGTAAGAAGTAAGAAATGATGAATTATACTCGCGTCGCGCCTGTAGCCGGTAACTGTTCATCAGCACACAGTATGAGGACATCTTTTGTGTACAATATTTATATTTGTTATTATTCTCACTTATTAATGTACTATTGTGTAATGATTCACAGAGTACAGTGACAACCCTGTACATTGTACAATGAGAAAGGGTTGTATATAGTAGGTAGTAAGTTGTAAGAAGTAAGAAATGATGAATTATACTCGCGTCGCGCCTGTAGCCGGTAACTGTTCATCAGCACACAGTATGAGGACATCTTTTGTGTACAATATTTATATTTGTTATTATTCTCACTTATTAATGTACTATTGTGTAATGATTCACAGAGTACAGTGACAACCCTGTACATTGTACAATGAGAAAGGGTTGTATATAGTAGGTAGTAAGTTGTAAGAAGTAAGAAATGATGAATTATACTCGCGTCGCGCCTGTAGCCGGTAACTGTTCATCAGCACACAGTATGAGGACATCTTTTGTGTACAATATTTATATTTGTTATTATTCTCACTTATTAATGTACTATTGTGTAATGATTCACAGAGTACAGTGACAACCCTGTACATTGTACAATGAGAAAGGGTTGTATATAGTAGGTAGTAAGTTGTAAGAAATGATGAATTATACTCGCGTCGCGCCTGTAGCCGGTAACTGTTCATCAGCACACAGTATGAGGACATCTTTTGTGTACAATATTTATATTTGTTATTATTCTCACTTATTAATGTACTATTGTGTAATGATTCACAGAGTACAGTGACAACCCTGTACATTGTACAATGAGAAAGGGTTGTATATAGTAGGTAGTAAGTTGTAAGAAGTAAGAAATGATGAATTATACTCGCGTCGCGCCTGTAGCCGGTAACTGTTCATCAGCACACAGTATGAGGACATCTTTTGTGTACAATATTTATATTTGTTATTATTCTCACGAATTAATGTACTATTGTGTAATGATTCACAGAGTACAGTGACAACCCTGTACATTGTACAATGAGAAAGGATTGTATATAGTAGGTAGAAAGTTGTAAGAAGTAAGAAATGATGAGTTATACTCGCGTCGCGCCTGTAGCCGGTAACTGTTCATCAGCACACAGTATGAGGACATATTTTGTGTATAATATTTATATTTGTTATTATTCTCACTTATTTAGATATACAGACAACTACAACGTTACATTTATATATGTAGAATGAGTTCTAATGTATTTTTAAGCGAGTTCAAAACGGAGAAAGCTACTCAATTCGATTACAGTATGTATTTTTATTTAGTACAAAGCATTCCGCACCGTTTTCGTCCAAAGAAATGTTACTATACATATCTTACGAAACTTTTTAAATAGATCAACCAATAAACTCACACTTTCTCTTTATATTATATGTATATATACTAAGATTCTTGTGCAAAATTATATATCTTTGTTCAAAAATCAGTTCAGTAGCTTTTCAAGAATCTTTAAAAATAGAATTTACTTCATTTTATTTTCATAGTAAAAACGAAACTAGTCATTTCTGTCTTCATAAAACACATCATCACAACCTTTATACTAACGGTGTAGCCGAGACACTAGTAACAACGTTCACATTCAGCTATTTTTTAACAATGGTTGCTTATTCCTAACATACCACAAGTAGCACAGTCTACATATAGAACATAGTAACGCCGCTATCAGCCGTATTGTTCCAGAATCGTCTATTTGACTCGTGAACAATTTCCAATCGACTAATTGTTGCAGCCCAAACCACGAATCAGAATACCATTAGCTATTATTCGGACGAGTTGGGAAGCTTCACAGCTCTACTCGCCCATAATAATGGATAGCCGCAGCCTCCGCGATTCTAATCTCTTTAACTGGAAACTTTATTGTTGAAACCTACTGATATTTACTTGTATTTAACTGACATATACGTGTACTACTTTCAAAACACATATACATTTTGAAATAACGTCTTCGTAATTGTATCTCTTGTATAGTATGGCACACACAAGTATTACTGTCATTTTACATATCCTCCGAGTGTCGTTGAGTGTTCTTACATAAGTAGCACAGTATTTGGTCAAATACAATAATACATTACATGTAACCATATTACTACTGAAACATAATTATATTAACAAATAAATCCTACTAATTAATGCAGACGTCGTTAAATAAAGCTTAGTTAATTAAGAGTTGATGAAATGATTCAGTTAAACACATATTTCATTTTCATAATTAAATCATTATATTGATTGTTGGAGTATGTACATATATATCGAGGAGATTATGTCGAGTCATAGGAGCACTAATAGAGCATTAAGTAAACATAATAGACGACTAACTACACTATAAAATTAAGGTACATTGTCTAGTTATGTGCTCCACATGTTACCGCGGGCGCGCTGTCACATGAGACGTATGTATGTATATACAGTATATCCTCTCTATAACGTTGCTCTTTATAGCGAAATACATCCCTATACTTAGCTTATTTAAAAAGTTGCTTTGCACTGAAACTTCTCTATATTATAGCGAAGCGGGCGCTATTTGTAGCCAAAAATGCTATATTTTTATCAGTAAGTTCAAAAAGCCTCCCATGTTTCAAATAATAACAATTTCATTTTACCAGCTTTATGTTAACGAAATAAATAAATTTCAGTTATAGAGAGCATGCACTGTACTAAGGTCTAAAGCCATTTGAGTGTATCTAACGGGTAGTTGTTGTGTACGCATTATACGCACCTATAATTAAATAAATACATAAAGTACCTACATATACCCGCGAGCAATAATCCGAAAACAAATAATACAATAAACCGTAACCGACCAATTAGCATACACGAACGAACAATGTAACATTCGGTCCACACTCCACGCAACGCAACGCAAGAGTCAATAACCGGTAATGCCGGATATCTATTGTTACGGTCATTTACCGGTAAATCCGAGGATAGTGCTGCATCACTTAATGTGACCATTTTAAGTTAACCCCTTTAACTGTAATCAAGAAGTGACACTTCAACTAAAGTATTCTATTGTACTCTGTAGTGCGTGCCAAAACTTGGTATTGTGTTCGTAGTATTGAGAGCTTTTATAGAACGCTCGTGTGCATAACAAAATATATATTGTAGCTTCTAGTTGCATTTACAGCCATTATAGGTCATTATTGCAACATAAAGATATAATAGCAGTTCGGAGCCGGAGCAGACAACACTACCAAGAAGGCATTTCCATGTAGATAGCGCTGTTTAAGTCTTAATCGACGTCAGATGGTATCTTCTCCAAATGTATTGTGTACACTCGAGGAATAAACTGACAGAACTTGTTTCTACCATTAAATAGCTCGAAATATAACGAATAATGTAGAGAACTGTAATGATGGTCGGCCGTGTACAAATTGGGCAAGTTGTGAGTGTCGGAGGTGAGGAGGTGGTCAAGTGTACACACCTCACTGCTCTGTGTCGACTCTAATTAACGTGAGGTAACAGCCGTCGCTAGTAAACTACTACAACTACATTTTGGTGAAGACAGAAGAGGAGTTTTTGGAGTAAATAATTTTCCGATATTCTCTTGAAATAGCAGGTTTAATGAATACTGTACAGTGAGGAGTGGCGTGTTATTCAGCCATAAAGTGAAGATTGGCGGGTCGTTACATAATGCAGTTACGTTTAGGTGTATTGGGAATGTGGGAACATCGTCTGTTCGTGTTCAGGTACTTGTGTGTGCGTAACGCAACTGTTTTGTCTAGTAGTTTCAAAGTTCTCTGGTTCGTGGTACCTAATCGTGACCAGTTTTCCAAAGATTTCTTTAAATCAACTAAAATAAATCAGTGTTGTTTTTGTGGTATATGTGGTTATACCACATTATACTCGGTATATATCACAGAAGAACCGGAAAATGATGATCCATTCATCAACTGGTTAAGGAATATGAAAGTTTAACACTTTTGAATATTAATATATCAAAGAAACCAGCTCAGATAATGTTCTGTGAGAACTTAACGCTAATATAAAACAAATTCTGTTTACTAGAGAAGTAAAAGTAGAACATAAATTGTCAACGACTTTACTCCTAAAGAAATGTCTTTTCATATTTCATTCAATTGCGGCTCTAGAAATAAAGTTGTATGATAATATACCTATAGAGAGTAGAGAGAGACGATCTCAGAATGTAACGTAATTGTGCACCGAGCCTCTCTCGTCTCTTGAGACCTCTACACTCTACAGGCTTGATGCAGAGCGGTATGACAGATAAAGTAGAGACGATGAAAGTGTTGGTTGTCTGAGTGCGGCCTGGTGCGGCAGTGTGACCCCGATATTGGTGCGCGAAGTTGACCCCGATCTGCAGCAATAAAACTAAAAGCTGTAGAACATGTCCAAAACGGCGCCATAACGGTCGTGTAACGGTAACCTGCGCACGCGGCAACGACGCACAACGCTCCTCTCGTTTGCACTCACGTCAACTTTCACTGGAGAGAGGGTGATGCAGAAACAATTGTCGTGGGAGGTTGCGGGAGACACACTGTCTGACAATTGTATGGCCGGGATATTGTATGCGATAATTAGTATATAATTAATAGTCGCATCTCATTTACTAAACAGATTAATGATTGCGGTGATGTATCAATGATTACACTGTACACAGTTCATTTGAAACGGGGGCGGAAATTCCCTGAAGTTTATTGCGAGTATATATTATGTTTAGTGAAGTAATTGATGCCAATGGTTTTGTAGAAAGGTACACGAGTGTCGTTACTAATAATAACGTATTGTGATTTACAAGTAGAAAGTAAATATATACAATGATACCTCGTACATATTATACACGCCCCCGAGCAACACAATGTCAACCTAACTCCATAACACCAATTTAAATTCATTCAAAAAGCTTAACTGTTCACGTCTTAAAATAATACTATTAAAAGTTAAAAAGTACAAAGTTACAGATTAATTAGAAACCGTACCTACCTACATTTTTGCGGCGGTTACTTTATTTGAAATTTAGTTTTTGTCAAATGTAATTTGGAGCAAAAGTGAAATTTAAGAAAGCATCTCTCTGCTGCAGTGAACTTCTTGCTCAGCTGTCACTTTTATACTTTCTTGTTTGTTAACTTACTTATTTTTGTAATGTAAAGTCATAAATTAGTTAATAATGGGTATTATGCAGTATTCAATATTATAGCTGTGAGTGTGAGCAGTGAGCACGGTGTACATTAACTACAGGTGTAACCTCACTCAATGTATTTTAATGAAAATGCAATAGGTACTTAATTATTTAACAATTACTTAGTTCAATAATGTAAATTTATGGAGAGTTACCTTTAAAACGTGAGATAAATATGTAGTAAGATAAGAGTACCAAAAGACACCTCTATAAAACTAGAGTAAGGAAACATTGTAGTGATCGTTGTCATATTTGTACTGGCACAGTTTGGCGCCCAGCCACCACCCACCACCCACCAGCCACCAGCCCTAGCCTAGACCACCGACTATATTCCGTGTCACCTTACTCCTTGGAAAAACTCATTTTTTTAATTTTAATCAAATCAGTGATTTATTTAAACATTTTTTTTTAGTTTTAAATTTTTTTGTATTTCTTATAATTTGCGAGCTGGAATCATCATTAAATGCATATTATGATGTGAATGTTTATTGTAAAAACGCTAAAATACCTAAAGAGGGACATAATTGATACTATCTTCAAACAAAAACTCACAATTTACATACTTACTTACAACAAATGAAAATATATATAATAATGTTATGTTGCGTTAAAATTGAGATCTGTATGTTGACAGCCTAGTGGCAGAAAATCAGAACAATTGACCGTTAAATCACTCAACCCTGTTTTTCTCTAAATAGTAGATATCTTAATATTTGATAAAATTTTCGAAATTACTATGAAAAAATTCCGATCATCATGTAACTGGAGACAAGTTGTTAGGTTTGTTTACATATTAGGTATCTAGACAGAAGAGGCGCTATAGGAGCTGTATAGTAGGTACCTACATTACCAAAATGAGAGAGCGGCTTATCCTGCAGTTCCCGCGGTGCAGCCTATCGCCCCTCCCTACTTCCTGCGCGGCTCTGATAACTTTAATGGCCTCTACGTTTTGTTTTACGTACACATTCAAATGAAACGGCGCTCTTACTCGACACTCGACTGTAATGTACTATTATATTGCACTAATAGCAGTTTGATGCTGTTACTGATGAATGCTGTTAAATGAAGAAAACTACTTTACGTTGGTGAGCAACATTATGCAGGCCGAACTTTCGTTCAACACATTATATCAGGGCAATATTAGATACAAGTATAGCATGTTTAAGTTGTCAGAATCAAATGACCTTCGATTGTCTCTGCTTACCCCTGCTGGCATAACAGACGTGATAACAGATAGAACTGTATGTGAGGTAGCGGTCTGCGGTAGTAAAGAGCACAAGTGTGTCGGATGTCCCTACATCTACAGACTCGCTATAGCTAGAACAACCATAACTCGCAGCTGTCTCCAGGACGCGCGACGCGACGTCTTCAGATCTTTCAGTTAAACCCACTTTAATTGGATCTCGGTTAACAATCGACCGCGTTCATAATGGCTTCATCAATATTTATATATGTACGCCGGTACTACGTTACTGCGGACGGTCTACGAAGAAGATAGGGGTATTTGAATACCAGTTGGGATCCTGCGGGGAATTTACCAGAATAAACTGTAATTGGTCATTTCTACTTCAATGCAGATGTTATTTCGCTACATTCAATTCCCGGATTGCTTTATTGAACACGGATATAGGTAAATAGACAATTATAACGGAACTTCCATACAAGAGGTAGTTGGTGAGTTGCCAACATCGAGGTATACCTCCCAGTCCCAGTTAGGACCACAATTGCCAAATGTTTAATCAGAACTAGAACATTTATTTTACTTCACAAACGGATACAGCTTGTCGAGAACTGTAAGGAAAACTTCATACTTCCGGTACACACTTATTTCAGATTTTCAGAAACAGGAGAAAATATTCTCAGATTTGGAAGTCAGCAAATATCTACAGGGTCACTTGTATGTCAGTCTTTGTAGTACTAGAAATTTAATTTATTTATTTTTCCACATTAAGAAATTTCATAAACACTTTGCCAGCGAAGTACGTTTATAACTATTACCTATATTAGAGAGATATATGCTACTGTGGACTTTTTTGTAGATTTTATTCTACACAATTCTTTTCTACATTATTTTGTTATATTTCTGAAAATTAGACAACATATACCATGAAACTCGCTGGGGCTAACTCCTTCCCCGACTTGATTCACTGATACTGTAAATTATCAGCTCCTAAACATGATAGGTTCATGTTTAATACTCATAAACCTTCCCGGTGAATCAACCTATTTAATAGTCAAAACCTATATAAAATCCGTTCAGTAGTTTTTGCGTGAGGCGGTCACAGACAGACAGACAGACGATTTTAAAACATGTAGTGATGATTGCCTATAATTTTAACCGTCCACGTAGAGTGTAATGCGAAATTGACAGCATGTATTATTTCCACTAGTTAATTCCAATTTGAGCTCCAGGTTCGGTTCCCAGAACAAGTTCCGGTCTACACAAAGTATGGTCAGCTATCGTGTGATGGTATTAGTTGAACAAACTAATCGATTCCGAGCCACTGGCTCTCATAACTTGGAGCTCCCTCTAGTGCCGTGTGCCGCATGCTCGCTACAAACGCATTCCGTACTTTACATATTACTCTATACTGCATTATGGGATAGATTACTGTGATTAGGTATTTTATACTGAATTTTGTCCTGAGGTACTAGATAATAACTTCTCCATAATAACCGTTTATAAAACGTATGCATAAAACTCTGTTCATAGTTATTTCTTCATTTTACTCGCAACACAATAAAATTTTCAATACGCATGCTTCTAGACTCACATAGTTCATAATACTTTCACTTCCATTCATGAACTTCCATAGCCAATTTCCACCAAGTGCATAGTCAGTATTAGCAATTAGTTACGACGACGTAGTTACAACATTTGGCCAAAAAATTATCTATTTTGTTTAGGTATCCAGAGACAAAGATAAATCAATCAAAAAAGTTATAAATTAAATTCAAATGAAAAAATATTTCTTCACTTAAAAAAATGTCTAAAAGCATTATTTTCAGAACACATAGTGCACATTGCTGCAGTGTGCAGTACTAAAGTTGTTATTGTTTAGTTCCCTCCAACTAAGTCAGTATATCTACTACACGCACAGTGTTCACCTGTTATCTACATGTCAACACAGCGTACTACCTGTCACTGCCACTCAGAGGTAATATTCACTGCTGAGCTGTCACTACCTTTATCCCTCTACTTTTACATGTCTTTTGTCAAATTATAAATAATCCTACAAGAAATGTTAGGTATATCACTTTTATCTAACTTTTTCATTCTCCCCGCAATCTTTACATTTTTACGAGTCGTGTTCGAGTTCATTATCAAATGTAAGTCTGCCTGTCATTATGTGAGCATACTAATGTCACTTTTCATTCAATTGATGGTAGAAAGTGACATTAAAACAATGATCAGTTATAATTTAGAGCTGTATTCGCTCTCTGCGCCAGATAGCCAGATATAGAACACTTGTGACTCAATGAATGTAACTTGCAGAAGACATTAACTAAATGAACAATAACATTACAGACGCTCTCAACTACACTTAAACGATCTCTACTAAACCCTACTAAACTATCACCGAATCAGGGATGACTCTCATATTTCTACTTTTTATATCAACAATCTTAATTTCCGTGGTTCCATGATCTCTACCTACCTCTATGGAAGAGAGTCGCGTAAATGTAATTCTAAATGCGATTCTAAGTCATGTCATGGCGACCAACGCACGCGTTCCGTCGTGATATGATGGGAAATCCAATTTAATCCCGTCCGTGATAATTGTGATTAGTCTGAAATTAATGAGACATATCACAGTCAGCGGGAACTTCATAGATACCGATTAATCGGCATATTGATCTATAAAGGCTATAATACTTGACATTGGCAAATCATCGATTAACATTGATGGAGCCATTATAAAAGAAGAAGAAGAATAATGCTGCCTAATTATGATACTATAATAATTAAGTTTCTCGTGGAATATCTCTCGCCAACCTCCTCAATCATGATACACAAACCCTCATGGACCCTGGATCCTCCTAGTATAAAAGTGCTAGGGTAGGTCTCAACTCACAACCCTAGTGAAGGTCCATTTGTCGGGCACACTGCGCAGCGCGGATTACCCGTCTCACAACTCTGATTGATGGCTCGCATCTACACTCTCTATAGCCGCTATACCTCCACTACACAGCTACTATACAGCTCGAGTATTGGGAGCTGGAAGTGACACCTCGTTGAGAGACCTCTTAACACGTTCTAATGTCTTTTAGATAAACTTTTACACATTTTTCCTACATTTGAAAAGTTGCCAACAATTAACATACCTACCTTATATTACAATGAGAGTCTGAATCCAAAAGTGGGAGTAGAAGCTACTTATAAAGTTGTTCAGTCGTCCACCGCTGTAAGTAATGGGAGGATTAAGGCAGACTTGACTCATTATCCATATCAATTACTTCCTTTATTAACGCAAAGTGAAATTTTAATTACCGTCTAAAGAAGCTTACGGTAATATATTACGTATATTTGAGGATAAGGAATAAGTTCCCTAGTATACAGTATAATACACCATCTATACAATGTTTAACAAACTAATTACCTTGACGTGAGTGTAAGTATGTGTGAGGTGTAATGAGGTTGTGTCGAGTCGAGACTGTCAAACTTTACTGAGTGCAGTCCATCTTATTTAGTTGATTCAATTTCGTTGTTATTTCAAATGACACCATATTTTTCAGGAATTCCCAGCGAATGAAACATGAAGACATTGACCGAGGTATACTCGTAGAGGTGACGAAGTGACAGTTACCAATTAGTATGCTTCGTGACTACAGACTACCGACCGTAACCGTTGTCATTGAACTGTACTAAGGTATAACACAGATAACACACACTAACTACATTATAAATAAATGTTTATACAAAAACTAATATTTACGAATTACTCGTTTACGAATATTCAATATCCAGTGGAAAATATTTTTAATATAACCACATGATAAAAACACAAAGCAGTTTCAATTTTCAATTCTGAATGATATACACACAATATTTAGTTCAGGTATTCAATTAAAACTCTATTCATTCTCTATGAAGGGGTTTGTGACACATCCGCTTGTTACGTTTTGTTAAATAATTCCTAACTTAAATTTAAATACTATTTAATTGTGAAACTCATCTCATCTCACAGGAAAATCGTAACATTATAATTTTTACAAACAATGATGAAAATTTACGTTTTTTTGCACATACGGATTACTTAAATTAGTGATGCGACTCAGTTAAAAATCGAACCTATAAAATAAATCGGACCTTGTTTACGTAAATAGCTCGTTTGTTAGTACTCAAAGCTGGTAAATGGCTTAATAAATAATTATTTAATTTTATTATAATTTTGTTTAGCGTCCGTCGGTCGCCTTTAGATGAAAATATGTATGCCTTTACGTAAAAATAAGAACATTATAAATATTTTAAACAATATAATATACATAATCGCGTAATTAAATTCTTTTTCTGAGTTATTTTTCCAATCAATAATCGATTATTGAATAAAGCACTTTCAATTCATGTAGTGTCAATAAGTACACCTCTAAAGTAAAAAATAAGTGTCACAAACCCCCTCATATATAGAGTATAACGATAGAGAGAAAGAATGAGTGGAAGTTGTTCCTATGTTTATAAGTAATTGATGAGTGATTGTAGGTTTACATATAATGTAGTAGTACGGTCGACGACCCACACTCTCACCAGCGGCACCGCTCTAAAAGTCCGCACACCGCCCACCGCACACCGCACACATGACAACTTTTATATCCTCCAACAAAATTAAATATATTGTATATAGAATTGTCCATAACATCTATTGTCTGTCTGTTTGTGCCTGCCTCAAGCAAAAACAATAGTTTAATGTTCTGGAGCTGAGCATTAACAGTATTAGTGAATCGAGTCGGGGAAAAAGTTAGCCTCAGGGCGATTTAATGGCGTATCCTGTCTAATTCGTCAGAGACATAACAAAATTATGTAGGAAAGAGTTGTGTAGCATAAAATGATCTACAAAAAAAATTGTGGCAGCATATATGTATCTCTAATAGATAAGTAGTTATAAGCGTATTTGTGTAGGTTGTAAACCTATGTATATTGTACCGATGCGAAGCCGGAGGCGCTTAGGAAGTGTTATATAAAACAACCACAAGAAACCTCTTCCATACCATTATCGTTTATTCTACTCGGGTTTTAATTTTGAAAAGAAAAGACTCTCTGTTAATGCTGTTAATAAATTACAATCAAATGCAGATCGGCTTAAGTAACTCTGTGCTTTACTGACACAAATTACTTTGGAGATAGCTGCTACAGTCGATACATTATAAGAGGTAGATAGTTGCTGATGACTTGTTTCATTCAACATACAGTATTTGCATCAAATACACAGTTATAATTCAAATAACGTTGGGGTATAAAACCGCATGTCTATCCGTCGTCCGTCGTCCGTCGCACCGCTAACATATTCAAATGAACAAAATTACATTATACGCTTAGTTAGGAACATGTCAGACAGAATTATTTAGATTATATATTCGTGTCTCACTAATATTATGTTTAATGTATAAGTAATCTATGCGGATTTTGGATAAATTTACTTTATTTTGTCTGTCGTAGTTGTTATTGTAGCCGTTATTGATCGTATCTCAGTCAAGTATTATCGAGACCTGGCCTGGTTCACCTCTAACAACTTTAACTTAGTTCATAGTTCATAACCAACCAGTACAGTGTCCGTCTGAGCCGCTGCAAAGTAACTACGAGGTTATTTTAATTTTAACTGTTAGTAAATGTGTGTTGGGAATTGTTTATCGTACGTTGGTACTTTATTAATTTAAAACTTGGTAATGTTCAGTAAAATGCCGTAGTAATTGTAGTATAACAGTTTTAGTAATAAATAAGGTAGTAACATAATGGCTGTGCCCGCCGCCCGCCGCCTGCCGCCTGCCGCCACTGTCAGTCACTCGTCGCTCTATCAATCAATGGTAACTGAGCTCACAGACTGTACAGTATACTAAAGCTCAGTTCTAGCTAGAGTTCAGAAATGGTTCACTTCTAAGTAACGTGATGAACTTTACAGAATCTCAAAGGTAAACTAAGTTAAATCTAAAATAAGTTGACACAAATAATTATTAGTTACCACATTTTCAGGACAAAAACTGTAACATACCTGAAACAAATAAAAACACATTTACAAATACCGTTTTATATTTTAGGATAACCTAAATAGTAGAGCATTGTCTTGAAACCCGGTGGACCCAGGTTCAATTCCCACTCGTTCCAAAAAAAATGCTAAGCACCAATTTTCTTTAAGAATCGTGTTTCGAAGGGGACGTAAAGCCGGCGTCCGCACTTCTTCTAATAATAACAGATATTTACGTTAGTTAAAGAAGTGACACATCTAAGCTGTTCTGTTCAATATGGACAACTGGAGTCAAGTGGACACTGTTGCTGGTGACTCTGTCCACACCTCAAGGTATAGAGGCCGTGAAGATGTGTGTTGTATTATTTTACAAAAGTAAGCAGTTTTTGTAAAAGCTTTCAAAAATAATAAAAGTGTACAGTCTGTAGTTAGTAGCAATCTCGTAATGACACAAGTCGGCAAGACGGCAGGTCGACAGCTAGGCGACCTCTACTCTACTGTACGACAATAACACCCTATATGAGATGTTCTTAAAAACGCTGTGTGGCTTATATAACTTGGTTACTTGTAACAATAGGACGAAGATAGAAGAATTATCCGTGTGGAAATCGCAGTCTAACAAACGGCGCAAATATACTTCAATTATTGAAAAGTGCCGTTTGGTGTAGAAACTCTAGGTATATCCCCTCGACTGATCATCTCTTCTGGTGAAATGCAGGCAGTATTCTTGCCACTGTTCTATGCGGACCTGGTTTATGTAGTTATTTTTAATATTTAGATTACATTTAAGGTTTTTATATTGTTATGTGAATCAAAGAAAGATAGAAGAACAGTATAAATGTGGACACTGTTACTGCTATACTGCTCGTTGTGAGTACAGTAGGTACAATGTACACCGGTATACAAGATACACATCCTGTCGTAGTTTGTACAGCTATTGTAGGATTATTGGAGTAAATAGTACCAACTTAACTGCTACTTATACAAGCGAGCTCTATTAACAAATATACATAACACTTCAGCACGGGCACAATCCTCTATATACAACGTCTGTCCTGTGTCACTGTGTTGTATGTAAAACGCTAACAAACCCCCGACTTTACACGCAAATGAGAAGGTTTAATCCGGTATTAATACATTAAGCTTTACTTCCCGGAACACCAAGCGGGATATTAGCGACGCATAACTTGTAATATTAAAGACAAACAAACGAACTTTAATTTATTTTTCCTTCTTTACGAGTTGTCTTACAGCTCTTGAAACCGTCTTACAGTTCCAGGGTACCCAGCGGAAGACCAAGTCTCCCTCATTTAGCCGATGGTATTTGTGATGGTATTTACCTAACGAGTGGCCAGTTCTGTTGTGGTATCCTCTAAGTGTGGTTTGTTGGATTATGTACATAAATATGAATTCGTGGTCCTCGGCCACCGACGCACCTATAGCCAAACAAGCACACTTCCGCATTTATAATATATATTAGTAAGAGAGTATGTACCAATGGTATGATATTAGAGGCTTTTCAGCTGGCCACTCGTTAGGCATAACCTCACAAATACCCTCGGCTAAAAGAGGGAGACTTGTTCTTCTACTGGGTACCCTAAGACCGATAACACCGTTTCGGAAGCTGTAAGGAAGCTGTAAGGCAACCCGTGATGAAAAAAACTAGCCAGTCTATTAGATAATAGTACCAGAACGCGTAAGTAAAGAAATGACAGGTGTATGTATGTATGTATAGTGCGCGCCAACTAACATGATACCCGGCAACCTATAGTATATGTAATGTGTTTAATAATTAATGTTTCTGACAATACAAAGCAATCATTAACACATTAAAGTTATACAAGTACCAGACCACAATCTCTAACAAACAATACATTTTTAATTACCAAATGGAAATGTCAATAGTTAATTGTTTAAGTGAGTGAGTGAGTGAGTGAGTGAGTGATGTGTGATACTTAGGTTATTTACTACAAATAACCAAGTCACTTTATTGAGCTGCTAAATAGTATCTTTAACCCAAGATTGACTATATCGCTCCTGTAAAGCCAGCGTCTGCACTTCTACAAATAATAAAAAGTCATCAGTAGTTTTCAGGGTTCTGTAGTCTCTAGTACAACATGAAACAATTAGACTTACAGTTGGTATGTTTACAAACACAAGATTGTTGACGGTAGTGGTACTGGTATATCTGGTGGTACAGAGCGGTACCACAGCGATAACACCTCGCACTTTACACTTCTAAATACTGGATTCTGTTACTATTTTAAAATCAAACGTAATCTGATAATATAGAACGGATGTGAATGGAAGAGTTGATCGAGGATGCCCCAGAAACATTTTAAATAAAGGGGAAATATAAAAAGTATCCGAAACAGACATGCATGAGTTGAAGAGATGATGCTAAGGAGATTTGTAAACTGCTTGCTCTGATCCCCTCTTGGTCGCCTTAGCAACTTCAACTTACTCACATCATTAAAATTGAAGTGTCAAAGCTACGATACGGCTGAATTAATATTATTGAAAGTTTCAGGCATCATAGTGTGTTATTGCTCTTGGTTCCTGATTAGGTATATTGCTGTGTAAATAGGATCGGAACAGCAATGATATTCCGGGCGGAAAGTTACTTTCTAATATTGTTATTGCACCGTCTGAAACTTGGAAATAGGGCTGCTGATTGTCCTGAAGGAGGATAAACAATTGATTCACCGGGAAGATTTACGGGTATTAAACACGGACTTATCATGTTTAGGAACTGAGCATTATATTAGCAATATAAGTGAATTAAGTTGGGAATAAAGTTAGCCCAGCGGGTTTTCGTGGCGTATGCTGTCTAGAGATATAACAAAATGATGTAAGACAGAATTGTGTAGAATGAAATGATCTACAAAAAAGTCCACGTAGCATATATCTATCTTTAATATATAAGTAGTTATAAGTGTATTTAGGTAGGTATTTAAATTGTTGTAAAGCCCGTGTACATTGTAGACGTGCGAAGCCGGGAGCGGGGTCGCTAATCATATGTATTCACAACGACAACATTAAGAGATAGAAGCGAGCAGGAAGCTGCCAGTGCCGCCAGTACCGCCAGTAGTGCCAGTACGGAAGTAACAAATAACTTCCGGCGACACCTGAACATGTCCTGAATGTGAGCACTGAGCACCACTTTATATACATACGATGTAGCGATGTGTCACACAGGGTTTATCATTATTATTTTAAGTCACGTTCGAAGACACAGTGTTGTGACACCGGTGACAGTGGTTAAGCAGCGTGCTGTAAAGTCGAACATATTACCTATATTAGACGCTCCCCGATTCGAACCCTTGTAGATATTTAAATAAAACAGAATGCAGATTCCAAGTCTAAATAGTCAGTTACGATCCCTCAAAGTTTCATCAATATCGATTAAACCGTTTGTGAGCTTCTAAAAACACTTATTTATGCTTCAGTTATATAACATTTACATACAAACACTTTTTGTACACCTATAAATTGCACACATGCATTGTATAACGGGTTTAAAGGCGATTACAATGATAAGAGTAGGTATTTATTTATATTTATTTATTTAGTTATATCTTTCTTCTCTCTCATGTAACAAAATGTGCCTAAACGTGGCGAGTCCTTGAAATTTCACTTTCAATTCCCATCCAATAAAAAGTATCACTATAAATCCTGAGTGAAACCTCCGCGCTCTGTTTCTATTTCTTTCTAAGAACAATAACTAAAATTTCTTTGACAAAATCAATGACGTCCCCATTTAAAAAAAAATGATTTTTCATGGCGGGACATTAAAAATAAAAAAAAAATTATAACAATTTTAAGTTGTATTTTATTATTAATAAACATTCCGGCATTTCCGGCAATAAGTCCGGATTTGAAGCCCAAAAAAAATTGTCCTGTTTTTACAGATGGCAGCCCTAAGTGTAGGTTACTAGGTAAAGAGATACTCGACTAGTACATTATTAATATTAATAACTACGTTGCTGTCAGTCAAGTCTCGCGGATTATTTAGATATTGTTTAGAGCAACAAGTCTAATGACACACATAATTATGTCTATAGGTCGGGTAACAAGAGCTGGCCTAAATATATACATTGAGATGTGTCAGCTCTTGGTTTGTTAGTATGTCCACGTGCCCGGAACCGGATGGCACGTGCTACTGTGCTACTACCTATATAATAACCTTTATACAACCTACAATAACTTTTTCCTTGGAATATTTTAAATGCGAATAAAGAATCCCTCCGATTTTAGTTTTAAATATTGCATAAAATTTAAGCTATTTGAGTTTTTTTTTTATTTTGTTTGAAAGGGTATACTTTCCAGGTGGTTCCATGGTCATCAGGTCAGGATCTGATCATGGGATCCTGGAGAAATCGAGAACTCTTAAAATTTTATTTTTTAATAGTGACTTGTGTATTTGCTTTCGGAAAGCACATCTTTCAGTGCATAATTTTTGAAGTCGGTACACTTTTTTGTATTATACCTAATATTAGTATAGATTATATCTCTTTACTAGTCCTAAACCCAATCCTAACAATATATTAATCGTTTGTTAGTCCTCTTTCACGAAGTTATTGTTGAAAATGAAATTGTTATATCACATTTCAAACATGTCCAGGGTGAAGTCGGGACAACCATAGGTAGGTACAATACAAGTACAGTAGACACAACAAAGCCACAAGCACTCTAACATCATTAAATTGTAATAAGTATAAGAGCTGGCACACAATGTCGTCGTCGTACATGTTTACCTACCTATAATAGTAGCACCATTCATAAAAATACATGTCCCCAAAATATGAATAGCAGTGTATTCTGAAAACCTTAGCAGCGTATTTACAAAACCCACTCGTACCTGCCTGCCGCGGCCGTACATATACGCCGTACGCCGGAAGCACGTACTCCCGACGCTATCAAAACTTGTAGAATATTTGCCAAGTTATTTCGGAATATGAAATAAGTACAAATTGAGTTTTTCCTCCCCGAGTCGGAGTGTGTCGAACCCTTTTCGTGGTCGTTTAGGGTGCTGACAGGTGGTGACCATCATGTCATTAATCACGGGACATTCCGCCCCGCCACAGTTACAGTTACAGCACCCTCCCATACTATGTACGTGTTTAGTTACGTTACATACATCGTAACTGGTTACATATGTTGATCTTCAGGATTGTAGTTTATGACAAATTCTGAGACGAAAAGTCCTTTACTTTGGCGATTTTTATTTTAAGCGCCTTCAATTAGTAATTAATTAAATAAAGTAGCCAATCAGAAGCGCGCAGTAGCAGAATAAGTAGAGGTAGTGAACCTGGTGAAGTGAACTGCTGTTAGTTTGGAATAAGTTAGTATGTTACAATTTTCGACGTATTAATGATTTTTCTTGGTTTCTGATTGTCTACTTTATTTAATTAATAACAAATTAAGGTTCCCTCAGATTTATAAACACCAAAGGACTTTTCGTCTTAGAATGTCATCCCATATCTACCTCATTTTTGCTGTCCTTGAATTTTAAGACCCCTGTATGTATATTGTATAGACCTTATTAATGCTAATCCAGATCGCAAACTATTCGTCTTCCAAGTTCCGTCCTTTATGTAAAGTTAATACGCAACAGTATTCAGTACAAGTTATACATCATGGTGTCCCTAGCACCGTCTACCGTCCAGTCATTTTCCTTATCCAGTCCAATATTTGTTCCTGTGTCAGGAGCTCTTCTGCTGATATACGTCCGAGTTGGGTTTTATGTGTGTACAATACATAACAAACAACCAGAGAATGCTTCTTTAAATATACACATTGATTTCATAATAAAGGCAGTAGGCACTTGTTAGTTGTTTAAGTCGAGCCCTAACAAAGCAACCAAGAATAATAAATTAAGTGTGGTAATTAATTCACTTTTTAATTTGATTTACGTCAATTTATTGTTCACCTTTTCTCGGTTACCTAGCTACACAAAATCGCTATAACCGAAAAAATCTTGAGAGAAAATGGAGCTTTTTTCTTACAAGAGAAATAAATTAAATGAAAACGTAAAACGAAATTAATGGGAACCGGCCTGGCCAACGTAAACGTTTATTTAGCTCACAGAGGACTACGAACAACCCTTTTTGTACAGACGATCTGAGTCGTCGATCAAAGCATTGTTTGTTGTGAATTACTAAGATGAGAAACTCGACCATCCGTGACACGAGCCACAGTCCACTACAAAAATAATAACATCTAAATATACGGACTTGAAGATACTAATTAAATATTATGTTTAAAGGTAGCTTAGCTAATATTGTAGATATATATCAGAGAGCGCCGTGACTCATTAACAAATATAATAATTAGTACAATGCAACGACGGACAACTGTACAAACACTTTGTAACTATATCAACACTGTATCATAATGTATATTTAAATTAACTTGTTAACAAAAAATAATACTGCATGCTTCGTTGTACAAAAACAAAACAGAAATCTTGCGGTGTGGCCACAAATACCAGTAACAGTGTCCACTTTCCGACATTAAACAGAACAAGTGACAAACCTGTTGCTGCACTTAATGGATCTAGATGTGACACTACTTTAACAGATGTTAAGTATCGCTGTGTAATATAAATAAAGAAGGAATTCTCAAATAAAATAAATTTAAATGAAGAAGATATTTGAGGAATCTCGAGTGCTAATTACACGATGCAAATATCATTGTCGTGTCTGTTCTCTGTAGATAGCTGCCCCTCCTGCCCCTCCTGCCCCCCACACCCGTCGCCACCAGACACACAATACTAAACTCTCATTGAATTATCTCCGTCCACATTGTTTATTGTTTTAATTTATTATTCTATGTAGCCTCAGAACAGCCTCTAAAATAAACTCAATTAAAAAAACTTGTGCAGGAATAAGGTACCATATAAAAGTTGATCTTCAAGACACGTCACAGACAATAGCAGGAACGAGCAGCGACTATGCGACCAGCACATATCACAAAACAATTTCCCCGGTTTATTTATTGAAAGTGTTCAATAAGATCAACTTGTATTGAACTATAGAATAAAAGCGACAGATAAAACTATTCTCTTTATTGTGATAGCTCGCCTCTACGTGACTGTGCGACTGTGCCAAGTTGCATATTAACTAAATCTACCAACTGAGTTTTGAAAGCGACCTCTGATATGTCCAAACAAATGTAAATATGATAGTTGTCAAATACGTACAAAATTATGGTTTTTTTATTAAATTGGGCGTCAGAGATCTCTATCAAATGTTTTTAGACAAATTAGAAATCGCTTTCAAAATTTATTTGGTGGATTTTGCTTAAATGCTGCTCGGTTTGTTTTAGCGAATATTTGTTGTGTATCAAATGAAATGTAAACAGACACCTGTGGATCCAGATCTGATCCTAGCATGATGAAGACATAATATCTTGTTTGGAGTTACAGATACACTGTATATAGAAGGATTTACCTAACAAAGTGTAGTAAAGTTCCCCTTGCTGCCTTGTTGCCAATCAAAGTGTACTTCCAAGTTAAAACTACAAGTCCCGTCTCACCTGCCGCCTGCCGCCTGCCGCCTGCCGCCTGCCAGCTACTTACAAACACGACCTACATTTGCTATTGTACAGTAAATTAGTTGTATGCGGAATGGGAACTTCAATTATATGTTATTATGTAGACCAGCCATACTCCAAGTATGCTCCACGGAGCCTTAGGGGGCTCCGCGAAAATACTGGTCATAATGAAAAATGTACTATAAGGTTGCAAAGAAAAATAAATATTCCAACATAAACTTTAAAAATTAACTAAGAGTAGATTATTATTACATTAGATATTTGAATACACATAAAACAGTTTTTGATTATTTTAGGGGTCCGTCAAATGTTTTGCTTTCTAAAAGGGTTCCGTCGCCAAAAAAGTTTGAGAACCGCTGATGTAGACATTATAGAGTGGTGCGTTTAGTCTTCCTCTATACATTACTCAGTCTACAAAAATATTATAAATGTGAAACTGTTTGTTCTTCTTTCACGCCAATACAGAGCAACGAATAACTGAACGATAAAGATAACTGGAGGGCCTTTTAGTTTGTGTTACAGTTATCTAACATCAGACACTCTATAGCAGACACCAGACACCAGACACGACACTCGACCGCTACCACAACCTCTTACTGAAACTCATTATATTGTTTCTGCCCTAACTTGGGTCGTGGACAATTTTAACGTGTGAAAACCTGCGAACCACAAAAATGTTTACCTAACTGTTTAAAATAATGTATATCTTTATAACAGCGATTGGTTGGACGGAGAGGTAAACAAACAAAGACAATTTGTATTTAGTTAAGGAAACAAGGAGTTTGCTGAAGACAACTGTTTTTATTACATGAAGGTGGAAATGGATGAAACCCTGGCTACCCATAATACAGGGAATCCTAGTTTGGGAGCCAGGAACATCACATATTATATGCAAATTTTGGTTATAAATAAACATATTTTTATTTTTATTTTTTTATTTTTTAACTGAGAACAGCAGACGGAACATACTGGGACGGAAAGAAGATCTAGGTAGGAGAAGTTGAACGTGGTGTCCTATCGGGATATGAAGAGAAGGGCGCAGTACAGGGGAAGTTGGAGAAGAGCGGTGTTCTTAAATTGGATGATGATAACAGTATAAGAGTTTTTAAAATTGGTCCAGTAGTTTTCTAATTAGCTTCTTACAAAGAAACCTTTATAATATCAGTAAGTAGCAACATTAAACATAAACAGTGTATGAAGTGGCTATTACCGGATTACAAAAACATCACGTATACACGTTCTACTAAAATGATAATTCTGCATTGTCAACACAAGTACCTAACTACCTACACCTAGCCTGCAGCCTGCACTGTGCACTGACTCTGCTCTTTATAAACAGTGAACTAGCATTTTACCTAATTGTTAGTTCATCTATAACTGCTCATATAGATAATAATAATGATGTCATTGTGAACCTAGTTTACTGATACTCCATAACATTATCTTTACAAATCCATAACAGCGCATTATAATTGTATTCTATACTAAAAATAATAACTGTTGAAGTTGATTCAACTGTTATTACTAAAACTAATCAACATTCTACTTTACAAGAAGGTAGCTCTCTCGTCTACATTCAGAAACAGGACACAATACCTTATCAGGACAGACCGTGTGCCGTAACGTAAGACAGATATATCAAAGTTTATTTTACCTTGTACTCGCTACCTCGCATTATCTTATTGTGTAGATTGTTTATCTTATTAATATACTTATTAGAAGTGACAGTATGTATGTGTTTGTAACGCAGATATTGGTGTGCACATTGCAGAGTGCTACAGTGCGGTGTCGGTCGTGTTTTTCCCATGAAAGGTGGACGTCGTGCGGAGGTAGTGAGGTGGAGGAGGTAGAGGAGGGAGGAGAGGGAGGTCGGTGCCAGGCCGTGTCAGGCTGCGTGCGCGCACCGTACATACATAGTGTCTACTGTCTGTCGCCTGCCGCCTGCCGCGCAATACTAAGTAGCTAAGCTGCAATATACTGCGTAGACATCATTAAAAAACATATTTGTGTATTAATTGGCGGAAGGCGTCAATAATTTCAATTTATCACACGTAAAGTGTTTAAAAAAAATGTATCTACTAGGCAGGTGTAACGAAATGTACAGGTGTGTTATTGAACACAAATAAAAAATGCAATAAGTCTCCAATATTAAAAAGAAAAAAGTTAAACATACCTATAAAATGTGCATGTACAAGATTTAAAGCCTCCTAAGAAATAAGTAGCAGTTGATAATATGAAACTGGATTTTGTAATCAATAGAACCAGTTGTTATGATAAGCCTCACTAAGGAAGGTAGGTACCAAGTAAGCAGGTTACTTACCATAGAGTAGCTCGACACTCGACACTCGCCACTCGATAGTTCAGCGTACTTTAACCGTAACCTTGCTAAATAACGGACATTTTTAGCATAACTAAATGGTTAAATCAGAAACTCATAGATATAGAATGAGAGAAGAATAAATTATAAGATATTCTAACAGTAATAAACAAATCTTTAACAACTGTTTGTTTCAAAGAAATAAACTCGAAAACTGCTAGACTAATTGAAAAAGTATTCCACTGTTATAAGGCTACATTATGGCAAATGGACATAGGTTATGTTTTATTTATATAAGTACAAAATTAAATAGATAACAATATTTATAACAGAAACTAGGGAAAACCGACAACAGCTTTTGTTGTATATATACTAATATAATATATAAAAACAAACTGAATGCCATGTTCTGTATATAAAATCCATCCAAAACCTTTTAGCTTCATGACAAAATAGTTGTAATAACTAATATATATATAATTAGAATATGTATGTGAGCGTCAGCAGTCAGCACAATGATAAGTCGTCCAGAGAGAGTTGCGATGTTGCGAGTATAACCAGCGTGACCAAACTGCCGTTAGTTACCAAAAATGTGTCAGAGGTCGTATAGCTGAACTGTACTGGTGCACATGAACACGTTATTACGACCAACCAAATTTTATATTACTTGATCTAGGCTCTTTCTTTGAACTCTGATATTCACTTGCTACGTCAATTAAAAAGTGGAATCTTTATTAATTAAGCTTGAGATTTCGAACTTTTTAACAACCTGTACTTTGATCTAATCTAATCAGATCTATGTTTTTTGTTGATTAGAGATAAGAAGTTGAGAAGTTAGCCAAAATAGGAAAAACACGGTGGCGTACCTAAACTCAAACAGTGAGTAAGGACTCCCCTGGGACCTAAGACAAGCAATGAGGGCAACTAGCCTTTGTTACGAGATACGAGAGTCTAAGTATGCAGGGATGCTGTTTCTCGTGTCGCTAAGGTTGTATGTGGCAGGAATCATGATTCACTTCCAGCATCACATAGAAAGGAGTCGTCGTTCTTAGTCATATTTTGGAGCACTTCTCATTACAAAATCTATAATACAGTACGGTTGGAGACGGATTCAAATACTTGCTTATGACATCATCATGTCATTAATATAATCGATATCTAAACATTTAGAATATTTTTCCTTGTAGTTAATAATACACGAAGTTTGAGAGAACACTAGTGTTGGCTATAAAAACTCCAACAATCAATTTGGTGTCGCGTCATGCGAGCAGCGAGCAGCGAGCTTTTACACAAGTTTAATTCGCGATAAAGTTAAATTGGCTCCATGTAGATGTACCGCCAGGAAAGCGGATTGGAAACCGCTCAAAATAGAAGCAGCCCATCGCGGGGCCCTTTACTGTTCACGATAATCACGATACGACACAACTAACAATTCATACAGGTTCCATTTTCATACATTTTTAGGAACAAAAGAGTGAAATTCATGAAATTTGGTAAACTACAGTGTTATTTGTAATGTAATGTTCGCTAATGTTCTCATAAAAATAAACTAGCTATGTCGTCTAAAATATTAGCTAGAAACTACGGTGTGGTGTAAATGCAAGTACCTAAAAGTTTTCCGCAAGTAGTAGCACACATAACTATACTGGCGGACCCTACCGTCTCCCGTTTACCGTCTCCCACATGTAAATGAGACCTATATAGTCGACTACTCGAGTGTTACTTGTTTGGAATTGAAGTTGTGTTATTAATCAAATTGGCAGAAACCTTCAGGCGTGGCCGGGCGGGCGGCGCGACGGGGCGGGCGGGGGGATGGAATATATTCGTAACAATCTTAAACAGTTACTTGACGCACTGATTCAATAAAAGATTATATTTTGAAAATATACCACACTTCCCTGAAAACTAATAGCCATTGTTGAGTCTATTCTGGACAAATATATATTTGTATACTGCCATACCTACTGCTACGGTACCTATATATTATTAAGATTGCCTAAAATAAGTACATACCTACTAATAAAATATATAAAATAGTAAATGCTACCATTGGTAATTCAAATGTTAATGAACGGGTTTTTCTCACTATAACCACAGAATATCATTAGGTTATTTATTTATATCAAATTGGTATTGTACGGATCCCGAAACCGTGTCATGTCATCAATCCCAGGGTACCCAGTGGAATACTAATGTCTTCCGATAGAAAAGCCTCTAAATGTGGTGTATCGGATTAAGTATATACATATAAAAACCCCATTGGTATAGCTAAGATCGAACGTACCACTTTCCATCTTATTTGTTCATAAACAATTTTCAGCGATGTCCTCCCTTCAACTTTATCTGCAAAATACCTTCAGTACTTATTTAACGTCTGAAAGTCCCTAGCTATAGATAAAGTACATACTGACACAAATTAATACTGTCGCGTCTGTCTGTCCGTTTTCACAAATAGATAGATTAATTCAAGAGCAAGGTTTACCAGTTTAAAACAAATAATGTAGGAAATAATTGTGTAGAAAAATGATCTCCAAAAAAGTCCGAAGTAATGACCTATATATGAGCTAGTATAATGTATAATATCTAATTATACGCAAGTCAAGTGACAATAGACAAAAGATCAAAACGAGCAGCAGCGCGAGACAGTGTTCATTAGCAGTCATCGAACTGTACGATACATTACCGGTTATTCAGTACCAACCTTATATTCACGTTATGTAAACCCGCCGATGGACTGTCGGAGTACCCCGGAGCCCGTGTGCCCGGAGTCAGGCAGGACGCAACCTACCGTCACTTGAAGCGCCATTGACATTGACAATGACATTTAGCACATAGGTACAGGTAAACTAGCGACCCCGCGCTGACTTTTTTGTAGATCATTTAATTGTACACAATAGTTTTGTACATGAAAGCCGCGGGGGAACAAGAAGTTAGTCGTAGCTACCAAGTTGGTATATTTCGATAATCAATGAACCCTCTTCTCTCGAACAGGTGCTAATTAAAGTTGTAACTAAAATGTTTATTTCGTCTCAGAACTAACATGTAGTTACACTGTAGCCTGATGTCAAGTAGTGAGAGCAGACTACAGACTGCAGAGTGAGTGAGTGAGGAATGTAATCCATTAGATAAGACGATAATGAGTTTCGTGCGAGATACCGCTATACCGTACTTCTAGAAAGTTTTACCTGCATTCTTTTATTATGACTCAAAATTATAACTTTATTTTATTTTCTGGTACCCTCGGCAGTAGTAAGTGGCCGTGATGATGTTAGTTTAGCTGTTAGTAGTGTGTGCCAACATAACAAGTTCAAGGCGAAACTTGAGTATAAACCAGTTTCGCGGGGCCCGGGGCCACACCACTACACCAGCCACGAGTCCACGACGCACCTTCATACCCCATTCCTACTACACAATTTCAACTACTTCATTCATTGTTACCAAGACAGTGTGTGAGGAGAAGAACAATCCACATATAAGTTCAGTTTGACTAAAAATTGCAACAAATCTATTACTACCTACTTAATATTATAAAGAGGTACAGTATGTGAATTTGGATGAAGGGGGTAATCTCTCAAACTACTCAACCGATGCTAAAAATTCTTTCTCGAATAGAATGCTGCAATATCCCTGAGTAAACAAACAGGCTGTTATTTAATTTTGTTCGAAAATATGAACGGACGACTCCGGGGAATCTATAGTCGTTAAATTTATTGGTATTGACAGTATTGTCACTTTATAATATCGTAAAGTTGACAAAGGATAGATGCAACATGAAAAGAGAGAGTGTGACTTTGTTTGATAGAACTACTGGACCGATTTGATCATTATTTTCATTGAGATTTTAATGGTACATAAGTAGGAGAAAAGGTCTAACAATGTTTTGAATACTTATCTGTGGGATGTAATAGTTATTACAAATAAGTAACGGTTATTGTTTTTACAGTCACGGACGGAATATATATATATTTGTTAGATAGGTATCACGACTAACATATATTACCAGTAATGACCACACCACAATCTTGGTAAGATCGTGTTATCATTCTCAGAGTCCACACAGCCCACAGGAGCATCAATAACCTCTCTGAGACACTAACGACCCGAATTCTATTAAATAAACTCCTTTATAAATAGTCGTAGTATCGGTTTACAAATACCGCTGTAGAGATAGTAGGTATAGTCGGCAGGTAATTTATGATCCTTGTCCTTGAACTATGTGAAGCTGTCTACCTAACCTACCTATATCAAGATGTATCTATAGAGAGATCGAAGACATTCTACTCTTGCTAACAACAAGATTGGCCGGAAGCGATCGTTTGACGACGATTTGTTTATACGACATCCTGCTGAGTGTTGACTGCTGACTACAGAGTACAGAGTACAGAGTACAGAATGCTAAGTGCTCACTAACTCAGTAATGCTCACCAACTCCTCACTCCTCACTCCTCACTGATCAAATACAGCTAATACAAACTTATACAATGTTGTATCTCTGTCTCTCTCATATTGAAGGACAGATTTGTTAGAGGGAAACAATACATTGTATAACTTTGTTACTTACTTACATGATTTATCAGTCTTTGAAAATAAATGGAGAAATAAAAGAAATAAACCATTAAATATTTCGTAATAGGTAATACCTATTTATCAGAGTATATTTTTCTTTATTTCAATTCATAGTTATCTGCGCAGAGAGGAGGGAAAGTTGGAACTAATTTCCTAGTTTGTCAACCTAGCTAGACAGACTACAAATACAATAAATAATAGACAATTGCCACATCACTATGTGTCACTTGAGAACGACTCGACCGATTTGGCTCATTTATTTTTGTTGTGTTCGTAATTGACAGGACAAAGTTTTTAGAAAAAGAAAAAAATTCGGGAAAAACTGAAATTAGTGCTTTTTCTATGAGATTTTTGTATGAACTCAAGATGATAATAGAGGATGAAAGTTAATAAGATCTCCGGACGAATAGCTAGTTTTATATATCTATTAAATTAAGTATATTTACCCAACAAGTTAAAATGTGAACCAAGAAAACGCAACCTTAGCTAAGTAGGTACCTACCTACCAAGTTAGTAAATGAATCGTACATACCTAACTATAATTAATTAATAACTAATGGACACTAAGGATAATTAAGATACCAATATCAAAATACTTTCTAGGTAGGTATAAACTTTAGATACTTAGGTATGAAACTGGGATAAGAGTTTGATTTTTGGTCAATCATTTAAAAAACGAACTTGTGTCCATTACTGAATATGTAGGTTGTATTATATATATAGAGCAAGTAGGTAAATAAAATGATAGCTAGCTATGTCTTGTTTAGATACTTATATAATACATGACGGTTTTTATATTTGAAGCTCCGAAATGGCTCAATTTATTTATGTTATTTTTTCCTTAAATGTTTGAAAGTTGGAGACCGGAGGGCCTGAGAGTGACAAAGGCTACTTTTCTATACCGGAAATCTTAGAGATAAAAATTACGTAACATTTAAAAAAAACCACTAATATATTTATAATTTTATCACTTTTTAGGGTTCCGTATACTGTTCTGATGAAAAAACGGACTCCCTTATAGGATATAGGATATAGGAAAATTGACCGTTCCCCCCCCCCCTCTTCCGAAACTACGGAGTCAAAAATTTGGAATAATAATAGATAGTGCCTTTCTTATAAGTTCACAGGACAACCTAAACGGAACGGAACCCTCAGCGTGCGAGTCGTACTCACAACTTGGCCAATTATTTTTTAAATTTTGTACCTACCTACAATTTACAAAATAAAAGTGAAGTTCTATAGCTTTTCACATAAACTCTGTAATAATATGAAACTGAAATCTACCTACCTACTATATGTATCGTGAATCCTGATACATCTATATGTATCAGGTACCTAACCTACATACAACATACATAGCGAGCTGAAAGAACGTAGACTGTGGTGCGGCTGCGCGCGCGCCCGTTTAATTCTTTTGTATCAAAAATATGAACTCATCCCGGAACCGGGCCGAACTTATTTTATGAACGAATCAGACTGTCAACATGATGTTTTTACTAATACCTTCATTGTTTTATTTAAATGTAATGTAACGATCGTGTGTTATAGAGGTCCAAGTTCGAAGTCCACTACGACCGACGACCGACGACCGACAAGTGAGGACGTGGAGCGAAAGCGTACGTGCCAAGAAAGAAAACAACAAGTTTCGCTTCCGTGTTTAGGTGCACCGGCACCGCGCAGAGTCAAGTAAGTGTGCAAGTTACCTGTGAGAGGTTTGGTGTCAGAGTCCCCCAGGCCGAGCACGAGCACGGAGCCTGCCAAAAGTAACACGAGGGGCCACCCGGGCCCCCCCGGCCCCACTGAGCTTGGTCCCATGTCACAGCTCACTTCACAGTTCACAACATAACACTCGCGACAACAACTTACAACTTTATTTCACTTTATACTCGTACCTGCAGTGCGCTCTGTGTACCACGTCTGTTCAGCGCGCCGCCAGCGCGAGACTGACGTATCTACCTACCTACACCTACAAGTACGGGCCGGCGACAGGCGGTACCGGGTACCGGTACGAGACGGACGCGGGAACTTTGGAGGCTCTCACGGCGCGGGGGGGCGGGGGGGACACCCGGCCGCACTACCTACTCCGCTCGCTCATTCAACTATTCACTGAAAGTGCCAACCGTGCATATTATTTAGAAAATTGCTACAGAATGCAATTTCATGCAAAAATATAAAAACTTGAAAGGAATATTGAAAGAAACAAACTTTCACCTAGGTATCTATTCTAATTGTATAATTGTAATTATATATAAAGTTGAAGAGTTTCTATGTTTCATTGTTTGTTATTTTGTATGTTTGAGTTTGAACGCACTAATCTCAGGAACAACCAGTCCGATTTGAATAATATACAAGGTCATCTTATAACTGTCAAAAATATGGCAAATCTTAGTTAATCCTGGAAATTATTTAAACAACATTTCCTTACTACACAGTTGATAGTTATTATTTTAAATTGAATTAAGCCATATTTTCATCATTAAAAGTTCTTTAGAACCCTAAATAATAAAAATAGGTCTTACTCCAATATAAAATAATAACTATCAATTGTGTGGTAAGGAAATGTTATATAAATAAACTCACCTTTCTTTATTTAGCTCGTTATTTTATATTAAAACATCACGCAACGACCCCAAGGAGCGGAGCAACAGTACGTTATAACCAATCTGGCAAAGTAGCAAAGGTACCTAGCTAGGTAGAACTTCTACCTACTGGAAAAAATATTTTTGAGTAATAGTACATTGTGATACAAGGGTGCTATGTTGGTCATTACGTACGAGGCGGTATTTTCAGCGGAGCGCTAGAAGAAAGCTGAGTATGTAATGACCAATGCACACGCGTTTCATACGACGTTTTTCAACACACTTCCGAGGAAAAAAATAAACTCCGCCACTTGAAGTCGAAATTTTTAATAATTAACCACATTGATTGTTATTTCCCGTGACAGATAAGGCACGGATAACTTCGCCAAACAGCCAATGGTCTTGACTAAAAAATAAAAACTGTATTATGCAGTTAAATTAAGAATGCTTTGTGGACACACATACAATTTGCAATCTTGTACGAATTTAACTTCCTTGGGTTATATTATAACTCTCTTTGCTGTAATATAAAAAAAAAGCACGCGTACGTTTAATATATGGGATTGCGAGTCTAAAATTGAGGTAATGGACTCACGTTACGAGCAAGTGTGTTGAAAAATATATATTCTATAGAATTCTATAATTCCATAAGTATATAATATTAAGTACTTATATGCGGAAAACGATTCCCAACCGAACGCATTACCTTCTCTACAGTTTCAGGCTGTTTTATAACAATATTTTATTATAAACTAGCATTCCGCCCCCGGCTTCGCCCGTGGATAATTTACTACTCCTACCCCTACCCATACCCCTACCCCTACCCCTACTCCCTACCCCTACCCTATCGGTTCAGCTGCTCTCGAGATATGCGCTTAGCAACAAATTCAGCGATTCATTTTTATATATAAGACTAGCTGTTGGCGCTGCACTGTTGCCCACGACTTCGTTCGCGTACAATAAGGTGTTGTAAATTTTTTGAAAATACTTTTAAATTATAGCTGTAATATTTATTATACCTAATAAAATAATTAGAAAATTTTATATTTGTATTTTCATTAAAAAATCATGGTTTAAATTTTAATCCCCGCGAAAACTATGGTGACGTCACATCTAGAAAACCAACGAAATTATGGTCACAGATTAGATATAATAACAAGAAAAAAACTTATTCAATGACAGATTGACAGACGGTTATTATAATATTGTTACTAGTCTGTGGTTATTTATTTGACATTTACTTAGAAATGACGGCACTTACCGTTTGTGGTCACGTGACCGGAAGTATTTTCATTTGGATATTAAAAAAAATATATTTATTAAACAAACAAATAAACATTATTTTCAGTGATATACGTTATAGACTATATAAAAAATATTATTGTGTATGCATTTTCTTTCACTGTCAACATCCCTATTACGATCATTGTGGAATATAAAATAATTTCCAATACAAACTTTCAGTTCGGACCTTTCGGGTGCTTTTCGGTCCCACCATAGTTTACCACACAGAGCAAATACCGTACGGGTGGCATTTTTTTTTTAATAGTGTTGTGTTGTTAAAGACAAAGTTTAACGACGAATACTTTTAGTACCTACCTCCCTATACCCCCTTGGGTTTTAAATTTTGAACAAGGTTGAAACGTGTTTTAATTTTTGTGTTGTAGATTCTTTATTATAATTGAGATTATATTATTATTATTTATTTAGAACAATCTGCAATTTTACGTGTGGTATGTTTCCACTTGTTAGAACTTTTATGGATTTATCATTTCTAAAAAGTGTCGGATATTATTACATATATAAATAAGAGAGACATACCAAGGCAGTCCTGGTGGCTGTTGACTGCCGACAGAAGTGAAAACTTAAAAACTATGAAAACCAGTGGTTTTTAATTTATAAGTAGATAATTATAACGTATAACAACAATAATATATACCTATGTATCTGAGTCCGGACCGAATAATAGCCGTCTAGAAATGCGCAACCAAAAATACCCGACCCAGGCATACGTGTAGTTTACACGTACACGTATTCCTGTCCGAAGTTTTTCGGGTCGAGCATACTCGGGCCGGACAATTAATGGTGTTGTGCCGAAAACATGTCGCGAACACAGGTCGCGAATGTATAAGATTTCCCCCTACCAAATATCGCTATATAGTTGGTAACAGACAACAGTAACACCCCTCATTATGTTTTATAACGGGATATTTTCAAAGCACAGTAAAAGTGTTGACAGTGTCACAGACAGCCCAAGTAACATAACAAGCTGTATACAAGCTGCATTTAAGTAAATTTTTATTCTAGAAGCTGTATAATTAAGCTGTATAAAGGCTGTATAAACGCTTATACAGTCCATATTAGTGCAAAAAGGGCCCATATTATATAGCTATTTGCCTTAGTACAGCTGTATAGTAGCTGTAGAAGCAATAGCGAAACTGTATATTAGCTGTTATTCGGTATATAAAGAAACCTTCTTGTAAAGATTAATGCCTTATAAATTTAAGTTTTTAAAGAGAAAATTACAAGAAAAAATAAAACTATTTTCGATGACTCGCGTAAATATTTTCATCGTTCAGAAGAAGTATACTAAAATTTTATAACTTAGACTGGTACTGATTTGTGAACTCAAATTAAATGCAAACTCTTATTTATTGTGAACCTGTAAACGTTTTCCGTCAAAATATTCACGCGCCAAGAAAATAATCAAGATAATAAAAATAAATTATACTAAATACTGTGTTTGTGTTTTATTTTAAGGTTAGAATAAAAAAAATAATAGACACGAGGGCAAAGTGATCATTATTAAAGATTACCTACCTATATTAAATGTCTTTGGGTATATTGAATGTCTACAACGTTTAGTAGAATACGGTTTAATAATAGCGACTAGTAACGCCATCTGTTGTCGAATAGGGTTCTAGAGCTATAATACACTGCTATCACAAACAATGGCCTAGTGGCGGCTAGCAGAACCAATACATAATATTTTAATACCTATTTAATTAATTATATTTGGTAATTATTTCGGAATAATAATGAAACATTTTGTTTACAAACATACGTATTGTAAATTTGGCTTTTAAAAAAGGTTACCGACTTCAAAATTATGAACCGAAAAGTGTGCTTTCCGAAAGCAAATGCACAAACAGTCACTATAAAAAAATACCCAAATCGCTTCAAGTGTGCATATAAAATTTTGAAGAGTTCTGGGTTTCTCCAGGATCCCATCATCAGATCCTGACCTGATGACCATGGGACCACATGTGAAATACCCTTTTAAACAAAAAAAAAATCCAAAGTGATCGGGGAACATACATAAAAAAATAAAGATTCCGACGAATTGAGAACATCCTCCTTCTTTTTTGAAGTTCGGTTAAGGTTTCTCATAAGGCTGTATGGCGTTATATTTCTTTGCTTAGTTGGAAAAAAAATACAAATACAAATTTAAAAAATCTATTGTCAATCGAAATATCGATCGAGGAGGTGTCTTTACAGTTTGTCTTTACAGTTTTTTATATTTTGAAAAATGTATTTATTTTATTACGAATTTCTCGGAAATTGATGAAAGTACAAGCTAAAATGTGTGAAGTTCTCGTTTGAATATTAATGAATAATCTAAGCGAGATGTCTGTGGAGGATCAGTTGGAACTTTTATTCTTCGACACTTTCTCTCACGACACTAGCGAGGTAAGCTATAGAAAGAAACTAATAAAATTGTATAGTATGACCGGCATTTTGTTTAAATAACCGTCCTATTATTTTTACAGGAGCTAAACTTGGACCTAGTTCAGTTCCCTAAGAGCGTGATCGTCCGGGAGCTCCGTGTGATACCCCTGGGCGCGCGCGTGCAGGGAGAGTTCCCCGGAGGTGTTAGACTGGGGGCCACGAACCCCTCACAGTTCCACATCGACTTCTTTGTAAACGACCTCAACAAGCCCGGGGCCTCCACCTTCGAGAGTCTGGGTAGCCTGGAGTATTCACAAAATGGACATATTCACCTAGAATGCCCACCTACTCCTGATTGCCTTGGAAGGCCTACTGATGGACTGGTACTAAAAGGCAAGTCTTTATCATCACGCCTTTTATCCCAAGAGGGGTAGGCAGAGACAATCAAATGCCATTTGCTACGATCCCGACATACCTCTCTTGCTCAGCCAGCGTTTTATATTCATCATACCTTTCATACACGTTCGGCGATTGTGTGTACTTTTAATATTGCCTTCAATCAATACATTTTTTATTTGTTCAATAGAAGTACACCTAGGTCGTCCTCTACCAGCATTTCCCTTCACTTCAGCCATATAAACCTTTTTAGTCAATCTTTCTTCCTTCATTCTTTCTACGTGTCCAAACCAGCGTTAACTACTTTCTTCATTTTAGTCACAACATCTTTCACTCCGTATATTGTTTTAATTTACATCCTTTATGTTACACTCCATCCTTTCATCATCCTTTTCAAACACTAGTACTTTTGTTCTGAAGATGCATTTAATACCACAACATCAGCATATAAAAGAGAGCAAGTTTTATGTACCTTAATTATTTATACTTACTTGTTTAGCTATTAGTTGATAACTGCAACTTAACTGATGAAAATGCTTGTTGCTTTTCTATTACAAGAGAACAAACTGATTAATCAAGAGTTTTTTTTGCCTTTGCACCACCCTGAATCATGTCCTGGCTATGCTCATGCCTCATGGTCTAAAATATAATACAATACTTTTTTACAGATTTTTTAGGGTTCCGTACACTAACACTAAAACGGTTGAGAAACACTCATAAAGACCATTTCAAAGATTAGTTTTCCATTCTCGGAAGAACAGTAATTCGAAAAAGCTACAACGACCCACTCCTACTTGGTTTATATCACCAGAAAAAGTGGTTTGTTACAGGGTGGTACACAACCATAACACTTGCCGTCTACGGGACATTGAGCCGGGCCGTGCCGGACGGTCCCGGGGCTGGACAGACACAGGCAGCGCGACCCTCCATCCCGCGGGAAGTGGCCCCAAGCGCGGACTGGGAGCCCGAAGAGGCCGAACCTGTCCTCGGGTACGTCGAGCCGGAGCTGCGTCGGGACGACTACGACACCCCACAGGATCCGCGCGCCCGTCCCCGCGACCGACGTAGACACCGTGCGCGCTCCCGCTCCCGCTCGCCCCACTCCCGCTCTCCCCGCCCGCCGCGGTCCCCTCACAGTGAGCTCCCCTCGGAGCCCTATCCGACGTATCGTCCGCCTCCCTGTATCCGCAGCCCGTCGCGTGAGATCGAGCTCTCCGCTCCCGATCCGGCCTTGGTGCCCGCCCCGGACGCGGACCTCTCCCCGCAGATGTCCCCGCGTGACGCCGAACCTTTTGAGCCGATCCTCTCCGACGAGGACATTTGTGACGACATCGAGCCGGACGACGATCGGGACGCCGACGACGGTGCCGACCTATACGACCCTCACACTGCCGACTGGACCGCCGCGGTCGGCTGTCTCGACACCGCCCTGGACCGGGATGACACGTGTCCAGCGTTGCTCGAACTGCGTGACGAGCTAGTGGCTGCCGGGCACGACCCGGATCCGGATCGTTTCGTCGCGGCCGACGGCGCTCTCAAGGAGGAGTGGGTGGACCGCTGCGAGCGTCTGCAGGGCCCGCTGAAGGACCTGCTCGAGGAGGGTGACGCGGCCGTCAGGATATTCAGCTCGCAGACCGACGGACACTACGAGGTGCTACGGGACGGGCTGACCGCGCTGTGCAGTGTCGGCCTGGACTACGGCGCCGCACTCGGTCACCACTCTACCTACTACAAGATACGACACACCAAGTGCGGCGTGCGGCTCGTGGAGACTCTGGCCGCGCACCGACACGGGGGTCTCGTGTGTGACGCGCTGCTGCAGGCCGGGGTAGACCTGCCGCGACGGCTACTGCGTCTCTATGCCGAGAAACATATGGCACTCAGTGTGCGGCTCATGATCCTGAAGGCGCTCAGCGCGTGCCTGGACTCGCGGCAGCTCGCCGAGCGGTTCGTGAGCGAGCCACACTACCCGGACTTCGAGCGGCCGGCCGCCGGGGAAGTCAACGGCTACCGCAGTCTCGTGTCGGTGGTCCGTTCCGACCCACTGTCTCGCATCAAGTTTGCGGTCGGCGCTCTCATCACCAAGCTGAACCTGCACGAGCTACTGACGGAGCTGCGAGCTCGTGTGGCCCGGTTGCAGGCGGGGGCCGGCGACGACGATGACGCGGACGTGGTGGCGCGCGGTCTCGACCAGCTGCTGCACGAGTACCGCACGCGCGGTTTCTCTCTCGCACAACATCGTCGCCTGCTGCCGGCCGCCGCGAGCTTCTGCGGGGAGGGAGAGGAGGAGGACGGACACCGGGCGCTGCTAATGTTGCTGGAGCAGCATGGGACGGTTGCGGTGTGCGGGGCGGCGGCGGGCGGGAGGGGCGCGCGGACAGAGCTCGCCACGAGGGTGCTCGAGCTGCTCCGGGAGATGTTGCGGGACGCGGGTGGAGTGAGGCTGTTGGCCCGCGCCGCGCCCGCCTCGCATCTGTTGTTCCGCGCGCTGGTAGGGCCGGACCCGCCGCCCGAGCGCACCGCCCAACCCGTGTCGGAGGGCCCACGGGTGGCGCTAGAGCTGGCGTTCAAGTTGCGCTCGCTACGACTGCTGGACGAGCTGCGAGCGCAGATGTCTCGCGGACCACCCGACGAGGCCGCGCTGGCCGATCGTCTGCAGGCGCTGTACTGCCTGGCACTCCAGCCGTCAGGTCGGTCGGCTGTACCGGACGTGCTCGCGCTGGGTGACCACGCAGAGTGTGTAGTGCGCGTGCTGGAAGAGCCCCCCGGAGAACCGGCCGCCCGTCGTGGCTCCCCGACCAAAGGGTACGCGGCCGACCTGCTCGCCGCCACAGTCAAGAGCTCTGCAGACGCCGCCTTCTTACGTCGGTTCGCGCGCCGACTGCTGCGGGTCACGCGGGACCACGACAGGTACACATACAGTTGTTTACTCTTTACAACTGAACCCTCACTTAACTAAAGCTTCAAGGTTAAATGTTGAGACGTAATTAACTTTGTGATAATTATGTATACTTAACTTGCTACAATTACTTACTTGTATTTTTTGCTCAATAAGTTACTTAACTCAACTTCGCTGTCCATATGACATTCGATAGGAAACTATTTTTTTTGTTAAGGTCTACCAAAGACGTCGTGGTGCCTATCACCAGCTCCAAGTAATTTATATTTATACAAAAAATAAATAGAAATACTATATTTTAAATGGAGAAGGGTAAAGGACTTGTTTTACATTTATATGGTTGTAAAAAGTTTATATTTTTAACTTAGGTACGAGCCGGGCGTATCGTGCCTGCTACAGGAGCTGGCGCCGTACCTTAAACCGGCCGACAGTGCGCGATTGCTGGCCGGCGAGGACGTGACGGAGGGCGCAGACACACTGCGGGCGGCGGCCGAGGGGACCGAGGAGCCCGGCGGGGAGCTGCTCACTACACTGAGACTGCTGCACGCGGCCTGCCTGCCCGGGCCGCACGCCGCTATACACCGCTCGCTGGCCCGGGACCGCTGTATGCTGCAGCTCCACGCGCAGGACGGTGTGTCCTCCCTGCTGACCGTACTGACCGCGACGGCCGAGCGACACGAACCTCCCGCCCCGCCTCCCGCCGGACATGCCGCGCACCTCCTCGCGCTCATAATGCTGCCTGCACTAGAACTGCTCGCAGAGATGGTCAGTCATACTTCTGTATTATTGTCAATTTAAGGTCAAGTGGTGCCCTAATAATAATTTGTTGTTTAACTTCGAACAAAATATAAATATTAGTTGGTAATCTATCTATATATATAAAAATAAATTGCTGTTCGTTAGTCTCGCTAAAACTCGAGAACGGCTGAACCGATTTGGATAATTCTTTTTTGTTTTGTTCGTTATAACACAGGGGTGGTTTAGAAGAAAAAAAAAGTTGTAAAATGTTAGTGGTAGGGGAGGGGTAGGAGTAGAGGTAGGAGTAGAGGTAGAGTAGAGGTAGGAGTAGTGGTAGGGGTAGTGGTAGTAGGGGTAGGAGTAGAGTAGGAGTAGAGGTAGGAGTAGAGTAAGAGTAGTGGTAGGGGTAGTGGTAGTAGTGGTAGGGGTAGGAGTAGAGTGGGAGTAGTGGTAGGGGTAGGAGTAGAGATAGGGGTAGGGGTAGGAGTAGTGGTAGGGGTGGGAGTAGAGGTAGGTATAGGGGTATGTGTAGGGGTAGGAGTAGAGTAGGGTAGGGTTGGAGTCAGGGGCGTGCACTCCATACATGCAAATAAGCACTGCATACCCTGTAGTACCATACATAGATGCCCTATTTTTAATAACAGTTATTTGCTGAATATTTTTTTTAAAAATGTTCGACGCGCCATCTATCTTCTTTCTTACTAACTACTAATCTGTCGAAGTGTCACCCGTCCGTATGCATTCACCCACGCGACGCGACATCAGCGCCTCTAGTGGCAGATGCAGTGCTAGCGACTGCTTATTTTCCATACAAAATCCTAGATCAGTTTCGTGTAAGTACGCAACTATAATATCAAAGTGTGCGTAAAAATGCATGCATGTGTAGGTGTTTTAGAAGCACTGCCTCCGAGGTAAGCCGTTTGAATTGAGAAGCCCTTGCAAATGCTTTAATTACAGAGGGACGAGGGTAAACTTATTTTAGTCGGGTTGACAAAGACAAATTTATTTGTTTTATGCTAAGTTCATAGAGTAACTTATAATACTGAGAAGCTAAGTTTCTGTTTATGGTTTGCGCAAGTTATTGAGTAATTTAAGTTTTTTTGTATTAAGTGTAAAATCATTATAAAATGGAAAAATATACCTGTGAGACTTGCTTGGGTGAAGTTTGTTTAAATAAATTAAAATGTATTTTGACGATAAAATTAAATTGATTTCCAAGGGCGCGCCGCGAGTTGAATTAGTGGATTTAACACAAAAAAAGGTAATATTACTCGTACTTTCAATAAAAAGTTTTACGATAACTATAAATGGCTATGCGGATGTTTACATACAAACAAATTGTTTTGTTTTCCTTGCATTTTGTTTTCAAATCAAGATAAAAAAAATGTTTGGATTTATAATGGATATTCAGGTTTAAATAATTATTACAAAGCGGCTGCTAAGCACGATTCTTCAGAAAAACATCTGGATTCGTGCTTGAAGCTCCAAATTTTTGGTAAAGATAGAATAGAGACTAGTTTGAAGTCTTTTTTAGCCATGCATACCCTGTCTGAAATCTCTGTTGGAGTAGTGCAGGCAAGCCAACGTTTGGGCAGGACAACGTCTGCCGGGTCCGCTAGTATGTAATATATTACTTAGAATGGACAACATTTCATTTTTCGTAAGGTACCAAAATTCGAAAACCGTTTGGAGATTACATGCTAGAAAGCTTATTTTTTTTTTTTTTTATTTTTATATCCTTTAATTTTCGACTTATTTTAAAAATACTGAAATATTGAAAAATGAGGATTAATAGGTGCCCTAATCTGTGCTAACCCTCTAATTTAAAAATACTAATGTCTGTTGGCAGAGTTGTTAGTTATTGAACTCAGGTGTTGCCTTCTATTAATTTTACCCATTTTTATTCCATTTAAAGCTAAATTAATAATTATTCTTTAAATAATATTATAAAAATACTTCTTTTATATAATATTTTTTGGAAGTTTTGCTAGTTTCGAATGGGCTATCACAGGAAATATATTTACGAGTGAAACCGCGGACAAAAGCTAGTATTATTATATACATTATGAATAATGTTGTGGGCGATTTGAGTTCCGGCTACGGCAACACCTATTTGGAACACGGTATATTATACTCTTTGCATTTCTATAACGTTTACTCTGTGGCTTGACTGACACTATCAGTCACTTTCTTTGGGTGACAGTTTATATTTCTTAAGGACCCTTGGCTCTCAGTCATCTTGTATCTGTCAAAAATATGGTAAATCTAAGTTAATCCTGGAAACGTGAGTTTATTTATACAAAATCTCCTCACCCCAAAAGGATTGTTATTATTTGAAATTGGATTCAGCCATATTTTTATTATTCATGGGTTCTAAAGAGCCGTTGTTTTCGATACGAGCATTCGTTCGCGTATCAAAAACAACGGCTCTTTAGAACCTATGAATAATAAAAATATGGCTGAATCCAATTTCAAATAATAACAATCCTTTTGGGGTGAGGAGATTTTGTATAAATAAACTCACGTTTCCAGGATTAACTTAGATTTACCATATTTTTGACAGATACAAGATGACCTTGACCACCGCCCCTTAATTTTTGTCCTAGCTAAGGTTTTTAGTTTATAAGTCCTCAGAATTTATAAAAAATCATAATTAAATTAAAAATATAAAAACTCAACCAAAAATAAAATACAAAAATACGTGTAACTTATTTTTTAATATATTTTTAATTAAAGTAATAAAAATGGGTGATTAAAAAAATGAAATGTTGTCCATTGGTATCATAAGACGAGCATAAATAAATAATTTACAGGTGTCCCGCGTGGTGCGTGCGCGCGGCTCTGACCACCGAGATTGCAGCGCTGCCCCCGTGTTGGTGCGGGTGTACTGTGTGCTGCAGGGGGCGGGGGCCGAACGGGCTGCGGGGGCCGCGGTCAAAGCGCTGCTGGCCCACCTGCAAGCCGGCGCGGGGTGGGCCGCCGTGTGTCGCGCGCTGCTCCAGCCCGCCCCGCCGCCGCCCCGCCTGCCCGCGTGTCTCGCGCTGCTGGCCGAGCTGCTCCCGCTACCTCTACCGGTGCTTGCCGCCCGGGAGCTGACGTCCGCGCGCGCCGCCGACCTGCGGGCCGAGAGACAGTTGTGGGCCGCCCACCTGCGACCTCTCCGACACGACGTAGCCGACCTCGTGCGACGAGCCTCCGCCGCCGCCCACCGTCCTGTAGCCCGCGCGCTGCGTCGTGTGTGTGTCCAGCTGGCTGACCTCGCGCCCGACGCGGCCGCCACAGTCATGCGGGCGGCGGTCGCGGCCGCAGGGAAGGAGCCGTGCGGGGGGGCCGGGGCGGCGCGAGCTCTCGACCTGCTCGCCTGCCTCGCGGAACACGCGCCCCTCAAGTTGGCGCTCTTGCGGTCACCTGAGCCGGCGCTGACGGTTCTGCGTGATGCGCTAGCGGGACCCGGGCCGCCCGCCGCGCACGAGGCCGCCGCGCACGCTCTCGCCGCCCTCTGCGACGCCGAAGTGGCGCTGCGACCCCCGCGAACTTCGCGGGACGTGGCCGACTGGTTGCCCGCGGCCGCCGCGCTGGACGAGCTGCTGGACGCGGCGGCAGGCAGGCTCGGCACGGAACCCCGGTCCCCGGCGGCGCAGGCTGCACTGCTGCGCGTGTTCTTCGTGCTGACGGAGCACGAACGCGGCTTCATGCGGTTCCGTCGCCTGGTCGCGCGGCGACGGGAAGACTTCACGTCGTTCTTCTCGTGGGCGGTTCGCGGGGGCGAGCAGACCGGGGAGTGTCTCGCGCTCTACCTGGAGCTGGTGCGGGCACTGTGCTGTAGGGAGGAGGGGGAGGGGGGAGTAGCGCGGTGCGGGGAGCTGCACGGAACCGAGCTGGGGGCTCTGGTGGGAGGCGGAGAGTGGGGGCTGCTGCGGGACAGGGGGGGTGACGACGAGCTGATAGCTAATGTGGACTATCTGGAGGGGAGAGTGGCAGTGGTGGAGGACGAGGAACTACGGCCCGCCCTGCCGCCCGACTCGCCAGAGCCCGAGCTGACCCCAGTGAGCGACCTGTGGGAGGAGCGCACCCTGACGGCGGCCGGCACTCCCTCCGACGACCGACTGACGGCCGCGTACTGGCTGCACGTCCCGGACCAGGACGCGCCGCACGACGACACTCTGGACGACCTGGTGGGTACATATACCCTATGTATAGTGTACTGCACCGTCCGTCTCTACATGATGTGTGTGTATGTAGGTACCGTGCGACATAGCGGCCATAGCGGAGGCCGAGCTGGGGTCGTCGGGCGGCGCGGCGGGACTGATGGCGGCGTTGAGGAGAGTACTAGCGCTCCCTCCCGCGGATGTGGACGCCGCCGCACTGCGCGGTACTGGTACGTAAATGTCCTACAGTCTACACAGATTAGATTGTAACGTATATTATAAATGAGAAAGTGTGTATGTATATTTGTTTGTCCTTCGTTCACGTCTAAACAGAGCAACAGGATCAAGACATTTTTTAACAGAGATAATGACAGGCTACTTTTTGTTCTAGAACATTTCTGTATAAATTCACATATCACATTATAGTACCATTATAAGAACTACCTACACATACACATCTGCCACTACATTGATCTATACATATTGGTACTAACACCTTCCATAAACAGCGGCGGCGCGCGGTCGTGGCGGGACGGCGGTGTGTGCCGGGGGCGACATGTTCCGGTCTCGTCCTCCCAACACCTCGCGTCCTCCCTCGCTACACGTGGACGACTTCACGGCGCTCGAGCGGGCTCCGGTCTACGGGAAGACTAACACCAACAGGTATAGTCCGTATAGTAGATGGTAGAGCAGGACGTCCTCCTAATAGCTACCGCATATTTTAGTTCTACAGAATGTATGTCAGTCTCATTTAAGTCACCTCGGGAATTTTCGAAAGCAGATTGATATACACAGAGAAGGTAGGTTTTCCCAGAAATATCCAAACATACTGTAGAATCACCTGCCATACAAAGTTTCGTCCATTTATGAGAATGCGAATATGGACCCGAACAGCATATTGATATTGTTTATGTACAGGGGCGGTCGTCGCGGCGTGGGCGTCCAGTCTCTGGAGCGCGGCAGGTTCCCCGCGGGAGGACATCATGCTCACTACAGGCACGTGTGAGTATATGTTACTGTTCACCCGTGCGCATACTTCGCTCCGTTAGAGGGACAAAATAATCTTCAAAATGACTTATAAAACATTAACATTGATACAGTATTAAGGGAGATATTAAATAATATATAGAGATTATATAGCAATTTTAAATACTTGAACTGAGCATGCTGCCGAGGCCGACATTGTTTGTTAATGTGTTGTTCACAAACAGACGCGGTCGAGGTGCGTGGGAGATGGGCGCGCAGCACTTTGCACACTTCGGACCTTCACCGCACTACATGATGGGTGAGTCACAACATCTTACAGTACCTACCTAAGCTATCACACATTATAGACACAATGTCACATATGTACGAATGACAGAGACGATACTCTCTAAAAACGAACTTTGTTACCTAAGCTCGATGGGTATTATCCTCTGCTGTGTACCTGTACTGGCAATAGACAACAATAATAGCCAACACTAAAAAATTACACCTATATTTATTATTTTAGCTTAGTTTACACGTTTAGCTAGGAGAACCGTATATTGATTGGTTTAACCAAGGTCATACTGTGACAATAATGTAGTATGTAGCATCAGGCCTATTTATTGAATCTGAATTAAAGGCCTGTTCTTCACAGCTCGTAAATATTGGTAGGATATTTTGTCACTTAGCGGCGGCGCCACCATCTATATAATCTCAAACAAGATCCTTGTCGGACTGTATGTAGGTATAGAAACAAGAAGACCAGCATGACGTGTGAGGAGTAACAGGTTTACTTGTGTTCTCAGGCGGTATGGGCTGGGGCGGTACGGGCGGGAGGCTGCAGCGAGGTATGAGACACCGCAACAACTTGTTCCGGTAGACATCTCCACTACACTACAGACAACAGAACTGATATTGTATATTAATGTGTAAATACATACTGTATAAGGTTACTACATTGTATCATTTATACTTGACCAAATGAAACGAGCGAGATAGAAACAAATCAACTTTATTATCGAGATGAAAATATGAAACGATAACGTGATGTAAGCTTACCAAACAGATATGTTATGTTATGTATGTATGAAGATCACAGGCGCCGCGCGGGGGGCACGGCGCGGGGGCGGGCGGCACGGAACGTAACTTAACTTACAGCGAACCAAACATCTCTACAAACTGAACAGTTTAAACTTTACAATTGAGTACATAATACAATTTAAAAAAACATGTAAAATTTACAATATTATCATTATATATAATATAGCGACACTCGTCGTCTCACTAGAGTTACTTTCATATGTACACAGTCTCTGTCTCACTCGCGCCTCGTGGGGCCGGGGGGCCGCGGCGGGCCTCACTCGCACGTCCGGGAGGGGCCACATGGCGCGCTAATCACCCGGGTGCTCCGGACACGAGCGGTTCACCTCGAACCACTGGTCTATACATCTGGAACATTACAACATACAATATAAATAAGACACTATAACACCATAACTGATGATTTTGAGATCTAAGGTCCACTTGCAGCGTGTATTACAGATAGCGCTGTATTATTCAAAAAAATATTATTTATTATCATGCCTTTTTATCCCAAGAGGGGTAGGCAGAGACAATCGAATGTCATTTGCTACGATCCTGACATACCTCTTTCGCTACTTTTATATTCATCATACCTTTCATACATGCTCGGCGATTGTGTGTACTTTTAATATTGCCTTCGATTAATACATTTTATATATCCTTTCACTTCAGCCATATAAACCTTTTTAGTCAATCTTTCATCCTTCATTCTTTCAACGTGTCCAAACCAGCTTAAACTACTATTTCTTCCTTTTAGTCACAACATCATCTTTCACTCATTATCTGATGACATCGTTCCGGATGCTTTATATCACACATTCTACGTGAAGACCGCATTTCCACTGCATTTAACTTACTTTTATGTTTTACTTAACTAAGTGATGGAACTAAAATATTATAGCCATATTGTCGTAAAAATATTCACGACAACCATTATGAAGCAGCAATATAGCTACAATATGACCTTGAGGTTTCACCATCCCTCCCTAATTAGCTAATTTCTATTGACAATGCATCCGCACCGTATTCCTTTTTTCAAAATAAATGTTCTATGGAACCGGGCGCGGGAACTGCACGTGATTGTGATACGTAAAAAGTGGTTGTTTAATTGTTGGAGATCAAAGAGTAGCTAGATAAATAGTTGCTCACCCCTTGTGGTATATACAAAGACAAGGTAGCCGCGCGATGGTGTCTCCAGCACTCAGCTCCTCCAGACAGATGACACACTCTCCTTTACTGTCGCTCAGCACGTCCTCTGAAACATAACGCACACGCCACACATCAACATATGTTGCATTAAAACTCACTTTTACAGTTTACAGCGATTTATTTTGTCTATTTCGACAAGACAACCGAGAATAAAATAAAACGCGATTCACGTACCAGAATCACGAGAAAGTACGATTTCACAACAACATTGCTCTTTGAAAATACACAAAACTGACTTCGGTTATTCAAGCATTGAAATTTTCTAAAATTAATGTGAAATTACCTATTAAATATAGTAAATAGAATTATACATTAGTAAATATATATTAAGAACTCCAGTCGCAAAGTCGGTTGAAAATACGCGAAAAATTTCATAAAACTTAGGTGTAACTGATTTTGATATTTTATTTCCTTTATAGTACTGGAAGTAGCTGTTCGCTCTTGATGGGGCCCATAGAAACTTTCATTCTCTTTAGGGGATGGATTTACAAAAAGTTTCAAAGTCCTTCCCTAGGGTTCAATATCATCAAAATCGGTTCATTAGTTTATCCGTGAAAGCGTAACAAACAGAGTTATATTCGCATTTGAAAGGTATTTTAATTTGGAACTCAAGACATATAGTAATCGCGTAATAGCTGCAGCATGTAGTTAGTATGAGACAAACGTTATGTGGCGAGCTCTTAAGTAATCAGTGATATACTTATACATGCCATAACTTTATTAGGTACTATAAGTGAGTATTATCTTCTTGATGTACACATTTGACCTCATGACTAACAAGCTAACAAGGGACCCATTATGATTGTGTCGTGTCCCCGAGACTATGAGTGTAGCGCCAACTGGCTGATATAGAACATCACTTTAATAATCATCACACAGTTGTTTGAACAAGTGTCAAATATTACTGTACACGATCAAACCGTTTGACTCAAGCCTAATGTTAGGTTTATATGAGGCTATTGAATAATAAAACTATAATGGATGGAACACACTTTACTTATATAGATACAAAAAGAACACGGTTACAGTAAGGAGCCATGATAGGGAACCACACACGAACCACACAGCAGGTAGCAGTGCACCACAGACTACTCGGTGTGTTGCCAGACTATTTTATTGAAATCAACACCTAAAATAAGCCAACTGAGGCATTCATTTGTAAAGTTATCTAATGTGAAACTTTTTATTGTATGTTGTGTTGAACCAATGGGGAACAAAACTCAAAGCTAATATTAGCGACGGTCCCCAGTCAACTATCTATTTTGTTATTATTTTTACATCGTGTCGACTGTCGAGGTTTCTTTTGGTATTCCATGATGACTATACAACTAGCTAAAGAAGCAGAAGTCCCCTGTGAACATTTTATGATTGATAGTTATTTACTTGATCTTTAGGAAGTCAATGAATTCCTATGTTTTCCCAATAATATGTAGCGCACCTAGTCATAATAGTATATGTCATATATATATATATGTTTGTTTGTTCGTGTTCCATAAACACAAACTACTGGACCTATTTGTTTGCTTTTGATAGCCCAATTGTTGAGGAATGTTTAAGGCTATATAACATCTCGCTACGACCCAAAGGAGCTGAACAGTAATAACCGTAAACGGGTGTGCAACCGCAAGGCACAGCTAATAATAAATAAAACACGTAACGAGGCTTTTCCATCTAAAGATACCTCGACAGAATTGGCCGCTCGTTATCCCTGGTCTGTACAGACATAATACTAACCGTTGTATGAGAGTCTCGGCCTGGTGAGACACATGACCAGATGACACTCGATGTCGTCCGGCAACACAAACTTGCTGCACACCGGACATTTTATACCTGAAATAGACGAGGGAACAACATTATATAAAGAGAGCGTTATTACATCTACTTCTATACACTGTCTGTCCATAGAGTACTAAGTCTATGGAGTGGCCATAGACGGGCTCCCCCTTTCGCCAATTGTTTCACCTTTGACCAGTTATACTGACCAGGTGCGCGTAATAAGTTACCTTAGATTTCGTTGGTATCGTTTTGTGTCGCGAGACATAGCTTTAGGAAAATAGTTAATTGTGATGTTTTAAAACAAGGGAAAGGTGAACTAGGACGTCAAACTTGCGGGGGAACACAGTGTTTCCAATGATTGTATTTTACACCAATTGTCTGCTATCTGTACAGTTTACACACGCACCACTCTCATGTTTACAAAGGAACCTATTTTCAAATAAAAGCAGCTACAACAATGTAAAGTTGTGGTCTCATTGTATCATATCTGTTGCTATTTATTATTGACATTTATTTTGATTACCTTCATGAGAACCATTCAAAGTGATCTATTGTCGCTAAAGTTAACGCCCAGATACGACACAAAATGTCCAACAGTGACGAAAGAGTATTAGGAGGACTGACCCCAAATAGAGAGCACGCCAGGGGATTAATTGATTGAATAATTTTGTATATAAGTAATTATTCAGATAGTCCATTCGTTTGAAGGCTCTACAGCTCCACTCACATCGATCCTGACAGAGTAGCATCAACAAACTGCCAACACATGTTTATGTATGCTAGTCAACGTGTCTAACAAATAGCGTCCGTACAATTTGATATCCTAAAAGTGTGTCCACTTGCTCACTGCTCACTGCTCACTGCCGTCACAATACTCAACAATATCGGCATTTCGATTACTTTGAGCGCTATAAAACCCGCGGCGCGCGCCCATAAAACTTGAGTAATACCTATAGGCAACGCGGACGGACGGTAGACGCGGTGCACCATATCGCGAATCAGTGTGTGAGTGACATTTAACAAGAAACACTCAAGGAATTCTTATCTAGAAGAGATATAAAAGAAAATACTTTCTGTGAACTTCAGCTCTTTTTGTCTGAAACTAAACTTGGGATGGTTTGTTTTTTATGTAAGGATCAAAGAAGTCTGTGTTCATTCAATGTTTCCGTAAATGAATAGAAGTAAAAAAGGCTTGACTAAATAAAAACCATCCCGATTTTTAATTTCAGACAAACAGCTACAAAGAAAGTATTTTCATAATGGTTTCTAAAATAAGAATTTCCCCATAATTATTGTATCCTAAATAATAATGTACGTACACAGGTTGTAACAGAATTCGTTGGATATATTATTGTAAAAATAAGAATTTGCAGTTCAACTTCAACTGCAGTTGGGCTATACGTGCTCCTATAATTTAGAACAGTGACTGCAGTTCTAATTGATGGCAACTTTATTGTGCCAAAGTGTGTCTAATGTGCCACGAACTCTGTTACATCTGTGTTTATATTTATTTATAACCATCAAGTAGTGTTATTATAGTTGTCCTATGATGTGGCGCGAGTGTGTGATGGTGGCGTGGGCGAGCGTGGCCGCGCGGGCGCTGGTGTCGTGTCGGTCGTCGTGTCATGCTTGTTGGAACCGGCAGGTACATACTGTCACCACAACTTGATACTGTCAGTGTCACATACATACATAGATACTAACTACTACACATAAACAGGTGAACGAGCACGCCCGCGCTGTCTACTGCGAGCTGTGTCACGAGTGTACTAAGAGCGAATGTGCAGGAGACGAGAAATGCGCCATCAGACAGGGGAACATCACGCCCGGTAAGTACACGAGAGACTAGGTAGAGGTACCGCCAAGTACCTGGAGTGCCAGATACAACTCTGGATAAACAAGCTCAATGTCCGCTCTTGGCTGACTTACGTCTTGTGACCAACATCACATAACACCAACTGGAGGTCCAACAGAATAAGGCACGCGCGCAATAACACACAGCAGGTCAGTTAGTGACCCCTCGAGTTGAGTCCCCAAGAGGTAGCAGGTAGCTGCAAGCCACTGCAGTCTGCACTGCGCCTAAAGAAGACACGTGAGACAAGCGAAGCGTGAAAAAGCATCTCTACGGGCCGGTTCGGTTGAATTGAAAGACACCATGTCGGTGTGTTACAGTGATGGCTGCGAGCAATACGGCGTCTCCCTCCGCGAATGGTGGCCAGCCGCCCCCCGCCTGCTCCGGGTGTTGTTGTTGCAACCATTGCGGGGGCGGAGGCGAGGGCGGTAACGGACGTCACAAGTCCCAGAAGAAGGACTACCTGTACGTGTACGTGGCGCGCCCTAAGTCTTTAGGAGATGACCATAGATAATATTATTATTATATATACAAAGACAAATAAAACTGAGTGCAGAAAATAGACTAATGCATTTACATTTAGCTAGTTGCCCATAGTGGAACCGCAGCTGTCAGCTCATAAACAGAAGTATCTTTATTTTTCGCTAACGAATAGGTTTCAGAATTTTCTGAAAATGATTGAAAGTTTAGTGGAGAGCGTTCAACACGCCTCTGCGAGACATTTCTTTGATATATATATTTCTGGCAAATCAGTTGATAGACCAGGTTGGATATATCATAATACGCTTTACGAATAATAAAGCTGAGGAGTTTGTTTGTTTGAGCGCGCTTATCTCCAGAGTTCCAAAACTACCAGTCGGATTTGAAAAAAAAAGCTTTTGATAGCCCAATTGTTGAGGAAGGTTATAGGCTATATAACATCACGGATGCAAGGCACAGCTAAGTATAAATATATGTGATGAGTCCGGTGGGTGACTGACTAGTAAAACTGTCAACATTTAAAACATCAAAGAAGCGATAATTGGATCAACAAAATATTAATTTGTCAGCGAGGTATATTAATACAGTTTCCTGACTCCTCACTCCAACAAAAACAGGAAGTCTAAGTAGTAAAGTGGCACGTTCGGGTCTCTACCGCTGCCGACAGGTGCGACAAGGTCGAGTGTTATTGTGATGTGATCGTGGGGATTGCTTTATAACAATCATATTCCTTAATGAAGCTGCAATGTTTACCATACGCGTAGAATATGTTCCTCTGTCGTCTCCGGGAGTCGCGCGTCCTGGGTGCAGTCTCGGTGGCGGGGGCGGGGGCGGGGTCCGCTGTCGGCACACACGTGCCTATTATGATACCCATCATGTCACTACACTTGTTGTTCATCAACTACCGTCCATACCGAGAGTACCGAGACGTGCACTGTGAGCAGCGGCACATTACCAACTGTCCAACTACTACTGACGCGACACTTGTTGACGCGCGACGCAGCTCTCGTTACGAAATATTTAAACTTAATTATGATCAACTGCAGCCATGTTCTACTAAAATGTAAATAGTTGTTTATTTTTGTTGTTACTATGTGTAATTGTGTTTGTTTGTTTACGATAAACGTAGATACAAAAATAAGAAGGACTGACCTGACCCGCGCTATTACTATCGTTATGCGCTAACTAAACTAAAAATATGATAATTAAATAAAGTTGGTCGTGGACGTAAATATAGAGCTCTGTTGGTGTTGTTCCAGTAAACCTTTGGCATTATGTTATCGTACAGGGATACAATACAAGTTTTATTACGTCAGGCGCCTTCTAAACTTGTCAATCAGATTACGCGGTGGAAACACGTCAGAGTGTTGCGTGCGGAGTGCGGAGGGAGCTATATTGTTGAAGAGTGCACGGCAACACGGCTCACGACAGGCCCTCCAGAATAACAATAATATAAGGTCAACACGCGAACTGCGGAAGAGGCCGCCAAGATCTATCTACCCGATAGCAACAGAAACTTCGATATGTCCCGGGAACTCCTTCAGGGGCCGCACCACCAACTGTTAAATTTGTATGTGCTGTGCATTATAGTATAACATATCAACGACCCCTAAATCATTTTGTAAAGTATATCGAATTGCACGAGTTTTGAAACGAATTAAAATTACCTTGCACATACAAAGTTAGCTCTAATTTAGGCCTCCTTTAACAGTTTGTGATACGGCCACTGGCCACTGCACTCAGCACCTTGTAGGTCCTTACTTACTCAACTAGTATTATAGACAAAGCTGACCTCGCACAATTTTAGTTTAAGTACATTATTATCGATCGAAACCTACATTCGTAATGGATTATCTACATAATGTGCATCAATTATATTATTGAAATATACTCTGTACTATGTTGATTGATTGTCACGTTTAGTATCACCGGGCAACGGGCGGGTGATGGATAGATGATGATCATTCAATAAATAAACCGGTATAAAAGGAACATGATATTTGAGAAATTATTAGATAAATACATATAATAGATACAGTCTAAATAGTCCTACTGTTATTTAAATAAACACGATATTATAATATAAGAAAGTGTATATGTTGGCTTTCTCTCCATAGAACAAGCAATAACATTGTAAATCTCGACTGGCATCACAATGAAGACATCTTCAAAGTGATAAATAGACACAACACATATCACCACACTACTACCGGGTACCGGGTCTCCAGTGTCGACTATAAGTAGTCATCGTGACAAATGTGACAATATAGAGCTGTAGAGGCGAGCGAGCACGCGACCCGCCCGCCGCCGACTGTAGCTCAAACTGAAACTGAAAAGACGGGGCCTGCGTAGGGGGCGCGCGCCGCCGCCGCCCGGGGCAGGGAGGCCGGGACACGCAGGGTTCACACTCAAAACTATAGAAGCTGTTCGGTATTGAGGACGCTAATTACACTATTTGTTAACCAAATATGTGTCCATTTCTGTCAATCCCTTATACACAATCACTCTTATTAATAAACTCGAAGTAGCGACGTAGTAACTAAACTGTGTTTCGTCTCTGTCTATCATAATGAATTGCAGATTTGTTAGACGGAGACGAAATACAGTTTAGTTACTACGTTGCTACTTCGAGTTTATTAATAAGAGTGAATATGTTATACGCTCCTGGCACGCGGACTCATACAATGCCCTCGTGCGGTGGTCGGACACGTTATACATATTTATCGAATAATAATAATATTATAAAGAGGTAACATTTGATTTTTTTATTTGTAATGAATAAATTCAAAAACTACTAAACCGATTCTAAAAATTATTTCACTAAAAGAAAGCTACGATATTCCTAATATATTGTACGAATATAAAACGAGCGGAGCCGGCGCCGAAAAATCTAGTATTTAATAGTAAGTACAAAATAAAATTTATCGATAACAAATTTTTTAAGGACACAAACAAACCTACTAAACATTTTTTTTTAATAATGGTCAATTATTATCAATCAAATAAAAAATTGGAAATATTAAAAGTACACACAATGAATATAAAAGAAGCAAAAGAGATTATGTCAGGATCGTAACGTAAAAAATGGTATTCGATTGTCTCTGCCTACCCCTCTTGTGATGAAAGGCGCGATGATAGTTAATGGTCAAAAGGATCAAAACAGCTACATAAACGTTAACATAACAAGAGGTCCAGATGCGTCTCCAAGTAACAAATGACCCGGACTTACACTTCATTGAAGCACCCAAAATTAAACTGAAATTGTAAAACGGCCCCAGGATAGAATATAATGGTTAATTTAGTTATCGAGCATGGCCTGAAGTGCAAGAAACCCCCCTGTAACTTGTAACACGTACATACACGACACGAATCACGTTGTATTAGTGTAATTAGTGGTTGTATTTTAGTATAATTGACAATCAATACGAGATCTAATCTAGTTTGTATTACCTACACACTACAACCCTCACTAACATTATAAATACAAGTGTGTTTCTTTGTCCTTCTTTGACATCAAACAAATCAGACCAACTTACGGCTCGTTGCGACGGCTACTTTTTAACCAGCCATTTATTTCGGATGAAATAAAATAAATCCACGGGCGAAGCCGGTACGGAAAACTAGTATAATATAACATAAAATGACATGAACTACAATGGAGACAGCAGGTAGCGGACGGTGCACAGGTACCTACACGGTGATAGAGCGCTATACAAAACGACACCTTTAATTTTCATTATTGCTTCATTTACTTAACAGCTCGCGGTCGAAGGCTCCTTCCATATATCCATATTTTTTCTGGGATATACTATTCATTTCTCTGTAAATAATCCACCTGTATCGTTACTTATTCAATATAACAATGAAAACAGGGACAAAATAATCCTTTATTTTACCACCCATATTTCCTATTCAATAAAACCAATTGAAAAAACAACGACTATTTCATTTATATTATATTGAATAAGTAACTAAGTATATGCTAAACTACAGTAACACATGTGGATTATTTACAGAGAAATTGGGAATAGTAATATCCCCATACAAATTATCGATATTTGGCTCTATCTTAAGAACTTAACAAGCTTGTTGTTAGCGCAATGAACTCGGTAAACTGCGCGTCTTATTTGGTTGGTATCTCTATAAAAGGTTGTTAGAGAGATACACTGCAAAAAGAATCGATAAAATAATCAAGGCCAAGATAGGATAGGCCAATATTCACGTACCAGAAACATGAGAAAGAACGATTTTACAATAAATTGGTCTTGCGAAAATATATTTATCTTTCGAAAGCTATTTAAATTTCGAAGCTAAGACATAATATAGTTATCGTGTAGTTTAAGAAGTCGTGAAGCATGACAAAAGTTAGCCATAGGGTATATAATATGTAAGTAACAAGTGTAGATATCATCACTACCTCCTGTCTATGTGGAATATGAACAAGACGAGATCACTTTTAGGTTACAATATAACGAACATTTCTATTTTTTATTTTATGTCAACCTTTATAGGGTGCTAACTAGTATAACTATAATGTATACTCACAAATAATAAAAACCGACCAAGTGTAAGTATCTCTTTACGAAACTATTTAAAAAAATATTATGTAGTGTTAACTATTGCATGGTGGTACGAAACCCTTCGCACTTGGCCGGTTTTTATACTTGCCCCTTATTACAAACCATTCTCTTCACAGATTAGCTGTAATTGAAATGATTTCTTACCTGAAACAAAATTAAACAAAAGTTAATCTATCTGCTTGCTTGCTATACTATAAGTTATCTATTCAAATTGCAAACATTTTAAGTACAATAATGTGTGGAAATAGAGGTATAACTATTGTTCCTTCCCGGAACCGGAAGGTCTGAGAAGAGAATAACGACCACCCTGTCTAGCGCCTCCTCGCATCATATAAAAGTGCATGCATACAGCGCAGACAACTTGTGATGGCACTGATGAGCTGATGGCCAAATGGTGCCAAATACTCTCTTTGTACTTGTCATATTATTATGAGCATTTTTCTGAATTTGTCACATTATCTTGGAATCCATTTTGGGATTTACCCAAAGAGGACAAACATATAAATAAAAATTTAATAACAATCAAGATGTTTTTTTGACTGAAGTGTAAATAAAATATTATATATGTATACGCGTGTCAGAGTTACACTTTTTGGTTTAATACAAATAAGCTTATTTATCACGCAAATAATTAATGGAAATAAAATTGCGTGATCATAAATACGGTTGCTAAAATCTGAATTCAATTAAATAATTTAATTTTAAAAATGGCTTATTATAATTTGAGAATTAAATGTAGGTACTAAATTGTCTATTTTACATCGTGCGCGCGCAACGTAAAATTTCACTCTCATATTTGTTTATAACACGCCTAAATAGCCAAGAGCGAGTCGAACTCGCGTGGAGAGGATCCCTTACCTATTTCCGTGAAAACTTTAAGACAGGATTTTCGTTTAGGTTTTCCTGCAAACTATGAGCGAGGCCATATATTTCAAAATAATACACTCAGAGTTTCGGAGATAACTAAATCCAAAATACATAAACTAGGGAACTCCAGTACTATTAACATTTTAACAAGTGTGGCAAGTGCCATGGTAAGTTGTCCCTAGAGGGAGCAGGAGCACGGCGCGGCGGCGGGAGGTGTGCTACACCCAGGTCCCAGCACAGCCAGCAGACAAGTGGTGTGGTGTCGTCGCGACGCATCGATCCGGTGGCAGGTGTTGCAGGTTGCAGCCCACCATACACCACCGTCTATTACTTGATTACTCTACCTACTTACTCTCAACCGCAAGTCCACAACACAATACTTATATTCCACTGACTCATATCATTATGATGCCGTCACTTCCATCACATATTATTCATACATCTCTAATTAATTACAACATTGTCGCAGATCACGCTAGGTCTACATTTTTTAAACTTAAATTAAAATTATTAAAACGTTGCCTTGATAATAACATTTTGTTTGTTTTGTTCTACTTTGCGCAGAGATATGAGGACCGGACGGTGACATAGACAATATATATCCCAGAATTCCTTCGTGATAAATTATTATATCACGCTAGCTTCCGCCCGGCTTCACCCGTGGAGCCCATATTAACTTTCATCCAAAAATCCCATAGAAAATCACTATAATTTTTTTTTCAATTTTTCAATTATCCAGGCATCTTTTCCAACTATTCTTTTCAATTTTTAAAAAATAGCCAAATCGGTCCGTTCTCAAGTGATGCGACCAACGAACAGCATTTCTTAATGTATTGGGTCGTAAAGCTAGTACTAAAACAATGTCAATAACATACGAGTAATGAACCTAATTGACACAATAATGATATAAATAAAGTTTAATACGGTCGTCATTTTCTCCCAACCTGGTAATTTGTAAGTATTATTATTAATGGCGGAGATTTATTCGTTGGAGACTTGCATTTATTAAATCGTTAATCATCGTTAGTCAGCTGCCCGCGCCGCCAGCTCGGTTGGAGAAGTTGAACTGTAAGCGGCTATTGTAGATTACCAGTTTAGCATTGTAACTTGTAAGCGAACTAAGGACAAACATTGACACTGTGTCTGCGCCCATTGAAATAATGTTAAGTGACTTCTGTAAAAAGTTAATGACGACCTAGCCACTGTAGGTAGAGTGACCACTGTGCTATCATTTAATGCAGGATAACATAATATTGTAACTCTACAAATACAGTCGTGGTTCAAATGTAACAAAAAGTACGTGTACATCGTCTTGTCGCTTACTGACTTACAATCAATGCACAGCCTAAACCACTGAAGATATAAATATGAACATTGGAAGGTATATTGTTTAGGGGGTGTAGAGATTCACTAACAAAGGATTTTTCGAAAATCCACCCCTGAGGGGGTGAAATTGGGTATATGTATATACATAAAATACGGCACTATTCCTAATACAATGCGTACGAAGTCGCGGGCAACTGCTAATTGAACATATATACAGTGGTGGACATATAATTAAGAACGGTAACAAGCGAACAATCCTAAAAACATATGTTTTTTCATATCTTTGTTTTAATTTATCAATAATAACTTTTAATCACATCATAATATAATTATATTATCGACGTATAAATCGATATAATTATTATACAAAACATCTTAACTTTTTTATATTTTTTAATATAATAAGTAAAGCAGGTTGTATTCCGAGCGCACTGGCCGTTGGACAAATAATTAAGAACGCAAAATAGTTTTGTTGTAAATTCAAAATTTAGTAAAAATAAATGTATTATTAGATTGCGCGGTAAATGAGAGTCCTTATTCGTTAATTTTCCTAGTTTTAAAGTTTGATAATTATTAAAGAAATAATATGTCAGAAGGAAAGTTGCGATTCATCCACACGAAAAGTATTTGGTCCCGAACAAAGTGTATGCTCACGTACGGTACGTCGACGCTTAGTTGAAGCTAAATTATTTGGAAGACTCGCTCGAAAAGTACCGCTCGTCACGAGGCAGCATCGAAGAGCGAGGTTAGATTTCGCCCGAAAGTATGGTAATTGGACGGAGAGCCAATGGAAACATCAGAAACATGTATTGTTTCCTGATGAAACGAAGATAAATAGATTGGATTCAGACGGTAAATAGTATGTTCGTCGTCCTGCAAACCAAGCACAAAATCCGAAATTCACAAAAAAGTAGTTAAGCATGGAGGAGGAAACATAATAGTTTGGGGATGTTTTTCTGGACATGGTGTAGGTCCTGTCAGAAAAATCGAAGGTATGCTAGACCAGTTTAAATATAAAGAAATATTAGAAGAAACAATGATCCCATACGCTGAGGAAACATTACCAGTTGTCTGGATATTTCAGCATGATAACGATCCGAAGCACACTGCACATTCAGTTAAAAAAAATCTTAGTGAAAATATTATCTCTATATTAGATTGGCCTGCAAATAGCCCAGATTTGAATCCCATTGAGAATCTTTGGTATGCCGTAAAGAAGAGTGTGTCTGCTAAAATAATAAGTAATTTAACCGAACTTTATAAAGCTTTTGTGCAATCGTGGAACAAGATTTCTATTTAAACTTGTAAAAATCTAATAGCCTCGATGCCTCGTCGCTGCAGTGCAGTTATTGTCAACAATGGTTATCCTACAAAATATTAAATTAACATTTTTTTAAACATATTAATACGTCCTAAGCCATGTTATTAAATTTATTAAATTTTATTGAAAAAATAATGTCTGATGTTTTGATTTTGTTCCCGTTCTTAATTATTTGTCCAGTCACCAAAACTTGCACAAAATGAGTTTTTAAACATTTTGTTACAAAAAAATAAATTTGAAAAGTCGTATTATTTTCTAAGTTAGGTTGATAAATACACTAATGATAGGGCTCCGTTATGATGTTCTTAATTTATTTTAAATACAACTCTTTAATGCTATAATACAAATCAAAGCACAAACATTACTCGTGACATTAGCCGTTCCTAATTATATGTCCACCACTGTATATTTATTGATCGAAGGCAATATTAAAAGTACACACAATCGCTGAGCATGTATGAAAGGTATGATGAATATAAAAGTAGCGAAAGAGGTATGTCAGGATCGTAGCCTCTGCCTTGTGGGGGTAAAAGGCGTGATGATAGATGTAACCGAAACCAATGTCTGTGACACTATATTACAATACAATAACTTATTTTACACCTAAAACATGTCCATTAGTGTAGAGGCGACATGGCGAGCCTACAACTCATTACACGACGACTCCTTACATTACATACAGGTAATCTAACATAATAAGCCATTAAATATTTTACTATGTTAGCAAGGAAATTGTAAATTATATTATGCCTAGCGAGAGGAAACGATAATGCCACATTTGAATGAACATCAACATAAAGTAGAAACTGTACGAGGAACTTGCTTAATGTGAACACTGTTACTAGTTACTGCAAAATTAGTAATAACATTGAGATTGAGGTAAATCATTTGTAGAGCAATTAATTAAGTTATTATGAACGTAGGTATCTTGGGATGCCATCAACGTACGAGTACACTTGGTAGAAACAATTTTAACGAGTAAAATCTGTGACATTTGATACATTGTTACGACCAAACAATGTAATGTTGCAAGATTACAACAAGATTAAAATGCTATTTATGTCCGCTCTACGTACACTCACACGACAATATAAACATTTAATTAATTCCAAAGCCCAAAGTGTAAGTGGCCACTTTTTGTCCCACAAAGTGCAACCATGGGTTTAAACAGAAGGAGGAGGTTTACAATTTGTCGGAATCTTTATTTATAATAAAAAACTAATGTAGATAATCGGAAAAACCACACTTACAGGCCATCTAAATATACCTCAACAGAACTGGCCACAAATACCATCGGCTAAAAGAGAAAGACTTGGTCTTCCACTGGATACCCTGGGACCAATAACACGGTTTCGGGAGCTGTATGAGCAGAGTGATTATGTTATGTCCTATGATAATGTAAATGCTCTTTTTAAAATTATTTGTAACTGGCAGAAACAAACTCATAGAACTATGGGAACAAAATGAAGAAAGAAGTAGTTGGGCATTGGGACTACTTGGTTTTTCCGTAGTCCCATCAATGGAACTGCGAACTTAGTATGAGTTTCTTTATTCTGTGGTATGAGGTAGATATCTTGAGTTTTCCTGTTTTGTTCACGTCACGCGGTCGAACACCAAAATAGCTACAGTCAAGGGGCCGCTGACCGCCAACTATTACCACTTAATTATTTATCTTCCTGCTCGTTGTCACTATCACACCATGCAACTATTAAATAGAAAATAAGAAATACTTGACAAAAACCGCCAGTTTCCACCAAGTTATAGTCGAGCCATTTTAGGGTGTCGTATCAAAAATGGGAGTTATTATTAAAGTTCGTAATACGTTGTCAGAAATACGAAATTATTATTGTTTGTGCATTGTGTGTGTATTTTAAAAATTTGAAAATATTATATTTGTCGTCTCGTCTCTCATCTCGGAAGAAATATATATCTCATTGATAGAAAGTCCTTATCCGAAATGATTGTCTGAAAGCTGCAATGTGGTACATAACTCCGCTCGGTGTATAACATTTAATATTGCCTCGTATGCAATATGCAACAGCAACTTCCTCTAGACGACCCTACAGTGTAGCTAGACCAAACGAAAGTATCGATTACGAGCGGAGACTGCGAGAAACCTTGATGAGCTCTCCAATAAAAAACTTATTTACAATGTTTTCCTCAATCAACCGCGTCAGATATTTAATTAACTTTAGCGCTACGTTGCATTTCCGTGAGAGGAGCTCGTACTCGCGTGTATCCCACTAGTACCTCAAGTGATTCCTCACTAATAATATTGACAAGACGAATAATAATAGATAGTCGGTGTGTTTTTAAAATACGACTACGACATCGTGTTTGGATCTCGTAGTTATACTCTTCATAGTCAACAGTAGTCCTCAGTCCGTGCTAATATTTGCTAAATCACAAACTACTCGAGCTGTATCGAGCGGATGCCGCCCGTTGTACTCGACTACTCGAGTGGCGAGCGGTGCAGGCAGGGCGGGAGCATCGAACCAGTTCAAGGCAAGCCCTCGTTTCATTAGGCATTTCTGAAAATGTCTTATATTTGTCCCGAGTACTAAGTCGCCACATTACAGCGGGTGGAAGTGAGCGGGCGGATACGTGGGGGTTGCCTAATGTCCTTTTCCTACAACTATACTTACTAGGTAACATCCGTCTTATTGAAAACGTTGTTATTGCAAACATTAATATGCATCATTATCCACGCTCAACACATTATTCACAGCTAAATAAGTAAACACGTGTCGTCGAAGATGGAGATGTTTCAAAATATATGTTGCAATCTGTACATTTTATAAAACAGATTATGTTCATTGATTAAGAATAGACAACGTACCAATGTGAAGGTCGGTCAGGTCGGTTCTGTGATAATATCAAGCCACCACCGACTATTCTCGTAGACTGTAGAGGAACAAAAAGTAAATTGTATTACAGACGAGACAGCAGTGTCTTGCGGACAAGTCAACTTGAAGTTGAAGGTTGTTATCGCACTTGAGCAACTTTGGTAATAATGCCTCTCTAACAATATGAATCACATGAACACATCACCACTACAATTTATACTAGATATTTGATGAGAGCTATTATCTCGTCTTGCGTATGATGACCAGCTTGTTAAACCAAAACAAATAACCGACGTACGAAGCCAAAGCAACGAATCACGTGATCACTTTTATTTTTATTTATAATATATAGGTATTTATAGATATTTATTTATCTAATCATATCTAATGTGACTTTTTCAATCAATTATCAACAATATTAACTTTAGGTGGGTGCATTCTCATTACATTATCGTTTTAAAGCTCCTCCGCTCAACACACACCTGACACACCTATAGCATGTAAGTGTGTATAAATAGACAATAACAACAACTTTTATCTAAATGATGTAAGGACAAAGGTAAACAAACAGCATGAACCCATACACGGCATAATATCTGAAACTTACAAGTTAAATCAAAGTGGCCACGACAACCGTACTGTGCCACTGGCACTCAAGGCTAACTAGTCGAGCAACACGCCGACTACGTTCAACTTGAACGTGTACACTGTACATACACTGTACCAATTTGTAAACTCGCCTACAGAAAAGCACCATACAGAAATAGAAACAACTTTATATTCACCTCACTCTTTACTTTAGCTATATACGTGCAAAACATTATAACGCAAATATTTTAGAATCGCAACGTGGAACACTTGTGTGTGGTCGCCACCGCGCCGGTCAGCTACATAGCCTCCGTAGTCCGTTTCAGTTTCCTATCCCTCCGTAGTCCGTTTCAGTTTCCTATCCCTCCGTAGTCCGTTTCAGTTTCCTATCCCTCCGTAGTCCGTTTCAGTTTCCTATCAAGAGCACGGATGCTGTTTGTAAACAAAAAACTTCAAATAAACCCCGACTATTTGCCAGTTACATGTTCCATTTCCTTTACAATTTATTTTCCACCAAGCATTGCACCAACAATAAAAGAAACCAAAGATGCAAGACACTTACCATACTAACTGACTTTTACTGAAGAGTAAATGGATCTTTGGTTATTTTATCTAACGTTATCAAGTTTGCACGAATTTAGAGTTTAGCTATTTAGGTGGTCGTGTACATAAACAAAATGATAGTAATACGGCACTATTACATCAAGTTTAAGATCACGCAGCGTTATCAGAACATCGTGCTATTACTTACAAGGAGAACATAGATATCGTTTTAATCAAATGACTTAACCACGTAATAGTACCTATTGATTATTACTGTACTAACAATGTTGTAAGACATTATTATAAAAAAAAAGATGTACAAACAATACAAATTCTCCAAGAAGTATTTCGGATGAGAAATTTGGACTCAAACATGAGTTGAATCATAATAGACGTTACAGAATATTCAAACTGCAAAATATCTCCTTCTCACAACATAAAGTATAAGTGAACATAATCATAAATTAGCGAGTGGTCAATAACACATAGATGGGATAAAAGCAATTCATAATGCTATTTGACTTCAGAACTATGCTAATGAAGGCAATGAAGCAGTTTCCCTAGATTAATTTGTAAGAACGTGCATCATCAAAAGAGAAGAAGGCAACCCTGCGACTGGAATATAAAACAAAAACTAGTATTTCAAACTGCACATGCAGTACGTTACAATAACTAAGTTTTATGTACTTAACTTTAAATCTTGTGACCCACCACAATTGGCACTGACTCACTTTAATTGCTATCATATTTTCTAAGTGACACATGTAATGGTTGCGCAATAAAAGCCTACTGTTAAGATTTAAAATGACGTGCAATTTCTTGGGCATAAAATATCGATAATTCGATATGGAGTACATATCATTTATTATCGATATCTCTGAATTAAAATAAAGTCACTAGCAAAACAAAATGTTTGATCGAACTCTACCCTATATGGGCCAATATCACTGATAACCACGTTTCTAATCTTTTCATTGAATTTAATCTTTAATTAATGAAATTAAAGGAATACAAAGCAATGTTAAGAAAATCCCAAAATTGAAGATTATTTTGACAAACTAATTAATTACAACCATCAACGATTACTTGAATAGTGTAAGGTGGGTTGTGGGTGTAAACTGTAGGAGTCAAAGAGTCAAATGACGTCCTCGTTACCTCTCTAGATACAAATCACGGTAACTTCCTGTTTTTTTAACTAAACAGTATCATGACATAATCTGCACTACTAAAATAACTACTGCTTCTATTAAAGACAGTCCAAGAAATTAGTTTTATACTGAACAAACGACAGACAGCAGAAGTTGACTATCAGCTGGTAGTTGGTAGATCCCATTCCCATCACGAGCTGGTTAGCTCTACCAATAAACATTACTCAGGAATATCGAATAACGGTTTGTTTTATTTTGACGACGGTCGACGTCGAGTCGAGCTGTCGACCACCGCGATATTATTTCCAAAACAATGTACAATTGAACACATGTTTTCCCATAAATAACGCAATGTCAAATGTGTGAAAATATTGCTCTGTCGTGACCGAGAGTACCAGGCGAGTCATCGGCCTGCTTTCAGTCAAACAACTTCTCTCGTTATTATCAGATAACGTTTGCGACTACAAAGAGTTTACAAGACAATAATAACTTGTCATTAATTACAATACGCACACGCACACGCACTAGCATTAAGTAAGCCACGATAACCAAAATTATTGCGATCTACTTTTATTTTGTACGTGTAAATAGACACCAGACATAATATTTATATGTACTTTCATATTTACCTACTATTTTTGTAGTGTTTCTTATCTGTGTACTGTTGTATGTGTTACAAGTATTGATATTTAATTAGAGTACAAAATAATCTAAGTTATTTGATCCATTCAAAAAATGTCAATATTCACCAATATATTCACATGAAAGTACCCACGTGTCTGGTGGTGACTTGCTGAGTATAAGGTAAGTATATTGTAATGATATGAATTGCGTCGCAATATAACACACGCAAGTCATCCATTGTCACATTATCAGACACAATTGAATTACCATACATATCTTTACACATACTGTCTATCGAATAAACATTTCATTGGGCAGTTGTGGGTATAGGTACTATCTATAAACGTACAGGTAAACAGAATGTTATCAAAAATGCAATATTTAAAAGAAATGTGCAATATGTATATAGTTGTAAAATGTAGACAATCAAACGAAACAACAAGTGGTCGTGGTCGTACAACTAACTACAAACAATACTCTAAATGGGACAACATCATTACACAGAGGACGTATTGTATGTACTGTCACTCGTCGCACAATCTTCATTTATTTAGCGGAAATCACCACTTCTATAAAGTGTAACACTGCGGGCAGGGCTCTCAATAAGCAATCTGTATTTTAGTTACTGAGAACGTAAAATTGAATAATTCCACATTGTTTAACACTCCATCAAAATAACAAAACAGTGTTAATCAAGTTAATAATACATTAGGTCCTTTGTTAACACTAGCAGATATTTAATTACTGCAAAAACAATTGTGAACAAACATTAAAAAACCGGTCATATGGTATATAAATCACTTATTTATCTCCTGTAATGTTTACAACATATAATACGAATTTCCCAGATAAGGGGAACATCCTTTTCATATTATAATATAATCTAAGAGTATATAAGTCGTCAAAATCGGTACATATTTCATCGAGATATTAAGAAAAAATTATATATAAAAGCAGTTTTTTCAAAATTTCTGAAGAGACACTGAACCAATTTTTATGGGAAAATAATGAGACCAATCCGGAAGAATGATCTGTCGAACAAAAAAGAAATCATCAAAATCGGTTCACAACTGGTGGGGTAATCGATGTTCATACATACATAAAAAACGGTCCTAATTAAGAACCTTCTCCCTCTTTTTTGGAAGTCTTTGGTTAAAAACTGCAGCAGAATGAAGAAGTACGAACTGATTCTAAGGATATAAGACAAGTTAAATCATCGGAACCAATATATATGTTACAAATGATATGAATATATAAACAAATAATGTTATATATACATATATCGACAAACAAAGATTAGCAGAAAGAAAGAAAGATAAAATATGAGATATGATCATTTTGGAATGTGAAGTAGGTCAACTACATCTTCATGATATATTTCCCAAAATTTTCATAATTGTTGTGTCTAATTAGGTACGTTTCCATGAGTGATCTGTGCATTGAACGTAGTGCTGTGGACACGGACACTTGTTTGTGCCAATGTATGATGTTATCAACACCACTTGTGAGTTCTGACCCCACGTAATAGCTTGACCAGAGATACAAACGTCCGTGTGCCGTGATGCAGTTAGTTAGAACACTTACTCAGTCTGTACTTCCAAAAATAAAGTATAAAGTTGTAAATTGTAGGTCGAGTTCTATTTAGCGGGGCGCCATGTTGATGTCATTAGTGGCAGGTAGTAAGTACTGCCAGATATTGGAAATGTACAAACACTCAGTATCTTTTGGGTGGCAACTCATCAGCATATTGTTGTACATCACGTCACATGTAAGTCACCGATACTTAGAAATAAACTTGAGAATGCCTTGTTTTCTACTGAGAACAATGTAAGTTTCTTAAACACTCGACAAGAGGAACTGCATACGCAGATACAATGGCGGATATAGTTGACGGTAACGTGTGACTGCAACGGAACATCCGGCACAAGGCACAACACTTCTATAGACAATGGGTATTTAAATAAATATAGCATTTTTGGCGTTATACTCGACGAAAACAACATATTTACACGGAATAAGTACTAGAGTCGCAGAGGGCGGTCACATTGAGTTTGTTTATATGTTACAAAGACAACATGCTGTCAGCGGGTGGAGTGTGGAGACTCAGAGTCCTTGTCCAAGTTCTGCAAGGGCATCGACTGTAGGTAGCTGCATACTTAGTTTCATTAATATATAAATTAAGAAACGTGTTCGGTGAAGGTGCGAAGGTCCATAACCTACTCACCGATCTCTTTCCTCGTCCTGTGATGGGAATGAGAGTTGGCCGTCCCGAAAGATTGTCCCATGTTGACACTGCACCGTGTACCTTGTACCGTGCACCAAGTAACGAATAACAATAACAAGCGGCACTGACTATCTGTGTCGAGAGTGGACGGGCGTCCGGCGCGTGGAGCGACCGAGTCGCGACTGCAACTGATGTTTGTACACCGCCCGTGCTGGCTGGCTATGGCGGTCCCGGCCGCCGATGCGCGGGTTCTGTGCATCCGCTGACCTAAATACGGACCACCCCGCACAACCCTTCAAATCATGTTCAAATGTCAAAGTTCACCGGAAGAGAACTAATCACTGTACTCCAAGTAGGCGGAATATATGAAATAAAGAGATGTTGAGTCAAATGACCTAGATACATCAATAACCTCAACCAATGATAGTACAGTAGCAGCAGTAGACAGTAAGGACGATGAATTTGCACAACAACACCATGAAACAAACAGTGTTCACGGTCGAGCAGTGACGTGCTAACAAGTAAACATTACCTTACCACATATACATGTTCACACTACACGCAACCAACTTTGGACAAATTATACACGGTCAGCAGTCTCCTTGTTACGTACAAGACCACAGAGCATGATTGTCTCTATTTTATTATATTCGATAATTCACGAATGAGCATGACATTTCGATCATCGAAAACTCCCCTGAAACAACCAGCCTGTAAATGACAGCTGAAATACAAAATCTACTTCAAAAGCACTTATCATTAAATTAAATTATGTTCCGTACGAAAATTAACAAAACGGAAACCAAGAACGGAAGGAGGAAGGAGACACGACTAGAGTATGTCCTACGAAATAACATCAGTTTCTGTCTGTTTGTTCAAGGCGTAACGTATGCTGTCTAATTCGTCAGAGATATATAACAAAAAATGATGTAGGAAAGAATTGTGTAGGATAAATTAACCTACAAAAAAGTCCGGGGTAGCAGTATATCTATCTTTAATAGATAAGTAGTTATGTATAAGCGTATTTGTGTAGGTATTCAAATTATTGTACCCGTGCGAAGCCGAGGGCGGGGTCGCTATAATATCTAAAAATCCGAAATAAGTAGTAAGTATTTGAAATATTGCCAAGTCAATGAAATTTCTTAAACAACAACAAATTATATTTTAAGAGGTTGATTTATATCGTTCTGTATAATCTGAACTAGGTGATCACTCTTGTGAACTTCTCATTTTGTTTCTATATTTATTTACTACACTTTCCGCCCCCGTTTTCGCCCGTGGTTATTTTAGTTCAAAATAATATATAGCCTATGTCACTCAGGGATGTCGTAGCTTTCTATACGTAAAATATTTTTTAGTATCGGTACTTGACATTACCCCTTACATCTAAACTTTACCTCTTTATAGTGAACACGCTATCTCTGGAACTAATAGTCGAATTTTAAAAATTATCAATTGTTGAGGAAGTTGTTGCTTTCCATACGAAAAGTTGAACAAACTTGGTTTGTAATATACCATCATTATCTTTCTTTGGAATCAAAACTACTGATTTTGTTAAAATGCAGATACTAATTTCCGCCGCCGGCTCCGCCAGTGGATATATTCGAACAATATAAAATATAGCCTATGTCATTCAGGGATATCATAGCTCTCTATTAGTAAAGAATTTTAGAATCAGTTCAGTAGTTTTCGAGTGTATTCATTACAACAAAAATACAAAAAAATAAAATCTTTATAATATTACTATATAGAACTATAGATAGTATAATGAACGATCTAGGACAGGTAATTCAAAGCACGGTTCATCTTCGATAACAACTAACATTGTATTGAATATAACGCCTGGGAATATACTAATAGCAAAGTGTTGCCTGTAGAGAATTAGCTAGTGAAGCCAAATTGTCAGGCGTTCCACTAAACATCACATCATTAATATGACGTGAATTCATGTTGGTTAATAGTTTTGTAGTAATTAAAAATAACAGAGGAATGATAACCAAAATAAATATTGACTAGATATAGTGTAAAATATATGAGTAACCTAGTTTTCTGACCCGGATTCTTTCGGGATAAAAGTTCCATGTTACTGGTAATAAATTAATTATTATAATGTGGTGACCAACGACCTTGTGTGTAGACTATCGACGTGTTATCTGTTGTAGAGTTGTTTTACGTATCCGTGTCGAAAACTGTTGAAAATAATTGTAATTATATTCAGTTTCAATGACGAAACTTCGGTGAAACTAAATAAAATTCAGTATTTACACACATTATTGATATTATCTAGGATATTCACTATACATCTATATAAAAAAAAACAAAGTCGGGTTTGTTCGTTTGTTTCATGGTTTTTTATTTGTTGTATTTGTCTCCGTCCCGAATAGCAGAATAACTATTAAAACATTGAAAAAATGCACGAAGAAAAAAAATATAAAGAAAAACATTTTCTATGGAACGACGTTTTTGATATCAGAACGGATTGATGACAGAAACAAAAACTGTCAAATCGATTGGTTTTAATCATTCCAGATCATTCGGCCAATCAGTCATGATGTTTCTTTGCGCAAAATGTTTTGTTCGTTATAATACAGGGGGTGGTTTAGAAGAAAAAAAATCGGAAAAACATTTTGTATGGGAAATGTTACTTAATCTCGCTAAAAGTAGTGGTAGTGGTAGGAGTAGTGGTAAGGGTAGCGTAGCGGTAGTGGTAGGGGTTGGAGTAGGGGTAGAGGTAGTGGTAGGGGTTGGACACAGAACAGTTCCTTGTTCTGTGGGGTTGGAGTACGGGTAGTAGTAGTGGTAGGAGTAGGGGTAGTGGTAGGGGTTGGAGTAAAGGTAGTGGTAGGGGTTGGAGTAGGGGTAGTGGGAGTGATAGTGGTAGTTGTTTTTCACGGACGAAGGAAAGTAAATAGCAAACAAGCCAACGTTTGGGCAGGACAACGTCTGCCGGGTGCGCTAGTATTATTATAAAACAAAGTCCCCCGCAGCCGCAGCGTCTGTCTGTCTGTGCCTGCCTCACGAAAAAACGACGGGACGGATTTTGTTGCGGTTTTCATTATTAGCTAGGTTGAATCACAAGGAAGGATTACAGGTATTGGACTTATCATATTTAGGAGCCGAGCATTAACAAATAAGTGAATCAAGTCGGGAAAAAGTTATCGAGTTTTCATGGCGTATGCTATCTAATCCGTAGAGATATATAACAAAATGATGTAAGAAATAATTGTGTAGAATAAAATCTACTAAAAAAAAACGAATGAGCCTTACAGTAATTTGAATTGGAATCGCATATGATGTGTAACATCTGACATTTCACCTTGGTAATAAGCAACATTAACACTATATCCTCAAAACATTAACACTGTAGCATAGATTAAATAATAATGTAGGTTAAGCGCACAGCTGATGCGTTCTCCTTCTCTATTTCCCTTTCTCTTTCTCGTCACACATACGCACACACTGTTGGTTGACAGTAACAACCTCTCGGAAAATGGGTTGGTACCATCTGACGGCCAACTCTACCACCGCGCGCGCTCATTGGTGAAATCCCCGGCATTCTGTTTGAAAATTTCTTCCCTTTTCACGAAATCCCTTCTCACTGATTGCAGGAAAGCAAGAGAAAAGATTTTACACTTCAAAAATTCGCGGTATCATATATCTATATAGATAAAAAGTTATAAGCGTATTTATTTGTTGTACACCCATATTGTACCCGTGCGAGATATTTTACATCGAGAATGTATACAAAAAGCAATGCACTAGTATACCTACGCTGATAGTATTGTATGGGTCATATAAGCCATATGTCGTCAAGTCAAGCACACAGTTCAGCAACCTTTGTGAGGGAATACCAGTAATTCTGGTTTCTAAGCGAAACTGTATTGTAAAATCACTTCATTTTAATAATCTCCAAGTTGACTAAATAAATACAACAAGTGTAATAATGTGTGGACGGCGCGCGACGGACACCACAGAGCGAACAAAGACGATATTCTCTCAAAATAAACTCATCACGACACATACAGTCATTATTGTGTCAATACTAACTTTAGGATTTTCAGACGTTTATTTAGGCTAGCCTTTGTATCCGGCCCTAGAGTACCCAGCGGAAAATAAGTCTACCTGTGCTAGCCATTAATTCAGCTGAAATATAATGACAGTTCATTGTAGAGCAGGCAAAACAATGCTGAACGTTCGAGCGGCTTACTGAAGCCGCAGCAATGCATTGTTCCTGGCGGGGCGCGCCGCTATAATAATTGAATTTAATTATTTATTTTTAGACTACCGCTTAACTACCTAGGATTGTTAATTTAACGCATTTTGGACTAAATAGTAAAACGTACAGGTATTTGTCTATGAAGACGCAACAAACATTATGGTAATACATTTAATTTGACTCTGCAGCTAGTCTTAGTGTGACCTACTTCATCTCTTAGCGATGAGCGATGTAAGAGGTATTTGTTTATGTAGCTTCACTAATATTTCTCTACTTCTCTATATGGTTCTTATCTGTCTTTTCCCGTAGTCCATTTATTTTATACTTGTTCCATAGATGGGACTACGGAAAAACAAATTAACCATAGTGCCAACGGTACAAAACTTTCTCTTACATTTTTTTTAATTTCCATACTTTGTACAAATCGGAGTGTTGTTATTATCTCGGAAATTTTCTACAGCCGAAGCCGGGGCACAATATTTTCAGCACTTCAGATATCGTTAGAGTATTCGAGTCACGACACTCACGACACAGTGTTAGTTTGTGAACAAGTCTCAAAGTCAATCTCTCGAGTGGACAGTGATGAACGATATGTCGTTTGAGGGACTGGAGGCCGCAACCGCAACCCGCTACATTCATATTTGGACACAGTACCTACTAATATTTATTTAAGAAAATGACCGTATAAACAAATCGATTATCAACATGACGTACGTAGTGTAGAGTAGAGAGAGAAGCCTTAATAAGTTAACACAGTTTACGAGTACAACAGTCAATAGCGCCTAAATGAAGTATCGACCTTGCCCTTACATTGATCCGTCTTCAACCTTCAACCTTGACTAGAATCTACACCCAGTCTACCAGCTACGAGCTATGAGTAACGACCATACAAACCAAGACACTATCTACACAATTGATTATAATATTAAGTAATCGATATTTGTTTATCATCACGTCATAACATTAATTACTTCATGATAAAGGTGTGTCAGATTGTTTTACATCCACAAATTACCCGGTTCTTTTATGATGAAATGAAATTTAGGGGAATTGTTGATAAAGTACATTAACTAATAATAATACAGGTGTATCAAGGACGGGGAAAATATTGTCAGGGTTGGTCAGGGTATCAAATCCATACAAAAAGTCCTTTGCATACAATTACAACCTTCAGTTTTACTATAAGAAGTTTATGTTACGAGTTAGGTCATTATGTCAAGTTGTACATGTACAGTCCATTGTGAGTCGAAATTGAAAACAACGTTCGTAGTGAGTTTATAAATAAATTATTAAATAAGGTTTGATATTCCAACAAATACTTCAATGGCAAGTTCGGTAAAAGGAACGAGTGGATGTGTCGTTTCACCTATACACGTCACGGATTTAACCTTAAGTGCCAAGATCTGTTAAGTTTCTTGAGTAAATAAATAAATAACACTGTTTAAAAAATATTGCTTGCTGACTACTAAATCTTTAATTTGGCAAAGTTTCACACAGGAGCTATTTTTTTATAATGTAATGTCATGATAATGATAATAAACATATAAATACGACCAATAATGTATATTAGAAGGAGCACACCTTTACTACGTTACATTGTGATTGTCGTGTCGTGATGGATGCTTGTCTTATATCATACATCGAGCACGTAGTTGTGAATTAAATTAGCACTACATTCCCACCCAGAGCAATACGCGACATAAAGGTCAGAACTAACATATACCTTATTGGTCATTTTACTAGTTTCCACTTAGTTTATTATCCACGATCCAATTGCTACACGTTACGATAATGGTGTACATTTTATAAACTAATGTGGAAATTTTCTTCAAAAAGTATATATATAATCTATATAATAAAATAAAATATAATGATGATAACATATAAAATGGTTTCCCATATAAATAGAGGAAGACATGTCGCAGTATGTGCGTCAGTAGTCAGTGTTACTACTGTAGTGGAGCTGGCAGCAGACCAATCTGATATATTTACGAGATCAAACTGATTTCATTAAATTATATAAAGTTCATTTCATTAAAATTAATTGCATAGATAATGTTAGTAAACGGGTCAGTCAGGCCACAGCTCGATACCAACTACCTACCTCCATGTAAAAGCTGAAAACAATTCCAGTAATGAAGCCGCAGCGTCGCGACTCTGCTGACAAACACTTTTTATTATGAGATAGGACTTGTAATTTACTGTATATAAGTGTCGACTGTCGACGATAGATTAAATGACAGCACTGTTAAAGTTTAAAGGCAGCTCGTGACACAACCGCTTTATATGACAGCACACTCACTAAACTTGCTAATTGGCAAAAGTTAGATTACATTTTGAATTTCTCATACAAGTTAATAACGCATCATGATTCTCAGCAACGAGGCGTGAACACTGAGGTTAGCTACATATAATGGTGTACACAGTACATATACTACTAAGGTAAACTTGTGTTTAACTAAACTGACTATATAAAGGTAATTTGGAAACTTTGGTTGCAATAATTACATAAAGACAAGCTTCCGAAATGTAAAAGTCAATATCATACATAATTCTAGTAGTAGTATAATAAAATGATCTAGGTCATGAAACTAAACTATGAATATATAATCAAATCATAACAATGGGACAAAGGCAATACCTAGTTTGAGCCGATCCGAGAGCTTCTGCAGAAAGTTAGTTTGGTTGCAAATGTGTATAAATATAGTTACAAAATAAGAAAATCAAAGTTTACGTCCGAAACTCCGAAGTTCCGAGCAGTGAAGCCGCAATTATTTATACCGCCGGTGTCGCGGGTGTAGGTCGCTCTCATGTCGGTGTGTGTTAGTCAATGTTCTCATGGAGACAAAGAACATTAACGAGCTCATTACATTAAGTTAACTTAGCCTCAACGAACAACATGAGTGAAGAGTTTGAAGATGATTCTTGGAAAATACCATCTCAGATTTAAGACTATAGACTGAGAAGAGGAAGACAAGCTAAATAGATGTTTGAGTGTTTCACCATCAGCCCCTAGACAATGTACGAACGCTAGTATTCTATTCTCTCGGAACTCTAAATCATAATATTTTATGCAGAAACTTATATTATATGAAAAGTATGCACAGCTCATAAGAAGATTCTCATGATATTATGCATTTAAACTACTTAAATAATAAAAAAATTCGCTGATCGACGAAATTAGGTCACGTGATTGTATTTCAGTCGCTCCCATACATTTAAAGTTATCAATTCAACATTCTATTCTATTCGTTTAGTTGTTGTAGATTGTCTAAGCTCCCAGGAGTCAGGAATACGAGAACTTTGAAGATGAGATATGCCTCTGAGGGAACAAAGTGACTTGATTATAAAACTCTTTAATGTGAGCAGTTTTCGAGTAGTATGTCTCTGTACAACTAAAATTAGCATGACGACAGCGACACAACGACACAGCGACAAGTGCGGGTGGCCGGCTGCTCGGTGGCGGGTAGTGGCCTTCATAAACATTTTTATATTTCGCGAACATGCTTTTGTATACACACTATACACCGTACAACGAAAAATATAACAAGGCCACCTTATATTGTGTGTGACAATATATTATTATAGCCTTACAGTCACTCATACCTCATCAGACGCGTGAGGGTTTACCTGGCTTCCACCTCCATCGTGTGGACATCACACACCATGTTTATATTGAGAAGGGAATTCAGGAAGTTGAGAAAGAGTTTTACTGAAGATGTCATGGTACGTTCATTTAAGGCCAGGGTCAATTTGTCTTTTATCTCGGTCGGTTGACAGTGTTTCTAGTAGGTGGCGACGACATTATTGTGTGGGTGGAGACTGGAGTAGACCTTTAAAGAGGACAAAATCCTTATTTCTACCATCGCATAATGAGCTCGATTGCTAATGTTTACCATACAAGCCTAGTGTCAAGTTACAAGAGTCCTATTAAATGCAAAGTTGTTGAAGAAGTCGCGAGTCGTGCCAAACCGGAGTGCAGAGACCGCCAACCGGTCGAAGAGTTCACAGACCGCACCCGCACCGTTTAATAGCGCACTATAAACAACCTCGCTGGCTTACTTCCAACGGGAATCTCACTTGTATACCATCAACACCAACTAGGACTCTTAGTAGTTGAGATGATCGCAAGCAACCTTCAAGTTCATCTTCTAATTATAGCTCAAACTAGTGATAAGATTGTTGTCTATTAAACAGCAAACATACTCTCAAGATACGATGCCACAATAATAAGCAATGTATGATTGGTAGACATTTTGGTTTATGTGTCACTTCCCGTTCCCGTTCCTTCATCGACAGCTGCCAATACAGAAATCATGTCAGGGTGACCAACAAGTTTATTAACTAAAACCTACTTCTCACGCACTATTTACGGCTAATTGTTTTTTTATAATTATTTAGCAGGAACAATTATTTAGTCTGTAGGGGATCTACACACACTTGCATGACCCACACACACGCACATGTATTATGTAAACGAGCGCGGGCGCACTTCATATACCTAGCTGCCTGCCCCGCGCTCTTCAGTCGCCTTAATTAGTCCTACCTTTGTTAAATATAAAAATATAAATTCAGCATTAAACAGTTTAAACCACCACCCTTCTTTACTTTATGAACACGCAACCTGGGTCACCAATATAGTAGAAACCACATATTCTACATTGGTGAACCCGACGTGATATTTTTTTTCGGGACGACTCACTTTCTGAACTATTAAGGCAAGGCAATATCGCGAAACATTTGGGACAATAACATAGACGCAGTGTTAAAGTGAAGAGACTGGTAATAACAATCTAGTGTGAACAGCACAGTGTTTAGTGAAACCAAACATATTGGAAGCGATATAGAATGGGATATTAAAGTATATATGGATTATTTGCATATTTTATATTATCCGAGCAATAGTAAACATTTCCCCGACCACATCGATATCTATCGTTCTACACAACAAAACATTCATTCATTAATTCCTCGTGACTCAATTTACCTAACCGTAAGACAATCATGCACAGACGACAAGACATAACGAGGAATTTTGTTTGCTTTATAATTTGTTGTGATTACTTTACACTAACATAATATATCAAAAGGAATGTATAGAGCTAGAGAGCTAAGCAAAAGCATGGTGAACCTACACCAGATGAAGAATCGATTGTGCGCAAACGCAGTATTTTAGGCACGGATATAGGCCGCCGGCCGAGTCACTAGGTCGATCGTTCAGCGCACTGTTCTGCTGGTGGTACCGTGGTAAAATTGTATAATGAGACAATTCTTATCAATAGACAAATTGTTATTATTCCATTTTTAAATAGTTTCTATTTCATGTAGTTATAATAGTTGTTTTACACACACTGATGAGCAAAAATAAAAGGTCACTTTACAATAATTCAGGCCTTTGATTATGGGTCGTGGTCGTGATCGTGGCAGGTGTCGTGCGACAGGTCCTCGTCCACACTGCTAGCTCAAACACCTTCCAGAAGGCAGCAATAATATGATTATTTTGTTAATTATATTTGTACTTATACAACTTGACTGAATAAAGATAAATGATTACGATTACGTAGTTTTGATTTTGAAACCGATGTTTTATTATTAGTGTGGGTCCCCAAACTTATAGCAGGTCTCTACCATTTGATTGATGACCATTGATCATCATTTACAACAAAATTCATAACAAACTTGTGAATAATGATAATATCAAACGAACGAAGCAGGTATAATAATTGTGTCAAACTTGTCGACAGGATATTTATATAGTATTTATGTGAGTGTCGCGACATTGAAATAAAAAGTGGAGATGTTCCACATTGCGAGCTGAGAGTTGCGACAGACGATGCGCGTGCGACTGGCACTGGCGACATGACCTTCTACAACAAACATGCACTGTAGCGAAGTGCTAAAACATAATGTTGGTGAGCAATTATGTCAGACATCCACGGAACCACGAATGGGAACATTCAAATGCTGCCTATCTGGGATGTTCAGAAACTAGAGCAAATCTGATATGATGAAAAATGAATAAACGATCTACAAAGACATTTTGACAGACGATCGCATTTTGTACTGAACCTGATCTTTATATTTAATTCACAAATAAATATATTATTGTAAATAGTCCGCATTAACAGCCTGTGCTAATCTGAGTAGGTACAATACCTTGCGCGGTGCCGGCACTCTCGTACTTGGACTTGAGCTTGGCGGCGGTGGCGCGCGCGTCGCTGTGGACGTCCGTCAGCGGTGTGCGAGGTGTGCGGGGTGTACGGGAGTATTCGTGAGAGATGGCCAGCGTGCTAGAGAAGCTGGAGCTGAGTCCGCCCGTCAGCAGCGTGGCGCGGTAGCGGCGGCGGTACATGGCGCACTGTGCACGTACTGAGCGAGAGTGCCAGCCGGAGTCGTCCACCGCCCACGCAACCCGGAAAGTGCCGGATAGCTGCGACGGGCGACGGGCGAGACGCGCGCCCCGATTTATAGACTGAGTGGAGTATTATAAAGTTCGTAGATACTCGGGACTCGATTGCACCAATCAACAGTTTTAATTACTTCATTAATTTTAAAAATAGACTTTATTAAGAGTAAATCTATCCATGGTTATTTTGGCTAATCTAAACTCCAAACAAACACATACACTATATTTTTGCAATAAGTTAAGTTTTTTTATATGTAACAAAAAAAATTGAGTTCGCCTTCTCACTAACACTGACATCCCCTTAACAAAAACTACACCTAAAAGGTGTACTTTTGATGACCAAGGAAAAATTTTTTCTAAATTCCCACTCTGACAAGGGCTTACTAAATAATTTTTATACTTCATATGTCTAGCTCTATCTCTGTTTGTAGTGCTAACTTTATGTATGTATTTGCATGGTTGTAAATTGTCACACCTTATTATTTCAAGTAAAAAGTAAATATATAATTTAAAAAAATTACAACATGCCATTTGCTACCATCCTGAAATACCTTAATGGCTTAAGGGCCCTATATCCATAATTTGTATGGAGATATTACTATTCCCAATTTCTCTGTAAATACTCCACCTGTATCACTGTTACCTAATTTACTTATTCAATATATCTAAGTGAAATAGTCGTTTTTTTAAAATTGGTTTTATTTAATAGGAAATATGGGTGGTAGAATAAAGGATTATTCTGCCCCTGCTGTCTCTTTCATAATCTATCACAAAACTCAAATTTTTTTTAAGCGCTCTTATACCATTATTCTTAAAATTGAAGAATAATGGTATAAGAGAAAAAAAAATTTGAGTTTTGTGATAGATTATGAAAGAGACAGCAGGGGCAAAGTTAAACCACCCACATTTCCTATTCAATAAAACCCATTGAAAAAATAAGAGCTATTTCACTTAGATATATTCAATAAGTAACTAACTATATGCTAAATTATAGTGACACAGGTGGATTATTTACAGAGAAATTGGGTATAGTTTATCCCAGAAAAATTCCCAATATAGGACCCTTAATAGCTTCTTTTATATTAATAATATCTTTCATACATACTTGGCGATTGTGTGAACTTTTAATAGTGTGTCAATTGTAATTAATGTGGGCAAAATTGCTATGTAAAATATTTGAATCCAATATTTGGGATCCTTAAGCCTGAAAAACTATTGGCAACCAATAGGTGTTGTACATCAATAAAATGTCAGTGACTTATGACTGATAGTGTAAGTGTAATCAGGTAATACCTAGTTTAGTTAGCCAATTATTCTTAAAAAAACTTTTTTCATACAAAAATATATAATTTATACCTAATATATTTTTTATCTATATGTTTGAAGAAACTATAAATCATTTGGAAGGGTCAAGTTGAACTCCCTGGATCTCCCACATTCACACTTGGCCCAAACTTTGTTTTATGTATCATGTTTTAATTTCACCAAAGTCCATTCTCCTTTATTTCATAATAGACCAGAGATTGAATTTTAAATACATAAGACAAATATTGATGTGTTTAAAATTTGCTATGAATGGTATCTTTGAGATAGCGAGCATTTTTGTTATAAAGTAATTAAAAATATTTAAAAGTGAAACATCATTGCTGATAAACATTGTTTACTTCTACACACAGACAAAGTCAAGGTGATTTGATTATGTACATAATATTATCTCAGTGCGGATCCTCACAAGTATTCCATGTAGCATTATTGTAGATGTTATAATTATGATGAATATGAATAGGTACAACTCACCGTTGATGGACCAGATGTGAGATGGCAGCGAGTGAGCGGCGTACACGCGGCCCAGTGCCAGCGAGGCGGCGGCGGCGGCGGGCGGCGCCAGGTCCTCGGGCTCGCTGGGCCCCGCGGTCTCCTGCTCTCGCTCGGGCAGGTCGGGCACAGACGACAGAGACCGCGCGCGCTGTCGCTCGTGCAGGCTGTACCCCGCCACCACGTCGGAGCCCGAGCCGGCCGAGAACGTGCGTGCGCGGGGACTCTGCCCGCCGCCCGCCGTGCTCGCGCGGGCTCCCATAGCGCCCTCGACGACACCCCGCCTCACATAACCCGCAGGCACGCGCTACCGGCCCGCAAGGACCGAGATTTCTACCTGCTCCAACAGCTATCTAGACTGCACTTGGCTGGCTGGCTGCGCACTTTTGTTGTTTCTTTCTTCACGTCTCACGAGATGACAATAATACCGAAATATGACAGCCAGCCAGACGAACACTGGCTCAGCGGAATTTAAATCACAGACTAAAGAAATATAACAATCAGTCAGTCAGTCTTGCTGTCACCAGTGCTGTCACCACCACTGACCACTGAAGTCGTATGCCCCGCGCTCAGGCCCCGCGAGCATGACCACACAGAATGAATCCACTGCGAAGTTAGAAAGAGCTTTTCTCTATGGAACTTTATATCTTTTATATCTTTATAACTTTGTATCTTTGTAGATATATAAATAAAGATATGTATTTATAAACAGATGCTGTCAAAATATTCTACTAGAATATTAAAAAAAAAATGGAAACAGGAAATTCAAATATTGTTGTGATATTGGTATGATATTGTTAACATGGTCACCCTTTGAATTTCCAGTTTCCATTTTTTTTTAATTTTCTAGTGGAATACCTATTTTGACAGCATCTGTTTATATAATATAAGTAACAACAATATTTTTGGATTCCACATCCGGTCATGGCGCCGACCGCACGCGTTTTCGTCATGGCGTGATGTGGAATCCGGTTTAATCCCGGCCGCGTTGTTATGGTTGTGATTAGTTAGTGATTAATAAGACATATCACAGTCGGCGGGATAATCTTAGCTACCGATCTATCGGCTTACTATTTGCACAAGATTAAACACTGGAGACTGGCAGAATGGACAACATTTCATTTTTTTAATCACCCATTTTTATTACTTTAATTAAAAATATATTAAAAAATAAGTTACACGTATTTTTGTATTTTATTTTTGGTTGAGTTTTTATATTTTTAATTTAATTATGAATTTTTATAAATTCTGAGGACTTATAAACTAAAAACCTTAGCTAGGACTAAAATTAAGAAATATAAACTGTCACCCAAAGAAAGTGACTGATAGTGTCAGTCAAGCCACAGAGTATACGTTATAGAAATGCAAAGAGTGTAATATACCGTGTTCCAAATAGGTGTTGCCGTAGCCGGAACTCAAATCGCCCACAACATTATTCATAATGTATATAATAATACTAGCTTTTGTCCGCGGTTTCACTCGTAAATGTATTTCCTGTGATAGCCCATTCGAAACTAGCAAAACTTCCAAAAAATATTAAATAAAAGAAGTATTTTTATAATTATATTTAAAGAATAATTATTAATTTAGCTTCAAATTGAATAAAAATGGGTAAAATTAATAGAAGGCAACACCTGAGTTCAATAACTAACAACTCAGCCAACAGACATTAGTATTTTTAAATTAGATGGTTAGCACAGATTAGGGCACCTATTAATCCTTATTTTTCAATATTTCAGTATTTTTAAAATAACTCGAAAATTAAAGGATATAAAAAATTCAAAAAATTAAAAATAAGCTTTCTAGCATGTAATCTCCAAACGGTTTTCGAATTTTGGTACCTTACGAAAAATGAAATGTTGTCCATTGCGACGAAAGTCAGCACTGTTGCTATATATCAAAAGAAGAAGAAGAACAATATTTTTAAGAAGCCTTAGTATAAAAAAATGGGAACTTTATTTATTTATAAACAAGTACATCATCTGTAATTTGTATTTTGAAATAAAATTTCTGTACACAAGACAAGAACTCACGGACTATAATTCTACATAGAATGTGCAGGCAGGCTTTCTCGCCGGAGATCCCTCAATGACAACATCGAAAGGGCTGATGCGTCAATAGAAGGCCCTCTCTCCTTGTGCCAACGGGAATAAACCGGATAATAATGAGTAGTATGATTATGACAACAATAAACTGTGCTAGAACGAGACACAGTACAAATCTAATTTGATGTTCTAATGGCCAAGTATTTTTTTCCTTCACGGGTTGTCTTACATTACAGCTCCTTCTTTACTGATCTTCCGCTGGGTGCCCTGCAAAGTGCCCTGCCAGGCTGGGACCGATAACGGATTAATATTTTCCTACATTGGGCTATCCGACGACTCTGCCAAAAGAAAAACAATTAAATTCAGAGATGCCACAACATAACAACAAAAGGAAAGGGAGACAGGAATATCCAGATATCAAATAATAAACTAAACTCAATGGATTATGGTGGGACAGGGTGGAACCTAAAAAGGAGCATTTGGACGGCTAACTGTGAATGCGGCTGATTTTAGATTCCAGTCGCGTCTTATTATTTAAAAAAAGACATGTCCTATCAATTCATTCAATAAATCCTGAGCAATAAATCAATCACAATTCATTCACGTGGTTTGACACCTGTGTGACACATATTCTGACATATTTGCTCTGTGTCTTTGATTTTCGTGTGATTTTCATTTGTGTTTGTATTTCAGACTATTTCATTCTTTCATTATTTGAAAGTGTTGGAAATTTGGAATGGAAGATTGTTTTTTTTGTAATTCCAAAGTTTCCGAAAATCCGAACAAACATTAATAATACTTCTTATAATACAGCAACATAAAATCAGTACGCATAATAATGGCTTCGGCTACCGTAAGTATATTTCAACTATGTAAACATCACAAACAGAAAATATTCAATAGTATAAAATAAACCTAACATAAATAGTCGCATTTAGATTTTTGCATGTGGCTAACTGGCTATGACCCTTGCGTACTTACTGGCTTTATTATTATAATTTGCGCTTTGCCTGGCTGACACATTTTTGACCGCCACTTACAGCCTGGTGTGCCTCAGGTCCCTTTGTTGGATGATGACACTCTGCCCTTTGGGGAAGAAGATAAACAAGCTGGAACTTATGTGTGAGTACACCTACTACATTTTATGTCATGTCCATTATCAACATAATTATTATTCAGTAATCTTATTGCTCTGGGTCTGTCCATGACACAGGGCATAGCAGTCACTTTAATTCTGGGATAGTTACAGAAGGATTATGTTATGGCTCAATGGGCTGATCTTAGAATTAGCGACACATATGCCCATGACACATTATTTTGGAATATCTGCTCACCCTTCCCATCATATCTATCATGTTCCTTTGAGTAATGATGATGTGGTTATTGAAAGATAATTAAAACATTTGACATTGGTCCAGAAGAACACAACATTCTTTACTATCCAGAATATCTGATGTTCACCCTTTTTCAAATTAGTGTTAGATAGTCTATATTTAACCTAAAATGTATATTTTCCATATTGATTTAGTTGCTCAAACTCGATAGTAAGATAAAATGGATAAGATATATCTTGAAGTATTATTATGTCTGTTTCAGCCACCCCTACATAGTGTTTTTCCACTTGGCATTCCGGTGCTCAGCAATAGTGGTGTACATCCTATGTGGACTGTTCTCAGAATCATTTATAGCTAGTTTTGTGATGGTAGTACTGCTGTTGTCTGCCGACTTCTGGGTCGTCAAGAATATTACAGGTATTCTATTGATATCATTTTAGTAACCTAATTAGGAAATGTAACGGTTTCTTACCCTGAAGGTGTCAGTAAGAATCACCAGTAACAATAATTTGTGTCAGAAATATGACAATACAATAAAACAAGTAACTCTTGTTAAGAGGTTTCCCTGAAGAGTAAAACAGATAATGTACCTGAATATAGGCCAAGTAATTCTTAACTATTGATATAGTAATAATTTTTGTTTTGTTGCTCCCAGGAAGACTGTTAGTGGGTCTGCGCTGGTGGAGCTATGTAGATGATGATGGGAAGTCGCACTGGAAATTTGAGTCCATGCAGGTACATCTACATAATCTACTTAAATTGTTACCTTACATTGATAATATATTTAATTTAAATCTTAGATTGTAAGAAATAATGTAATATTTCAGAACAGAGTGAATTCAAATGAGAGTCGAGTTTTCTGGATGGCGCTTATTCTCTGTCCAGTGTTCTGGGGCATTGTGTTCATGTTTTGTTTGTTCAGTCTCAGCTTCAAACGATTGGTACGTATTACTGTGGTACACCCCATACACCATGCATCACACTCCATTAGCTCCACTATCCATTCATTATACTATATTTTGACATTTTCAGTTGCTGGTGATAATAGCTTTGACATTGACTGGTGCAAACTTGTATGGATACATTAAGTGCAAATTTGGTGCTAAGGAAAATCTCAAAGATGTCACTACCGACTTCATGAGGAAGCAGCTTCTTCAGAACGCAACATCATTCATGTTCAGTAGGCCGGCTGCACCACCCAATGCAGGGAATACGGGAGTTGTTTAGGCCCAAGATGTTTTAAATTAGGCTATTTTCCATTATACAGTGCGGACCTGAAATATGAAAACATTTAAAATAAATTGTAACCAACCAATTTAGGAAAAATGCTCAAACAGGTTAATTATATTTTTAGAGGGGGCATATTTTAAGTGAAATTTTGTTTTTAAATTATGATGTCATTAATTCTTTTAAATGTCCAATCCATATTTTTTAACTAATTACACAGTTTATAATACACACATACCACATACATGAACCCTTGTCCTGATACTTTACTAAGTTTGAAAACCAGAAACAAAAACACTTTGCTGCGTCTGCGGGTAAAAGTCTCGGCCCAAGGGCCCATCGTCTCGACGGCGAAAGGAACAAATATATTAGACCAGTTGAATGCTGTAAAAGCTCAGTGTAAACTGGATGTACCTGCCGTAACGCTAAAAATTTTTTTTTGGATTCTTTGTACGATAGAGAATATAGATCCGTGGGTTGCGCCCCCTCGAAGGTACCCGCTTCATTGTTCAAATCAACAAAATATGATTTTTATAATGAAAAATGCTTATTTTTTTTTACGTTTGCATGAATAACTTGGAATCTGAGGGTTTTAGGCCAAACTCTCATTAGACAAAAGTTGTTCGCAATAAAAAAATACACAAGATATGTGGGTTTTAATACCCCGTTTTTTCAATTAACCATGTTGAAATGGCTATTGTTTATAAAAAAAAATCGAAGAAATGCAAGAAATTTCTCGAATTTTTTAAAGTTATTAATAATCATCTTAGCTTAACGAAACTTTAGCTTAAGTTACCTCAATATATCATAAGTAAGCCATAAAATTTTCAGGGCGATCGCTCATGCGGCTTTTGTTTGATTGTTATGAGAAGATGGCAGTGCATGAAAGAGTACTCTTAGTTGCAAAATAGCTGGACGCCTGAAAAATTTTTTTAATTTGCCAAAAAAAATTTGAGAGGTTCCTAGGGGGTCTATTCATTTTAATTTTTTGGGATTTTTAATTTGTTCAAATCAACAAAATATTATTTTTATATGAAAAATGCGTATTTTTTTACGTTTGCACGAATAACTTGGAATCTGAGGGTTTTAGGCCAAAATCTCATTAGACAAAAGTTGTTCGCAATAAAAAAATACACAAGATACGTGGGTTTTAATACCCCGTTTTTTCAATTATCATCATAAGTAAGCCATAAAATCGCATGAGCGATTGCCCTGACAATTTTATGGCTTATGATATATTGAGGTAACTTAAGCTGAAGTTTCGTTAAGCTAAGATGATTATTAATAACTTTAAAAAATTCGAGAAATTTCTTGCATTTCTTCGATTTTTTTTTATAAACAATAGTCATTTCAACATGCTTAATTGAAAAAACGGGGTATTAAAACCCACGTATCTTGTGTATTTTTTTATTGCGAACAACTTTTGTCTAATGAGAGTTTGGCCTAAAACCCTCAGATTCCAAGTTATTCGTGCAAACGTAAAAAAAAATACGCATTTTTCATTATAAAAATCATATTTTGTTGATTTGAACAATGAAGCGGGTACCTTCGAGGGGGCGCAACCCACGGATCTATATTCTATATCGTACAAAGAATCCGAAAAAAATGTTGTTAGCGTTACGTCACGTGCATCCACTCTGAAACAGCATCCGACTGGTCTATATGTTCAGTTCTGCTGCTGTGCCTGCTTTGAGTGATGTGGCAGATATATGGCTAGGGCACATGGTGTTGGTACACGTTGCGTCCCATACCAGATATTTGCCACTTTTGTATGGTACTAAAGTCATACCGTCTGGTCTTTTGCCATCAGATCTAGATAAACCTGATGGCTCAAGAACCAATGGTATTTGAGCTGTCACTAAAGTGTTCTTTATAATGTTGTTTAAGACGTGATGCCTACTATGCCTAGAGATCCGTCCGGCGCTTTTTTGACATGAAAGGCCATGATGGCCTTTTGTGTCCGCAACTTCTCCATACTTATATATAATATATACACATAAAAATACTTAAAAATAAATAGAAACAAAATTTTTCCTGCTTGAGCATTTTTTTCAAATTGGTTGGTTGCGATTTTTTTTTCATTGTTTCCTTAGATGGCGCTAGTACCATATTTTTTGGTTTTGTATTTTTTATGTGTAATTCAAATGAAATGTAATGTGCAGTCTATTTATAATGGTAATCTTTACCTAATATACAATATTGTTTTTTATTCGTAAATTAGTTTGTAACAATAAAAATGCGGACAAAATACGATACTAGTGCCATCTATTGGGAGCTAAATTTGAGAAGATCCCCTCGGATTAGACTGTTTTGTTTGTAAATAAGATTATTTCTAGAAGCTTTGTGATACATAAATATTATGTCAGATTTTATTTATTTTTCAACTGGAATTGCTAAGCCTTGGAAAAGAATAGAATATAATCTAGGTATACATATAAAAAAAAATTGCATTATTCATCCTGAGCATTTTTGTACAAAGAAAATATTTTTTAATATTATTACTAGTTGTAATTATAATTATGTAACTACTATTTAGGTACTTATATAATAATTTAAAATACATAAGTAATTAGAAAGACATTTATTTTTCATTTTGATTTTGTATGCTGTGTTATGTATATTACATTTGTGTTTATAAATTATGATGATGAAATAAATAAAAAAAAAAGTGAAAAAAAAGCTGCTCCAGGTGAGGCTCGAACTCACAACCCCGGCATTTCTCACACGAACACTGACTTATAAGTACCGTGCGCTAACCAATTGCGCCACTGGAGCCGTGCCGGCTACTCCAAAATAAACCTTCTGGTTATACATGCTCTTCTCCGCCCCACCACGCCCCACTAATAATGCATTCAAATTATCCAGTTACGACCAGAGTGAATTTTAACAATTGAAAATAATACTATAATTTCAGAGTCCGTTTTTTATACAAAAATTTAAATAATGTAGTTTGTACATTTGTATAGCTGATAAAATTCACAATTAATAACATGAATAGAACGCAGCCAGCAAACGTCACAGTGTGATTGATTGATTGACTGATAGAAACTATACTGTACGGACCTATGTACTCTGTGGTGTGGACTATGATGTGATACTGTGGTACTTTTGTTGATAAAAATCAAAGAGTATGTTTAATTTAAAAACAATATAAAAATTTCTTTCGTGTCGACGACTGTGATGCTGTTGTGATTTTTTTGTTGATAAAATTTATTAAAAACAATTTAAAAAAATTCGTGTCGATCCGTGAAGCCTTTTAGTCTCAATTCCTGCAGTGTGATATGATTCCACAGTCCTTAGGTGGCCATGAACTGGTTCGACACTACGGGGCTCACGAGTCTCGCCAAGAATGCACTCAAGGAGGCTCAACGGACCATCGATAAAGCTCTCGACATTCAGGACGAAGACGGCCAGGAAGAAGTCCCGTCGGGTAGTAGCCCGCCGCCACCACCCGCGGACAAGTCTGATTTTTTCGCCTCCTGGGGCCTCACAGTGAGCGGGGAAGGTGACGAACCTGTCGACACTGCGCCTCGTCCTGTGGTCACCGAGAGTCCCTCTAAGGCGGGCGCGCACTCGCTGTGGGGCTCCTTCGCAGGTTCTTTCTTTGAGCACGGCGACGCTGACACCAAACCTGTCTCCAAACAGCCGGACTCTACCAATACTGCACAAAATACTGATTATAGCTTTTCTGAAAACCATCTTTTACTTTCCAATTACAATGAGGATCAAAAGGAAATTAAAAAGGAGGAAATGGCAACTGTGGATCGAAGGGATTCTTCAAGGTCCAATCGACTGTCATTAGTTTCCAGTAGAAACAGTTCAGATTCTGTGGAGGTGCTCTCTCACAGTACAAAAACTACTCCAGATTCTGAAGCTGTTTCCGTGCACTCTATCTCCCATAGCAGCAGTGGCCGCCTGAAAGCCAATTCAGAATCTGTAGAAATTTTACCTGATAGTTTGATGAGCCCCAGCTCAGTGGAATGTTTAGGTTTTGACAGTCAGTACAGTAATAGCACATCCTCAAATATCTCCTTAACAGACCTTAGTGGCAAGAAGTCAACTTGTAGTGACAGAACAGAGCAAGCAGATGCTAGAACTGGTGACAGTGTCAGTTTGGTGGCTGATGATGATGAAGATACAATGTCATATAACTCTGTGTCAGAGTGCACTGCACCAACAGTACTAGATACTGAAGACAAGTTTTCAGTAGGCCCCAACTTTAGAAATGTGAGACATATAGAACTGCAGAAGAAATTAGGAGAAAAGGATCTAATTCAAATAGATCATGTCCTACATCAGAAGATGCAACTTAGTGAAAATTCCTCCAATGATGGATCTTGGTCAGACAGAACACTGAATGCTGATAATGATAGTGTGATATTAGATACTTCTGCTGAGAGCAAAACTAAAGAGAGTTCAGAGACAGAGACAGAAGATGTCACAGTTGTAGACAAGTTGAGTGACTCTTCTTCATTTTATAATGTTGATGTGCCTAGTAACATTTTACAATTATTAGAAAATTCCACTTTTGTTAATGTTGAGAAACAGCAGTGTATGGCAGAGTCTAGTGACTCATCTCAGAAGGACTGTAGCATCAAGGAAAGGACATCGCCCACCAGCTCTGAAAGTAAAAGTGACCTAGTGAAAATTGGGTCAGACAGAACATCCGGCCACACTTCTGGTGATGAACTGGAAACTGCAACTTCATCAGATATAGAAATAATACCTAGTCCTAATAGTGAAAACCACTCCTATTGTAGAAGTAGTCCGGCCAAATACAGGCACAAGGATGATAACATGTCACCAAGCTTGGTGGATTTGGTGTTAGGGAAATCTCTAGTTACCAAGATCAAAGGTCACAACAGGGAGCTGTCAGAGGCTTCAGTGCAGAGCAACACCAGTGATGAGAGTCATGGTTCTGAGAATGATAGACTGATGCGGAGACTGTGCGAGATGGCAGAGATATTGGAAGCCAGAGAGACCAAGCTCACAGAGGTGAGCAGGAGCAATGCAGAGTTGATGGAACATAATGAGGATTTGAAGATGCAAGTTCAGTCTCTGCTAGTCAAGCACGAGGGGACTGACATCATTAATGAGGACTACACACAGAGAATGTCTGCATTGGAGAAGAAGTTCCAGCAAGCTATCAGGGAGAAGGTGAGACTCATGACTGTTGTTTATTTGTGGTATATGTTGTTACATGTGAGCTGTGGGTGAGAGTGAAGGTGGTAATGTGTGCAGGACCAGCTGAGGAAGCAGTGTGACGCTCTGAAAGGGGAGAGCGGCAGGAAGAGCTGGCAGGAGCAGGAGTCTGCGCTGCGGGAGCGAGACGACATGATAGCGCAGCTGCAGGAGGAAGGAGAGAAGCTAGCACACCAGCAGCTGCACCACTCCAACATCATCAAGAAGCTGAGAGCCAAGGAGCGCGACCAGGAACAGCTACTCAAGACTCTACGGTGAGACAGAATGTGACATTGTTCTACCACATTGAGATGAGCAGTTATATAATTTTGCATTAATGTATACTTTCAGGGATAAGATATCTGAGCAGACATCAGAGCTGGATAGACTAAAGAGAGCCATCTCAGCTAAAGAAGAACTAGAAGTGAATCAAATAGAAGCTGTCTACAAACTGACTACCACCAACAAGAGATTGGAAAGTGAACTTAATGAGGTGAGATGTCATTACAATAAATAGTGTGTTTCCGATGTTTGGCAATCCCTGACAAATCTGACATTGAAAATAATAGTGATGATACTTTATATTGGATAATAAAAAATATCACTCCAAACACAGTTTCCCAGAAATACGTCAATGCCGATATGTTCAATGTTCATGTTCTGCCGACTTCTGCCTGCTCAGCTCTATCATCTCAATAAGTCCGACTCTTTACATTTACAGGCTAAGAGCGCGCTGGACGACGCTCGCCACAAGCTGGGCACGAGCCGCACGTCGCTGGAGGGTGCGCGGACGGAGCTGCTGGAGCTGCAGCGGCGTGCGGGGGAGCTGGAGAGGCGCGCGGGGAACGGGGAGCAGGCCGTGAGGGAGCTGCAGCGGGCTAAAGGAGATGCCGACACCGCTCGGGAGCTACTACAGCAGACCAGGGTCGACAAGGCTGCCGGTAACTCATACCAGCATCTAGCATTGATGTACACTATACTTATTTAGTGAGGCTTTGATGTTTTTATGTCATTGGCTATTTATCTTAGCCCGCCGGTTTGTGCTACTTTCTTTTTAATGGTGCGACACGAGGAAAGTGTCACCAAACTTTTTCGTTCGTATTCAGAACGTGTCCACGTAGTCCATGGTGTGATTGCGGTTGAGGAAAGGGAATGGAGGGAGGGATAAGCTAAGGGTAATAAGCACACTATACGGTTTATAAAAGAGGCTGACTGTGTCTCCGTAATGTCACATTTGAGGACATCGAGGAGATACTTAGCGGAACCATACCGCCAGTAACCGTCGACAGATGAGAAGAGCGAGCGTGCACAATACACTCGCTCTCAGCCTGTCATATTTACTAATCTGTGGACGGTTACCAACAACTTGTAACAAAATTTGTTAGCATCAGAGATACGAAATAAATAAAAGGACTGAGATGCAACCAATATAAAAAAAAAATACTGCGTGAATGCTTTGATGTGTGAAATAGTTTATCACCTTGTTCAGTAATTCAGTATTCAGAGTTTTTTGGAAGCTGTTTTGCTGATACCCTCAATGCCTCTGATTAAGGCTGGAACAAATTTCCACCCCAGAACCCCATCATTAATAATGTTGCTCAGTATGCTCGCTCCGTAATTTCTTATGGCCATATTCATAAACACATTTTAGAAGCGTTTTAGTTAAAAATATGTTTTGTCACTCTCTAACAAACCTGTCTTTACTAATAATAGAAAGAAACAAAACACATTTAACAAAAACGTTGCTAAAATACGTTTATGAATAATGGCCTTTGTCTATTTTGTATTTATTACATATCGGTTTCTCAGAGGAGAAACGTTGGATAGCCCGCACGGAGGCACTCCGACGAGAGCTGAACGCGGCGCGCGAACTGGCCACCTCACTGGAGGCGGGTGCGGGCGCATGTGTGGGGGCGGGCGCAAACAGCGGCGCGGGTAGTCTGCTGGGTCAGTTGGCGGCGCTACAGGAGGGAGCGGCGCGGAGAGAGCGGGCGCACGCGGCACACACGCAACGACTCGGCAGCCAACTTGGTAACGTTACTTTTTATTATAATAGCATTCCGTCGGTTTAGTGGTTTAGCCGTGAAAGCGGAACATTTCGCATTTATAATATTAGTATGGATAGTACGACATATTAGCCGTTAATTTTATGAGTGCGAACGAAAGCAAACGAATCTGTGTGGACGATACAACACCGAAAACGAACGATGTCGTTTTTTTTATATCATCTGAAACGTGACAGTTTACGAGATTTTCAACAATGATTGGTCTGCACTATCACTGCAGCTTCAGTCTGCGAAGTGTATTATAGTGTGCGACCTTAGAAGTATTACATTCCAATAATCCACATTCAGAATCCTTCAGACCCCACCCCATCAAAAATTATATTGCTACACACTTGGGCATTACCGATCTGAAAGGCTTGGAAGGAGCGTTCGCATCGTTGAATAATAATATCGACTCTCATGCGACGCTGTTTGATAAATAACCCTTTTAGATCGGTAATTAGTGTTACCGCAGCGTTGCAGCTCACTTGATGTTTAACTCGTTTTACAGCTGAGACCGAGGTGTCCCTAGCGAAGGCGATAGAACGAGAGCGGTTAGCACGCGACGAGGTGGTGCAGGTCCGCGCGCTGCTCGACGACGCCGCCGACCAGGTGCGACTGTTGACCGCCGAGCGGGACGAGTGTCGTCGGGCGGAGCAGCAGGCGCTCACGTTAGTATATCTAGTAGTTAGACAGCTGCATATGTAGTGGTAAGACCGTCGAGGAAAATCTCAGCGTTTTCCGACGAAGGTAGTTCATGGGGCATAGTCAATATCGTCCAAACCAAGGATACAAGAAGTAATTAGATTAACGATGATATAACATTTTTGACAGTAAACAATCGGAGCTGGAGATTGCGTGTAGGTCGTCCACTGCTCGCGCGGATCAACTCGCGCGGTCTCTCGCGTCGGCGCAACAAGCGCTGTCCGAGGAGCGAGCGGCACTCGAAGCTGAGAAGAAGCGAGCTGGATTGCTGCAGGTAACTAATGTGCTAGATGGTAGCACGTAACGCGTGTTATGTTGCTTTTGATCCCGAGAGCACGCACTGACGCGACTTCTTGCTACACTTGACTTCCCCTCTACACCATCAAAAACAGCGCCGAAAGTACGTAATTGCGGTCGTACAAATATGCGGCGAGAAAGTACATAGCGACTGTAAATTTTTTTTTTGGTAGTGTTCTTTCCGATGAAAAGGCAAAGGTCTATGTAACCATACAGCCATGTCTTCATTATCTAGGCCTAAGCCAAGTCTTTAATTGTTTTTCATATAAAGGCCATAGCCATGTCTTTAATTGTTTATCTGTAAATTATTGTCGAAGAAGGCAAAGGTAACCCTTACCAAACAGCCAAGTCTTCAATATTTTAAGGCCAGCTTCTATATTTTGATGTTTCCAAGTTTTTTTTCTTTTTCAAGACTGAACAGACTGAACACCTTTCCTTACCTTGGCCGGGGGGCCAGAGTCACTTATTTTTTAGAAGAAGTGCGGACACGCTGGCTTGTCGTGCCCTCCGAATCACGAGGAGTCGATGTAATATAATATATTATTATATAAACTTAGTGCTTAGTATTTTTGGTACGATTGGGAGGGTTTGCACCCGCGACCTCCCGGTTTCAAGTCAACGCTCTATCGACTCCTTATTAAATCCATTCTAAAAAGGCAAAAGTAATCTAGCATACAGTCAAGTCACGTCAAATCTTAAATATAAGTGAAAATGTCACGCATTTTGCTTTGGATGTAAAATCATATTTATCACTCGGGAGAAAGTATGATTCCCAACTCGTGTGCATGTTGTGTTGTCGTGCACCCACGTTGGTAATCGACCACTTTGTAATGAATGTTTACAGGATCAGTTAAGTAGCCGTGAGGAGCTGTCACCCTCGCAGTCGCTCGCATCTGACTCCCTGTCTGTGTCGCTGTGGCCGCAAGTACGTATACTGGAGAACATAGTCAACTAATTACTACACGGACATGAACGTGGCAACCCTTACCAACCGTGTAATATCTTACACCCGGATTGTCATGTTCTCTAAGGATGCAAAATGTAGCTTAATTAATTACTTCCCATCAGAGTCTAGTCAACCAAGGCTCATGACATGGCTTCAACTGATCGTCCTGAGTGAGGATCTTCTTTACACTCTTTGCCATGTTTGAAAATACCGTGCCACTTATATGTCAGGGTTTTACCAGGATATAAATCAACATAATGATTTGAGAACTATTTCCTTGCTTGTCGAACTGTTGGTCCTCTCTAGATATTTGTCCAGTTCGAGGTCACTTAGTGGCGGGAGAGAAAGTGTTCTAATAAAAGATGCGTTACTTGCAGGAGGAGGGCAGCGAGTCTGGTTTGGTGTGTGCGGGAGTACCGGGCGGTACAGGGGGGCCTGTGGGTGTGTGCGGTGTGGAGCAGCTGACGGCCGCGCTGTCTCGTCGGGAGGGGGAGCTGCGGGCACTCACCGACACTCTCGACAAACTGAGGAGCGAGAAGAGGGCGCTCGGTGACCATGTAGCTAGGTTGCAGGACAATCTGGACCAGTACCAGGTATGTAGGAACCTCATAACTCATTCCCCGTTTCGCAACCGATTCACCTTACATTAAGTTAATGTGCAACGTTATCTACAGGGTGTGCAGGCGCAACACGACGCGTTGTTGCAGATGTACGGAGAGAAAGAAGAACAACTGAGCGAACTGAGGCTGGACCTGCATGACGTCACACAGCTCTACAAACAGCAACTTGATGAACTTGTGGCGCTCAAGAGGGCGCGCGACACCCACTGACTGATGTGATGATGAACCTTCTTACACGTTTAAAATGTTACATTACACACAATAATACATGGGCGTCTTTTATTGTTAGTATTACTAAGTTATATATCTGTTTATATTCTGCTATGTGATTATTATGCCAATATTATGTTGTTATATATAAATTTAATTTGCATATAAATAATGTTATTTGGTAATGGAAATTGTATTTATTATTATTTAATTATTAATGTATGCGCTTATTTGAACGTTTTATTAAAATATCACAGTTCAAAATTATAGAAGAGGAGATGATTAATGGCCAGCTCGAAGTAACGAACGGTATGGCAGAGGATTTTTTATTTTAGGAAAGCAAATTCCACCGCCGCGTCTATAGCATAGCGTATTAGGTATGCCCAAGCAATGAAATTACGATAAGTTATTGTTTCCGCCCACCAGTTTGCGGATTGTTATATATTTTTTGTTATAAAATCTGTGTATCATATTGTTTATTTTGGCCAATGTTTATTTCTAGTTTGTAAATAAATAAAACTATAATTTGAAATTTTGACTGATTTATTTTTTAAACTAAAATGCAACCGTGAAAAACAACCAGGTTTAGTCCGGTAACAAATAATAGATTTGTATCATAAGGGAGCAAAATAATATTACGAGGGCGCTATTTTGAATCCAGAACGGAGCGAAGAATAATTTTGCGGCCGAGAGATGCTCTACTTTTCATCTCTCTCTATGAGAAAAATAAATAGGAGGCGCTTTTAGGTACAACTCGTAAATATATTTATTTGAAACCGCATTTAACACATCTTTGCAATTATTTCAAATTGTTAACAATCCGTAAAATATGCTTACTGAAAATTGTTATACATATAATTTTACTATCGACCCCGCCCCCGGCTTCGCACGGGTACAATATCGGATAAATTATAGTCTAAACCTTCCTAGATAATCCCTCTTTCTATTGATAGAAGTTTCTGAGATTAGCTCTATGTAGAGTAGCAGGGGTGATGGGTGTTCAAAGCTTATGCTTCATATAAAAGTTAATATATTTGTATCAGTTTATAGAATTAGAAAAGAGAAAACCCCCTTTATTTGTTTCATTGGCTATTACTTAAAATAAATGTAAGAATATCACTCCTTTCCCACTGCACTACTAAGCCGCACTACTGGTAGTGTCAAATCATATCTATAAAAAATATATTGAAAATATATATTTTTACAGATTAACACATATGAAAAAAATATTGTATAAGCCAGGGACGTCCGGCGCGGAGACGCAAAACCGCTGGTCGCAGTTTCTAAAAGTCGCCAGTCTGCTGGGGCCCTTGTTACTAAAAGACTAATAAAATAAAACACGTTTGTTATCTAAAAAACTTACATTTATTGCAAATAAAAATATGATGGGAATGAATGATGAACATGTTCACACAATGAATGCATTCAAAAAGGGAAGAAGGGTGATTATATAATCCAAACTCTGATTCTAACTCAAGGAAAGTGCATCCCAAATTGGTAACATGAGAGCAGAAAGAATTGACTACATATTATGTAAAACAATAAATAAATTTGAATGTATATGTGATGTCTTATATCATTTACGTTTGTCAATAAGGAAGCAACAATTACCCACATAGACTGGTCCATCAAAAGGACAAATTGGACAAGAACATGCATGACATTGGAAATAGTATTACCAGTTACAATCATTGTTTACTTTAAACATGGAAGCTATATAACCTTGAACAGATAAGTTGCGTACAGGGCCAGCAGAAAACATTAACTATAATTTGGTTTCAATATTAGAAATGCGACAATAAAGCGTCATGATCCTAATTTAACCATTAGCTACTTATAACAATTACCTGCAGATACATTATGAACAAACACCAGGACAACATTTATTTAGAAGTTAACTTATAGACATAAACAACAATACTATTTATGGTTTAATACAGTTAAGATGAGTTTGATATATGAATATTAATTATATTGGTTACATACAAACTACCTATATCGTACCAGATTATGATGTATGTATGAAATAGCAACAGTAGGTATATATATGACTCACAAACAACATGTAATGTTTGTCTATAGAAGAGTATGTCCGGTGTGAGACCTAGTCCACATTTAGCGCGGCTGGTATGCACATGTACGAGACAGTATCGTGCAGTATAAACTCTATATTATTGTTAAACTACATCCGAGATATATTATATAATCGTCCATCGGCCGTCGTACGAGGTGGTTCATAGACCGACGGTTCTCTCACGGAGGTTGGTAGCCGTGACGAGGCAGACAGTTATCATAAAGTAAAAAAGAAAGAAAAGAGTCGTATTACAACGATATCTCCCTTAGTCGCAAGCGCGCGACGCGTGTGTAGTTGGTCGGTTGGTCCCGCCGGCCACAATGTCGGTGGCGGGCGCGGGCGCGGGCGATGTCGGTGCGACGTGAGCGCGCTGGCCGTTCGGCGCGGACGCACACGGCGTTACATAGAGGTAGACAGCAGGCGACGTGTGACACCCCACATGTTCATACCCACGCCATCCAGCCCTCGTACATGAGGCACAGGTTCTCCGTGTTCATAGCTTCCGATATCATGTACTCCACCTGAAACACGCAACATTATACAACTCATGTATAACTATTAATAGTATAAAGAGTTTGTTTATAGTAGACTCTAAAACTACTATGACCTGGTCGTGCAGCGCCGCCCGCCCAGTGAGGTGCAGGTCCCGCCCCTCCAACTTCAGTCTCACTCGCTTCCACACGCCGGCTCCCTGAGCGCTGCGACCGCCACCTGGACACACGCAAAACATTATATTCATGTAGGGAACACACACATAGCTGCCTGCGCCGCGTCGCACTCGTCTGACGTTACCTATAACTAGCATTAATTAGTTACCACCACCATTGCCTACTTTATAGTTAACTGTACGCCCGTGGGCCCCATACTTACTTTCAGCGCCAATGGACAACATTTCATTTTTCGTAAGTACCAAAATTCGAAAACCGTTTGGATATTACATGTTAGAAAGCTTATTTTTATTTTTTTTTATTTTATATATCCTTTAATTCTCGAGTTATTTTAAAAATACTGAAACATTGAAAAATAATAGGTGCCCTAATCTGTGCTAAACCCTCTAATTTAAAAATACTAATGTCTGTTGGCTGAGTTGTTAGTTATTGAACTCAGGTGGTGCCTTCTATTAATTTTACCCATTCCATTTGAAGCTAAATTAATAATTATTCTTTAAATATAAATTATAAAAATACTTCTTTTGGAATTTTTTTTGTTTAGAATGGAAAAGGAAATATATTTACGAGTGAAACCGCGGACAAAAGCTAGTATTGTTATACATTATGAATAATGTTGTAGGCGATTTGAGTTCCGGCTACGGCAACACCTATTCGAAACACGGGACATTTCTACAGTATATTATACTCTTTGCATTTCTATAACGTATACTCTGTGGCTTGACTGACACTATCTGTCACTTTCTTTGGGTGGCAGTTTATATTTCTTAGATTCCACGACACGCCTTGGTGGATAGCACACGCTCCCGCGGAGACGTGTTGGGGAATCCAGTTTAATCCCGCCCGCGCTGCGATGGTTGTGATTAATCAGTGATTAATAAGACATATCGCGGTCGGCGGGATTATCATACATACCGATTTATTGGCTATAATCACCGTAAACGGCTATACTACTTGACATTGGCGAAATCACCGATTAATATTGGTGGAACCGCCATATTGAAAAAAAGAAGAAGAAGAAGTATATTTCTTATTTTTAGTCCTTGCTAAAGTTTTTCGTAAGTCCTCAGAATTTATAAAAATTCAACATAAAATTAAAAATATAAAAACTCAACCAAAAATACGTGTATCTTATTTTTTAATTAAAGTAATATAATTGTGTGATTAAAAAAATTAAATGTTGTCCATTATATCCCTCTCTCCGTATCAAATTTCATGAATATCGGTTCAGTGGTTTAACCGTGAAAGCGTAACAGACAGACAGACAGTTACTTTCGCATTTCGACTTTATTACAATGTAATAAGGTTTATTTAAAAACAACAATGTTCTAAGCAATGTTTAACGCGCCTTACATCTGATACAGTGAATGGTTGTACGGAGTTGAGGGCATTTTGAGAATATCTGAATCTGGTTTTATACTCCTGCCTGGAGTTTGTCTAGTACTAAACTTGTAACAGCGACGCGACCCTTTGTCCTGCGTTCTCTCTATGGGACAATATATATTTTTCTTTCTAACATTTGTCTCATCATGCTAGCCAGGCTGGGGGGGGGGGGGGAGTGGAGGTAGATACTAGATAGTTCGGATCGCATCTGAACCAAACGACTTATAAGTTTCAGTGTATGTATAACATTAATTACCGTGTCTGTTGTTGTTACTCTTGGAGGACACGACGGCTCCCTGCCGCGTCAACTTGCGTGCTCCTGTCTCCGCCGCCCAGATTATGTGTATCCTGAGGTTATTATCACACGTTTAATGTCAAATGTTGTCGGGACGAGTAAACTAAACTAGACCAACCGTAACAATGGTTTGAGATTTTATGGTTGAGAACAACGACTTATCAGAGATGGGGATTTTTGTCGACAAATCGTGACAAGAATTTTTCTAAACAATTTATATAATATTAGAATTATTAATAATTAGAATCAATGATTTAAATTAGCTCTGATCAGATTAACAATAATAAAACAATAATAAATTAACGTAAGTTTGTAAAGTAATAGGAAAAATATCGATTTACGAAAATGAACGAGATAGCAACACTCTTATGTTGACACTTGCACATCATTACTGGCGCTGACATAGCGTCACACTTGCTTTACGTCTGCCGCACATGACAACACTCGCACGAGAAACTACGCGAGTATCATTATATAAAACTAAATATTTATTCCTACTAGTTTGGGGGATCATAGCAATATTAGAATTGAGACAAGACATATAGCAACACTGACTGAGCTAGTTGCGAGTGTAGTCGCGGCAGGTCCTCCAGTAGTGTACCGGCCGCCAGCGACACAGCGCGCACACTTTCAGCGGTCACAGCGCTGTCCCCGTCCGCTGTCCCCGCCGTACACACCAGCTGTAGCAACCCTCGCACGCGCTTCTCCTCACTCAGCGCTGTAGCAGCTGGATTGTTACCCTGCACAACATAAAAGTATTGAGTAAGATCGCACAAACGTATTTAAATGGTAATACAACTAGTATATGTATGTATGTATATGACTGACTTTTGTTGACAATTAATGATAGTCCTTTTCATTTGTGGGTCGTGTAGAACAGTCGTACATAAGTTGGGCCAAGCTGAGTGCTAGAAGTAGCGGTGATGCACTAGTCAATCGTACCATCAGTCACAGTCAGATTAGATTTTCGTTTAGTACTCACATCGTTAACATGCTGCAACTCCACAAGTTCAGCTCGGACGTCGGCCACAAGACGGTCGTGAGCGGCGGCGGGCGCGACCAACGTGGCGGCGTCGGCCACCAGCGCGCTGTTGGCGGTGGCCAGACGGTCGTGTAGCCGCGTCCATTCCGACTGTAGCGAGGTGCTCATCTCGCGAACTAACGCCGACACGTTCTCCACCTGTATGAGGACATATCTTTATTTGTACAGTCAATCTGAATAATATTATTTAATTAGCTTTCGGCACCAGCTTCGTCCGTAATAGACTGGTGGAAAACTCTTAAATTGCTTCTGCTTTCAACATCGAACGGCATTTAGTGAAACTTTTGGGCACCGGATCCATTTCGACTAATTCGACCCCGCTGAATACGATTCTGCCCGGTGCCAGCCCCTCCCCCGCCCACTTTCCTCCCTACTTCCCAAAACGTGTCCCTAACCGCGGTTTTTTTTTTCATTTTCTACAAAAAATATAAGAGCTAGAATAAAACTGTTGTGGCGGCACATCGCGTCGCGTCGATAGATGTCGCACCGTTACTAACTCATCGCGCCATTGAAAATATTTAATAGATTGGCATATATGCAACTTTCCAACGATGTGCGTTGGGGAGTATTCCTTTTACTCATAGGCGTTGGATTGTTGTATGTATTGCCATTTCTATACTGTCAATGACAAAAGCAGTCTACATTAAATTATCTACAACATTCATATAGAAATTATTTTGATAGGACTAATAACTTACGAACCAATTTTGGCCAAACTGCATGAAAAAAATATTTTTTGTAATATTTTTTTATTTGCTCTCAGTTAATCTAGCTATGATAAATTAGCCAAGAAGCGAAATAATCTTGATACTTTTGTCTATAAAATTAGACCTAACTCATTGTGATATGAGTACTGGTTCACGATTTACAGCTCGCAGCGCAGACGCCGCCGCGAACTTTAGAATATAACATATATAATAACTTTTAGATGACATGAAAGGCTTCGGTAATTTAATTAAGAAAATAAAATTGTAAAGAGACGATGATGGATTGAATAAAATTAACGTCTTTACTAATTACTGTCTTTAATTTCCACTTTGGACACAATTAAACAATTAAACAGAATTAAAATATTACACAGTTAAAACAAAGCGACCATTTCATTTGCTGGCCAACGCACCACTCTCTCTGCCACCTGGCGGGCAAAAGACGTAACTACTAATCAATTGACTGTCTTCTTACATACTCCCCCTTTTGACCAAATATAGGACCACCAGTTTGGTCAAACAAACACAAAAGTAACACAAAGAGAAAGTCAGTAAGAACAATTAACAATAACAAAAAACAATTAGAACAAGGAACTTAAACATAATCTAATAGTTTAAGAGGTCGACCGCGTCTCCGTTTTGGGTTGACGGGTCGTGGCTTGGACTGATCACCCTCACACTCACGTGCATGGTAGCGAGTAAGATCGGACACGTGATACTTACCGATCGATTCATCAGGAGCTTCACGATGCGAAATTAAGTAAGTGGTGGGACTCACCTTCATTTTTATGCAGTAGGGCCCATCTCTTCTTGGGACGAGTTTCGAGGTTATACCCTTACCGGCATTACTCAAAACATGGCTACGTAGAAGGATTAGGTCACCAGGTGAATAGTCTTCCTCCACACGACGGGTCTCGTCTTTAGTAGTCTTAGGAAAATGGTTACCTGTATCGATGGTATGCTCGGCGAAAGGTGTCGCTCCTCCCCCTTCACCAAAGATGTCCTCGTACTCGTGAACTAAGGTTGACAATGCAGTTCGCTCCATTGACGACAGCATCGCCCCCTCATCAGGTCGAATCACGTCTGCAGCTGCACAACTCACCTTGACGCTTGACTTCTCGCCTTGCAAAGGATACACAGCCTGCGGGTGATCAGTCATAAACCATGAGTTCGCGTGTAAGTTAAGAACAATACGAGCACTACATAAAAAATCGATACCAAAAAGTGTTTCATTATTTACGGCGTTAGGTAAAACAATGAAGGTAGTGGATATGGTAGTTGTACCAACCTTACCCTCAAGTTTAACGTCGACGTCAACAAGTTTGACATTCATATCGCGCACAATCCCGTCTGCAAATTTTACACGAAAATTACTTTTACGAAACGGGTGACCTTGATCGCGTAGCAACGTATACAAACTATAACCAGCTATACATCGTTTGGCCGCTGTGTCCACTAAACCGGTACCACGAACCCCATTAATCTCGACATTGAGAATAGGTCGGTTACTGGTGCCGTTACTGTTGGAGTCAGACGCAAAGGCAACCTTCATTAATGGTAGCTTGTTACAATTTTGAATAGGCGACTTGCCTCTGAGAGGCAAACTCCCATTAGGTACAAAAGTGTTAGTACACAACTCGGTGATCTTTGACAGATGACCTTGCTTAATCTTTGACAAATTTGTATTAAACGAAAACGGACTCTTCTTTGGGCTACGATTGCTACGATTTACAGACATATTGTTACAACATGTACAACTACGATCGTTACTACGATTTATAAAATTAGGTTCATGACTAAGATCTGTAAATGGGTAGGTATCATCGCTCAAAGACTTGTCCAAAGAATGAAAATTACAAGAATAAAATGTATGACTAGTGTCTTTAGGTTTACTGTCCCCAGCATTACAATTAGCGCACTTAGAACGAATGATGCCCTTAGCACCACAACCATAACACTTGATTTCACTATCACTTTTAATTTTAAGTCGCAGACACTCAGAGCGAGCGTGACCACTTTTACGACAATAAACACAATAACTTTTGTTACCTTGAAGAGGTTGAATTACTTGGTTACACTGTGTCGCCCGAGGAACTTCACACGTCGAAGACCGAAGCGGAGTCTCGACCGAGTTACGAGCAGTCGTTGACCCGTGAAACACAGGTGACCGGAGTGAGGTGCTCGGCGCAGGCGCCGCCGTAGAGCGCGGCTCATGCCGGCCGGCACGAAGCTCCCGTTGTCCCTGAACAGGCACCGACGCTGCTTCGTCGAACTCGTCCTCCACCTGTCTGGCGCGCTCGATGAGCTCGTCGACACTATTAACCAGGTCTCGAGGTATTCGCTTTCGAATATTGATGTTTAGCAAGCCGTAAAGAAGGTCTAATATAATTCGTTCATCAAGAACATACGGTAGACTCGCGAGTTCCGCGCGTTGACGGCTGATATAAATATCGGCACGCTCGTGTCCTTGATCTGCACTGAACACGCCACGAAATATTTTGTAGGGAGGTTTCGGCGCACCATACATGGATCGCAAACGTTGTATTGCCTCTGTCCACGAAGAAATGGAGCCCTTTACTCCCTTGTACCAAACAGCAGCATCTGCCTCTAGTAATATTGGCAGGCCGCGGAGCGCATGCTCGTCACTTATATTTGTACACTCTTTGTATACTATGATTGTATCAATAAAAGCATCCACGACACGTGGATCTTGATGAGCTCTCCCGCTGAAACGCGCTGTACAGTTAGCGAAGTTTCCCATAAGCGCGGAGGGCGGTGCGATGTGTGATGTCGGAGACAGGCTTGGAGCGCCGCTGTCACTGTTGGAATCCTTGGAAGCTAGGATAGCTGATATTAACTCTCTGTTAGACTCAGCTTGAGCCCTAGCAAAGGACGCGAACATCGCTGACATGCGCGACTCCACCTCGAAGTCCGCCTCGTGGCTACTTTGCGCACTTTTTCTTCTTGGCATTTTCACTTTCACTTAACACCTCGAAGATTGAGACAGTCACACATAAAACCAGCAAGATGCTTGTTGAAAACTGAATATATTTTAGAAACAAAATTTAAGAGTTCGTAAAAATTCGTTATTTTGGTTCGAAACTTTTATTGGCCACTAGTTGGGCTGCCACTTGTAAAGAGACGATGATGGATTGAATAAAATTAACGTCTTTACTAATTACTGTCTTTAATTTCCACTTTGGACACAATTAAACAATTAAACAGAATTAAAATATTACACAGTTAAAACAAAGCGACCATTTCATTTGCTGGCCAACGCACCACTCTCTCTGCCACCTGGCGGGCAAAAGACGTAACTACTAATCAATTGACTGTCTTCTTACAAAATGAAATTAAATCCGGAAATCTAATCATATCTAACATAATTTAGCATTCGCTAAATATCTACATACACTTAAGTAAGTAGGTACAATTGAAAAACTTTAATGTTGAGAATATCATACATTTAGAAAACCTTACCATCACAAATAGTTCTAAATTCTAGAATCATAATTTAGCATTCGCAAGACATCGTAAATTATTCAATTTGATTTAAAAAAATGAAAATCAACGACATAATATTGACATAACCATTCATCGGTGAATGCGTTTCATTTGTTAGATAGGTCGGTAATGTGACTAAATCTCTGCTTGTGTTAAATTTTTTCAGCAGTGCAAATATTTAGTTGTTTTGACAAAAAACTTAGTGTGTGTGTGTGTGTGAATGTGTAGTTCGGACAGGAACTGAATCCGATGTCTACTTGGCTCTGTTATTCTCTGGTAAGTAATTATTAAATTTTTATACCACACATACTCAGAAAATACCTAGTTAAGCCTAAAAGACGTCATTATGTCATACAAATGTGCGGGCTAAATTTCCGGGATAAAAAGTAGTCTAGTAGGGGAACGTGTGATTCCCAACTCGTGTGCTAAAACCCTAGTCTGCCGCTTAGGTGACTCTGGCTTGGTGAATAATTTACGATTATTCTCTTTTCTGGGAGTATCCCCTTTAACCGAAGCAGCTCTCGCGGATGCAGAAAAGTTTATAGTTAAAATTAAACCTCCTATAAATACAACAGATGAGGCAAGACACGTCCTCTTCTCCAGAGTCACCACACCTGAGCGCATTATCAATCTTTCATCTGGAAGAATGCGCATGTTGGAGAAATCGAGATGCTTTCACCAAGAGACTATGGGTGGAGTCAGGATGGTGATAAGCTGATACCAGTGTTTATCACTTTAGAAGCCGTTCCTAAAGCTTGCAAGGACCTCCTTACATGCGCACCAGGCTGCTATTGTAAAGGGGTATGTGCCAACAGTGGACTACAACATCATGAGGAACAACCCACCTTGACTGTTTAGTTCTATCGTTTTCTTTGTACTGTGGAGTTATAGAGAAGGTGAAATATTTTTTTTTAACGTATCAATTTCACTTTTTGTCAGTTGTCCATATTGAACAGAACAGGTGGCAAGCATGTGTCACTTCTTTAACAGACGTAAATATCTAAAACGCGGACGTATTGTGTCTTTACGTGTCCTCCGTGCACGAGGAGTCGATTACATTTTTTCATAACTAAATAATTGTTTAATAACTGTAATTTTTCTATAACAATTTGGAACATTAATTTTATATAGCGAATATTACTGATATACTTACCTAGTTATACAATCACATTTTATATAATATTGTCTTTAAGTTTTTGTAAACTTTATTATTGATATTTTGTTCTTAATATTGAAGCCCTATAATAGGTACATAATAATAAACAATAACGTGTTTGACAACAAACATTGTACTAGCTCTATCTGCAAAACGTTTAATTATCGACATTGTAAAGGACCAAATTATAAAATATTTTATTTATTTAATGTTTTTTATTTTAATAAAGAAGCCTTTCATGTCAACTACAAAATGTCATTATAACAATAGTTAATAACTTTGTAATGTAGGTATCGTGCATTACTTAGTACCAGCTCGATGTTTGCGGCGGCGTCTGCGCTGTGAGCTGTAAATCGTGAACCAGTACTCCTATGACAATAAGTTAGGTCTTGTTTTGTAGACAAATATATCAAGATTATTTCGTTTCTTGGCTATTTTATCATAGCTTCGGTGGTTTTTCGATTAATTGAGAGCAAATGAAAAAATATTACAAACAAAATTTTTTTCATGCAGTTTGGGCAAACTTGATTCATATGTTATTAGTCCTATCAAAATAATTTGTTTACAATTGTTGTAAAGAATTTAATGAAGATTATTTTTATCATTGACAGTTTTATTCTAGCTCTTATATTTTTTGTAGAAAATGAAAAATTCCGCGTTTTATGTCACGTTTTGGGGGGCAGAGGGAAAATGGGAGTGGGGGAGGGGCTGGCACCGGGCAGAATCTTAAAAAGTTTCACTAAATGCCGTTCGATGATGACAACACAAGTATCAACCGCCAGTCTATAAATATATTTATATCACTAACATATCTTGGGAACCCTGTATTGTCATCAAATCCATTGAGTATAACAAGAAGTTTGTCCGGCCGGGTACTATACACTGTAACGTTGTGCTCATTTAGTAAATAAATGAGACCACTTTTCTTAAAGAGGTTTGAATAGTTGCTAACCTCCTTGCAAAAATAGTTGTTAACCTCCTTACACAATAACTTACTGACTACCTATAATTGAGAATTTTTTCAAAATAATCTGAATTTGGAACAGTGTCTGCTATTTGTTTATTTTCTACCATTTTTAGTCAATTCCGTTTTAGCTTTGATAAAGAGCACACCTATTTTATAAAATCAATAATGTAATACAGTGAACAAAAATTCAACCAGCTGTTAAAATATATTATAAAAGAGCATGATATTTGTAAGTACCTATTATTTATGTTGTATTATGTTTAGATTCTATCATATCCTGTAATTCATTTACTTATTTATTTTGTTTTTATTTTTCAGCGTGCTTTTTTTACTTCCTCCTTAGATTCCTTGTATTCTCTTTACTCCTCTGTAACCTCTTCATTAAAATTGAAAATAAAACATTATGGAGTAAAATAATTATTTATTATTGTGGCTAGTTTCCTCACTAAGCGACAACACTAGTACTCACCCACTGGTCGTCGATGCTCCCCTCAGGATGTAACATCTCCATCAGTGACTCCTCAACTGGTGTCACTTGCAGCGAGTACTTGTTGGCCAGCGCACACGCCTGTCAACAAAATGTGTGACGAAACAGTCTGGACATGTTACTTTATACATAGACTAGCTTTCCGCCCCGGTTTCGTCCGTGGATTTTTTAACAATGCGACAAGAATTTATGTTACTCGGCGGACCTGTGACATAAAATTAATCGAACGATTTCCGGGATAAAAAGTTAGCCTATGTCACTGTTACATGTGGCCCTGTGGTTTCGTCCGTAGATTTTATTAAATGTGTCATAAGAATTTATTCCGAAGGATTTCCGGGATAAAATGTAGCTATTCCTGTGCAAAAAATCACGTCGGTCGTTGCTCTGTCGTGGTGTGAAGAAGGACAAACAAACACACACCTTTATAATATTACTTACAATACATACATAGATATATAGTACATATTTATTGTACAATAATAAATATTTTTTCATTTTCATAGATTAAAGTTAAACGATCGTAGTATAGTGAGATCGTTAACACAGGTTAAGCTGCATTGACCCTAAGTATGTACCTTCTCCCAGTGAGCGAGCGCCTGCCGGGCCGTGTTGGCATGCCCGGTATGTCTGGCCCGCAGTCCGGCAGCAGCGCGCGCTGTAGCAGCAACAACTCCCCCCGCATGCAACAGACACGTAGCCCCCCGCGCGGCCGCCCCCCACGACCTCTCTAGCGCCTCCACCACGGGCCGCAGGAGGGGATTGGCCCCTGCGCCCCACTTCAATCTGCAATCAATAAACATACACGTTTTAGCCCCGCCACACTTAGCCAGTTTAGCCACACTCGTGCGGGAAACTGCGCGAGTGTCACACGTTACTTACATACTGTACCTAATTTGCTCCTACGTGTCGGCGTATACATGACATATTTTTTATACCTATACAGACTACAGAGCAAATATTTAGTTTTATATGGGGGACATTGGTGGTGAGGCTTCGTGAAATGTGTCCACAAATATGTCGTTCAAAATAATAGAGGGCGACAAAACACAATTGTCTGTGAAGTTATGGACGAGAATCTGATTGTGTATAGTTAGTTATAACTGCATATAAAATAAGAACATCGTTTCTATTTATCCCCCAAATAACGTGTGTCTAGGACAAACGGTTGAGGTCCGTCAGTTTAAGAATTTATTCCGGGATTCTGGTACTAAAAAATCTATGTTTTGACGTGAAAGAAGAAGAAACAAACAAGCAGACTATCGCACTTATATAAATATAGGTTATTACATCGAAAACTATTACTAAAAATCTCAATTCATAAAGGCACGACTCATCGAAAATCATTTCTAAAAAAAAACATTTCAAAAATACTGAAATAATCGAATCTTATTACTTAAAGGCTTTATCTAAAAATGTTCAAAACTCAAAAACTTAATTTTATAAACCTCAAAATTAAAATGTTTGTTTCACCTAAAATGTTGTATCAAAAAAGTATCAATTAGCAAAAATCATTTTATATTTCCAATTCTTTTTTTTTCTTAGAAGTAATAAAATACTAAGGTTTCTGGCGCTTCGCCGGCCGCTCCCGCGGCACCGCTCGCTTCGCTCGCTCGGCATGCGCTTTGTTTTATCACTATTCTAAACCACGCTCGTCGCTGCGCTCCTAGCTAACCTATTTTTTCTATCATTTATTCATCTTTACTTGTTCACTATCTTTGTGCCCCGGTTCGACCGTGTCTGACATAATAATTTATCCTGAAGGATTTCAGGGATAAAAAGTAGTCTATGTCACTGTCCGGCCAAACTCAGTAGATTTTGTGCAGCTATAAAATAAAAACAAACCAATCTACCTGAACCAGCCTTGATTCAGGTAGATTGATACCTTTGTTTATTGATTATCAATTTTTTTTCAATTTTTGCTGTTTTGTTAATTTTTAAATAAAGTTTTTTTTACTAGAGCCTTTTTGCTTTGAATTTTTAAGAAATGAGTTTTCGATGAATCGTGCCTTTTTACTTTTGAATTTTTTTGTATCGTGCATTTAAGTTTAGTGCATTTTTTAAAAGTGCATTTATGACATGAATTTCGATGTCATGAGTTTCGATGACATGACGTGCACCCATAAATATAATGTAATGCAATCTTCTATGTGGGGCTTCTATGTCGTACCGCTGACCGCTGTCTACGCGCGACGCGACCTCGTTACAACAATGAACTTACCTCTGATGTACGGAGGCGAGCAACGTCTGCGCTCTCTCGTGCGCCGTGTTCAGTTTCTCGGTAGCGGCCGCCAGCTCCCGCGCACGTCGCGCTAACTTGGAACTCTCACTCGCTGTCGCTCCTCCCACCAACTGGAAACCAAGAAGTAACTTGATAAGCTATCATATGACGATTTGTGGGAAATTAGATGCTAAACCTATGAAACGGAGCCAATTTACAACGCAATACGAAATATGGATAGCGAAACTATGCGTGCTACAAATGAACAGCTGAAAGCGTATTAAATGAGGTTGCTTGTTACTTGGATCTGTTTATGTTATGTCTAATCACGTGATACTTGTCGGCTCAACTTATTAGACGCAAGTGATACCTCGTGATGCAGCTGTGTGTGTGCCGCCAGCCTCAACCTGGCCGCCCGCTGGTCTGCAGCAGCGTCGTCCGCGTCCCTCAGCAGCCCTGCACACCGCTCGGCCTCAGCTCGCGCTCGCTCCACCGCCCCCACCAGTACCGCTGCGGCCCGTACCGCCCCACCTCTCGCCGCCGACAACTTCTCGCACAGAGACTCCATGGGGACGCTCCACGACGCGCCTGCAAACACATGTCAATATTATCCCCCGTGTGTACGTATACTTTATGATATTATTATCACGAGGTCATCAGGTCAGATATTATAGATCCCTCAGTTATAAAGTGTACTATACTAACATAAATATTAGAGAGCAGTACCTATCTCGTTGTGATCCACTTCCCGCCGCAGGTCCAACCCGCGCTGTAGCAGCCAGCATGCCACCTCACACAGCGCGCGGGAGCCCGTACCGACCACGTGACGAGATAGCACGTCCGCACATACACTGTAACATTATTGTTATTGTTTATTATCGAACATTAAAATACTGACATACTACAGTAACACGCGAGGGTAGTGTACCTGCGGAGCGGCTCCAGTAGCTCGTGTTCTGTGAGGGCGGGCGGGGGCGAGGAGGGGCGCGCAGCTGTCTCCGCCCACTCTGCAGCCAAACGGACTACCTCGCTCACCGCGTGTATCCGCCGCAGTACTGCCGGCAGCTCGTCATGTGCCGTCGGCTCCGGCCCGCACAGCCGCGCACTCTCCCGCACCTGACTGATCTTCAGTAGGGTAGGTCCGGGCGAACCGGGTCGGGACTCCCGCAGCTCCCGGCAGCGAGTCTCCAGAGAAGCGAAACGAGATTCGAGCTCGCGCAGCGACTCGCAGCTGTCCGCGGCCGCCGAGTATTGCGCGCGGAGCTCCAGCGCCGACCGCAGAGGGACCTCGTCTCCCGTCTCGCCCTGTAGCAGCGCGGCCATCTCGAGCGGCGAGAGGGGCGCCGAGCATACCGCGGTCCGTAACGTCGCCGCCGTTTGGATCTCGTCGGGTCGCTCCTCGTGCAGACCGGCCAGCAGCGCGCCCACCGCCCCCTCTCCTCCCCGCACCAGAAGCGCCACCTCCCGCGCCGCCTCGTGCACCCCGACCGCGCACGCCGCCCCGCGCGCCCCGCCTGCTCCTCCCGCCCCGCCGGCTCCAGCCAGCGCGGCCAGCTCAGCGCCAACGGCCAACTCCGCGCACAGCTCGTCTGGAAACGGTCGCCCATCGCGCGACGCGAGCTCCGCCAGGAAGTCTCCGGCGCTGCGAGCGCGCGCCTCGAGCGTGAGAACGCGGTTGGCGGCAGCGCACAGAGCGGGCGCGAGCGCCGCCTCGAGAGCGCGCGGGTCACCGTCGCGTCCTCGGAGCCACTCGGCGAGGTCTGCCCGAGCACGTCTGTGTCGCTCCCGCGAGGCCGCGACCGCCTCTGTCCCGCCAACCGCATCGAGTCTAGCCCGAGCGGCTTCTAGTCGCGCGTCCGCCTCCGCAGCGAGCGTCCGCAGCCGGTGGTTCCTGTCTAGCGCCAGTCTCGTGGCGGCCCGGTCGGCCTCGTCCCTCTCCAGCAACAGGTCGAGGCGCGCGGTGGCCTCCCGGGGCGCGTCAGGCTCGCTACAGTCTAGTGCAGCCGCGATCCAGTCCCGATAGAGCCGCAGCCTCCTGCTCTCAGTATGACCGCGCGGGTAGTACAGCGCGACTGCCGCGTGCCGCTCGAGCAATTCCAGAGCGGCCCGCAGATGCGCCCGCGCGAGGCCCGCATACCGCCGCAGCTCCCGCTCGGCCCGCTCGCAGTGCCCGACCGTGCTCGCCTGGCCCGCGTTGGTGAGGAACTCGTGTATGTGAGCGAAGATGGGTGGGTCGTCCCGGTCGGGCGCGAGATCGCGACGCCACAGCTGCAGACGCGGTCCGGCCAGTTCTTCCTCGGCGGCCGCGAAGTCCGCAAGCTGAGAGTCGAAGTCCCTCAGTATGGTCCGGAGCGCCCGTAGCGAGTCCTCCCTCGCGTTTTTGGCCCGCTTGTAGGCGGAGTATCGCTGCGAGACGGCATGAAGCGGGTGCCTGTCGAGGGCCGGTCCGGCTGCACGTATCTCCCTCACGAGCGCCAGTTGCCGCGCACTCTCCGCCAGCCGGTCCTCTACAGCCGCGAGCGCCTCGTGTTCCCTCACCCAGGTGTCGGCGCACGTCTTAATCTCGGGCAGCGCGCTCAGGAACTGAGACCTGCAACACGACATACGACAATTAAGAACTCTCTAGTTGTCACATGGCACGCTGCACGTCGTGTACTCCGTCACACTCACGTGTTGTCAGCGAGTTCCTGCTTGTGTTCTTGCGCCCGCACAGCCAGCATGGCGAGCGCGGCCCGCACACCACCCGCGGCCGCCCCCCTCCTCTTGCGTGACCCGGCTCCTGCACCCGCCCCGCCACCGGCGGCTCCCCCCCACTCCACGAGAGGGTCATACACGAAGGCCTCCAGTAGAGTGAGCAGGGTCTCCCGTCCGCGTCGCATCACTCGCAGCACGTGCTCGCACGACAACCGGAATATACCCTGAACAAAAATAAGAAAGGGTCATTTAGTCAAGTTTGTAAGCGTGTAATGGTCAGAATGTCAATAAATAAGTTTGCAGTAGATAATGAAATAATTATCATTCCGGAATGTCACCAGAATTAATAACAAGGATTATCACATCCCCAACGCATGTTGCTGGCATGTATATATGGTAATCTATTAAATATTTTCAATAGCGCGGTACAGGTTTCAATATCAATATTGTAAGACAGTAGCGATGCGACATTCTATCAACGCGACGTGTCGCCACAAGTTGTTCATACTTAGGTTGTTGGCAATAAGGAGCAATCACAGCTGCAACAACATCACGATGACTATGATATATTCGTGGGGTATGTTCTATCGTAAAAGATATTGTAACGAATAGCTACTTAAATGGCACAAATAAATACCTAAACACATCAAGGTCGATAGACGTCTCTAGAAACATCCAGAGAGAATCAAGTACAAACGAAAATGGACCGTATGTGCCTAGCCATAGGTACCAAAATCGGGCGCGGTCGGTGTGTAGGTATTTGGCACCGAGCCGCATCGAGACGCATCTACAACTCTGTACAACAATCTCGGCGTTTCTCGAATGTTCGGAGGGCAATATAAACAGAGGATCGTCGCCGGGAGAACACAGTGCGAATCAGAGCGATCAAAGCGAAACAGTGAAGTGGAATTTAGTGCGACTAAGTGATATTCAAGTGTTTTCATTTATTTAACTGTATTTTTGTGGTGTTAAAGTAAAGTTTGTCTATTTAATCGGTATTTTAAATCTCTTCGAACCCCAGCTCGTAACAAATTGGTGTCAGGAGTGTGGGATTCAAAAATGCCGATTACACCACGTGACTCGTCGTCATCACGGCGACCCAAAACACGACAAACTACTGCTGGACATCACGGCGAGGAGGTCGACGAGGCTGCTGCTGGAGCCGCTGCTGGTGCTGCTGGGAATGCTGCTGGTGGTGCCGGAGTTGCTGCTGGAGCCGCTGCTGGTGCTGCTGGGACTGCTGCTGTTGGTGCTGGAGCTTCTGCTGGAGTTGATACGGGTGCTGCGGGTTCTGCGGGTGCTCCCCAGGCATTCGATATGGGGATGCTGGTTTGGCTGATGGAGGAACAGACCCGACGTCAGGAGGAGCAGGCCCGACGTCAGGAGCAGCAGGCCCGACGACAGGAGGAGGAGGCCAGACGCCGGGAGGAGCAGACTCGGCAGCTATTGGAGGAGCAGGCCCGACGTCAAGAGGAGCAGGCCCGACGTCAAGAGGAGCAGGCCCGACGTCAAGAGGAGCAGGCCCGACGTCAAGAGGAGCAGACTCGGCAGCTATTGGAGGAGCAGGCCCGACGTCAAGAGGAGCAGTCTGCTAGCCTAAAGGAGCTGCTTTCAGAATCACTGGGAAAGGTGACTATGGAGGTGAAGCAGCTACAGAGGGTTACAGACATGCACGAGGAGAGAATCGAAGACCTCCAACAGCACTATAAGGATCTCCATAAGGAAATACAGGCAAGGATGAGCGGAGAACAGGATGCAAGACTTAACGACCGCTACGGAGAGTTGGAGGCACGACTTGACAGCCGATGCGAGAGGCTCCAGAATGAAGTGAGGAAACTGAAGCTGACCGCTCCTGTTTCTGGAGGCGCCGTCGTCTCTGGCCCCCGAGTCAAGGTGCCGCCGTACGACGGGACTACGTCCTGGACAGCGTACAAATTGCAGTTCCAAACGGTCGCCTCTGCCAACGGCTGGACAGACGAGCAATCTCTGACCGCCTTGACAGTGGCCTTAAGGGGCCGTGCACTGTCGGTTCTGGAGGCCTCTCCAGACAGCTGCACCACGTACGGGAACCTGATCGAGGCAATGGACTCCAGGTACGGCGACAAACACCTGGAGCACGTCTACCGAGCGCAGCTGAGGGACAGGACGCAACATGCTGGTGAGAATCTGCAACAATGGGCTCTGGAGATCGAGAAGATCGTGAGGAAGGCGTACCCATCTGCCGGACAAGAGTTCATTGCTGCGAACCTCGTTCAAGCATTCATCGACGGCATCCGCAGCATGGAGGTCAGAGCTGCAGTTCGACTGGGCCACCACAGCGCCCTGAAAGATGCACTGGCCCATGCTCTAGAGGTGGAAGCCGTGAGACAGGAGCCTCGTTCTCAGCGATTGAGACAAGTGGCGGAGGAGGCTACTCCAACAACGACACCTGTAGCAGAGAGGCGTAGCTACTTACCCCGCTGCTTCTACTGCCACAAGCTGGGGCACCTTAAAGCAAGCTGCCCGGCGCTTAAACGACAAGGCACGGATCAACGAGTGCCGAAACGGGACGTCGAAGCTGATGTCCGTGCCGTAGCTACGGAGCTTCCGGGAAACGAGTAACAGCCAGAGCCGCGGGGCGGGTACTGGCTGATCGTGACACAGCCCCAAAAGTTACCATCCGACAAGTTTTTGACGGGAACAGTCTGGTGATCGCCGGCGAGGTCAACGGGACGCCATGTGAGATGACGATCGACACAGGAGCAACGCGCACGGTTGTGAGACCTCAGTTGTTGGGACGATCTACGAGCAGAACCAGACGTTCATCTTCCTGTCTGAAACTCTTCACGGCAACGGGTCAGCCTATACCCGCATACGACGAGCTGCCGGTGACACTCAAGGTGGGTGACGGGGAGTACCCACACACCGTCATCGTGGCCGACATTATAGACGACTGCATTCTCGGACTCGACTTTATGAAGCGGTTCCAGTTTGGCATCGACTTGCGCAACGGTGTACTGCAGTGCGGCCAGGAACAGGTATTTTTGAAAGGTGGTTATGCTGGCTATGTGCGCTGTGCCAAGGGCGTCAAACTGAACCCATATTCGGAGACGCTTGTCGATGTGGAGTTACCAACTAATGGGGACCCCTCCATTACGAGGTGCTCCATCATCGACCACCTGGAACGTTCTAAACATAAAGGCTGGTTACTCACTCCAACTTTAGTAAACAGCCAGAGTGGACGAGCTATAGTAAGGGTGACCAACTTCAATGGCGCTCCTGTCACTCTCAATAAGGATCAAGTCGTGGCGAAGTGCGACGAGGCGAATTGGATGCGGAGCTGCACCCAGGGGAAGCTGTCGGCGATGAAAAATAACAGTGCAAACCCCTTGGAACTCGTCGACATTTCGAAGAAGGACTTGTCAATCTCCGAGTACAACAGAGCGAAGGAGATGCTCACTCGTTACATTGACATCTTTAGTGACAGAGATGGGCATCTCGGCAGGACGTCATTGGTGAAACACACCATCAACACAGGAAACGAGTTACCTATACGTCAACGTGCTCGACGAATCCCAGTAGGAAGAGAAGCCGAAGTACAGTGCATGCTGGAAGACATGAAGAAGGCTAATGTCATCGAACCTTCTTTGAGCCCATGGTGTTCTCCGGTTGTGCTTGTTAAGAAGAAGGATGGCAGCACTCGCTTTTGTGTGGATTATCGTCGACTGAACGACGTAACCAGAAAGGACAGCTACCCTCTACCCCGGATTGACGACACCTTGGACAAGTTGAGTGGGAACCAGTGGTTCTCAACACTGGATTTGAAGAGTGGATACTGGCAAGTGGAGATCGATCCAAAGGACAAGGAAAAGACTGCTTTCTCGACCGGAAATGGACTGTGGCAGTTCAACGTCATGCCTTTCGGGTTATGCAATGCTCCCGCTACGTTCGAAAGGCTGATGGAAGTTGTGCTTGCTGATCTCGTGGGAAAAGCTTGCCTAGTCTACCTGGATGACGTCATCATCATGGGACGCGACTTCAACGAGCACCTGGGGAATTTAGAAAGAGTGTTTGCCAAGTTGAAGCTCGCGAACCTGAAATTGCATGCCAAGAAGTGTAGCTTCTTCAAGAAACGTGTAAATTACCTCGGGCATGTAATTACAAAGGATGGCGTAGAAACCGACCCTGTAAAGACAGTAGCTGTACAATGTTGGCGCCCCATGGGAACGAATTGCGGTGGACGTTGCTGGACCGTTCCCGGGCACTGAAGACGGGAACAAGTACTTCATGGTCGTGATGGACTACTTCACGAAGTGGCCGGAGGTCTTCGCAATTCCCAACCAGGAAGCGACAACAGTGGCGACTAAGTTGGTCAACGAAGTATTCTGCAGGTTCGGGCTACCATTGGAGATACATTCTGATCAAGGGCGTAACTTTGAGTCGCAGTTGTTCCAGGAAGTATGCCGTCTCCTGGGAATAAATAAAACGAGGACTACGGCGTATCACCCACAGTCCGACGGAATGGTTGAAAGGTTTAACCGCACTTTGGAGACTCATTTGGCGAAACTGGTTGAGGATCACCAGAGGGACTGGGACCGATATATTCCCTTGTTCTTGCTCTCATATCGATCCGCAGAGCATGAAAGCATAAAGGTGACTCCTGCTTATGCCAACTTTGGGAGAGAGCTCCGACTACCAGTTGATCTCCTGACCGGCGGACCTCCGGATGCGCCGCAACCTGTAAGTGACTACGTATCGAACCTGAAAAACAAGATGTGCGACATACATGACCAGATTCGTCAGAGCAGTCTTGTGGCCAGTACAAAGATGAAGACCAGGTACGATAGGAACTTCAATAGTAACGGTTTTGACGAGGGATCGTTGGTGTGGCTGCACAACCTGAAACGCCGAAAAGGCAAATCTCCCAAGCTGCAGAACCGCTGGGAAGGTCCGTATAAGGTCATCACGAGGATCAATGACGTGACCTATCGGATCCAACGATGCCCGCGTGGGCAGTTAAAGGTTGTCCACATTGATCGACTAGCCCCTTACAAAGGCTCGAATATTGCTCGGGACGAGCAAGTCTAAGCGGGGGGCAGTGTAACGAATAGGTACTTAAATCGCACAAATAAATACCTAAACACATCAAGGTCGATAGACGTCTCTAGAAACATCCAGAGAGAATCAAGTACAAACGAAAATGGACCGTATGTGCCTAGCCATAGGTACCAAAATCGGGCGCGGTCGGTGTGTAGGTATTTGGCACCGAGCCGCATCGAGACGCATCTACAACTCTGTACAACAATCTCGGCGTTTCTCGAATGTTCGGAGGGCAATATAAACAGAGGATCGTCGCCGGGAGAACACAGTGCGAATCAGAGCGATCAAAGCGAAACAGTGAAGTGGAATTTAGTGCGACTAAGTGATATTCAAGTGTTTTCATTTATTTAACTGTATTTTTGTGGTGTTAAAGTAAAGTTTGTCTATTTAATCGGTATTTTAAATCTCTTCGAACCCCAGCTCGTAACAATATAAATCAAACAACTTTTAATTTAAAACCATTTTAAATGACAGTCTGGTAGTCGTGAGAGGCACCCGAGAAGTAACATTGTTGTCGAAGATCCGCGTTTGTAGCTTTGCGTTTAGTAAAGTTTGTACAGCTAATGGGCGCGTGACGGCGCAAAGCTGTATGGATTGATGAGTCTGTTCTACAGCGACAACGAAACTGTTAGCACGATGCAATAATAACTAAACTTATAATTTACAAAAGTTATACGAAAAACCTTAACTCATTTATGGTAAGTAGTACCGATCCGTTAACAACGATCGAAAAGTACATGTTTAGAGTTTTATGACCCAATCATGGACGTTTATCGTAAATAGGTAATTGAATTTCAATTTTAGGGGGAAAAAATAAAGAGTAAAAAAAATATTTTCAAGTTCATCATGAAAGATGAGTCCTCGTTATAAGAAATACAAACTTGTATATTTATTTTATTTTATAATTTTTAAATGCATAGTTTAAATTACATATAATAAAGAAAATGGAGCGCCCCCCCCCCCTTATCTCCGAAACTACAGTCTAAAATTTGGGAAAAAAATAGGAAATATAAGGCCTACCTCATAGTTTACAGGAAAACCTAAACGGAAACTCCGTCTTGAAGTTATCACGAAAAAAAATGGAACAAAAACCCAGTTGACCAGCGCATTATTTTTTAAAGAAGAGTATATAAGGCAAGCAAAGAGAAAAGTAAAACTGCCTACCCACTAGTCGCCAGCGTGATACTTACGTATACATGGAAAACATTGTGACCTAAAAAAAATCCCCTGAACAACAATCAGGAGGTAACATTAAATTTACAATTCCATTTAATATTACAAGAGGGCTCGCAATACCGAGTTAGCGAGCTCTTTGTTGGGACGAGGGCACGAGACTTGTCGTTCAATACATCTACAATACATATCTACATGTATGTTAAGGAACTTTTACCATTGTCATAATTATATTGACATAACTTACAATACCTACCTATCTTCTTTAATATTTCCATAAACATCTATACAATAAAATCTATATAATAAAATCGAAAAACCAGAATGAGATAAAAAAAAACGAGACAGAGCTGGATGATTGACACGTTCCCCCAAACAGCGCTTCTCAGGAATTTGTATGTATTTTGATTCCTTGATCTCGGGAATCGCGAAAAACTCAAGAAAATATGACAATGGATGTGTAATTTTGTATAGTAAGCAAAATAAAATCGCAAGTTCGAATTTCGAGCCAAAAGAGAGCGAATCCATTGTCTATGCCAGTGCTTGGTTGGTTTCGCAATTTAAGGCGCACAATACGAATCTGTGCAAAATAGATTCTACGCGGGCGATCGCTAGTTACAAAATAAACATGAACTGTTGAATACTCAGTTTATTAATATAGAATCTAGAAGGTTCCAGTGAGAGTGTAATAATAAAGCAGTATAGAGGGGCAATAGGTAGAATACCTCGCAAGATATATATGGGAGCGCCGACCCTGCCACTGCCTGCCACCTCATTTTATTGCATCTCCTAGTCGCCTACACAACACCGCGCGACACTTGTGCAACCAGCACTTTTATTGTGTTTCTTTCCCGGCGTTTATTAACAGTAATCCACTTTACTCGCCATTTTTAAACTGACTGTGTAGCTTTACTATTTCAGAAATAATACAGAAAGACAGCTCAATCTTGTAAATGTTTTCAACATTTATTAAAAACTACTGGACCTATTTACACCAAAACAAAATGGGACCAAACCGGAAGAATTCTGTGTCGATTAAAAAACCAAACCACCACCAACGTGATCAGCGAGATACTTATCGCATAACATACCTACACCGAAAAACAAATTCAGCCGAATTGAGATTGTTCACAGTATCAAGAATAATCCCACAACCTCGAAGTGACAATACAGCCACTTGTAGTACCGCATTAAGTCAGGATCACGAGTTGTAAATCGCGAGGACATTTGTCACACGCTCGAAGACAACTGTAACTGGGCCAAAGACGCGGGACGCTTAACTTAAATAATGGGGGTCGCATCTCACACACGACTTTACGCGACACTCGAACTTACAGCCATATAATATAAATGTTAGTACTGATGAGAATACCCAGTGCTATTGGGTATCCAATGACATCTAAGGTAAATGATCCAAAATAATCTCGACATGCGTTGTTAGCTGAGCGGTTAAACCGTGTGTATGGTTCTAATCCCATAGAGGCCATGCGCCAATGGAGATTTTTTTATTTATCCATCCCAAAATACATCAACAGCTGGTTTTCACAAATACCATCGGCTAAAGGAGGAAGACGTTCCGCTGGGTAGGCCGGTAACACGGTTCCAGGAGCCGTATCGTGGGACACCTGGTTGTAACCAAGTTCCTTTCGCTATATTATTATGTATTAAATAACTTCTTCTTCTCGAAATCCATAAGATTTCCTATTACCAAAAATCGCTCAACGCGCCTAAAGAAGTTTTCACTTCAATAAAAAAAATTAAGGAATGGTAAAAAAATTGTAATATTTTTTTTAAAGTAATAATTTATTATAAAAATATAAACTAATTATAAACTAAATACATGTAATATACCTATACATAGACATATGCTTGTAAACATACATAACGAATATAACTGCACTGCATTACATAATATTATGCATGGCTGTAACGTAGTGTAGCAAAAGTGTTGTGACGGTCGAAGTCTTACACTTTTTCGGCCTAGCTCTCATTTGCCAAGTGTCTGGAGTGTAATGTGCGATAAGGAACTTCCTTCCAAAAACCATGAGGATCTGTGGATACCCCTTATACCTCCAACTCCAATACTATAGATAGAGAGTATGTTATCAGATGGGCGTTAATCAAGTTGGCGTGTCCGTGTAGGTCCGTAGGGAACGGTCCACTGGAATGAGATCTATGTTTGCTTTCCAATTGTATGCATTCATTGTATTGGGGAGATTTTACAAAGTAGATACTCTGTGTTATTCTGAAAAATTCCAACACTATTGCAATAATTGCGCAATCTGTCTGTCTGAAAGAGTTATTGCCAAATGTCGTTGCAAAATCAAAAGCGCCAACTTTACGCCATTGCTTTATATTTTTTATATTTGGATGTTGGATGCTAGTCCTTTTAGCCAACTCTTTAGTTTCATTATGCTGTAAAAGGGACAAGTTTTTATACCCGCGTAAAAAAAAGAGCCACAGCTACAACGTAAAAAAGAGGAATATATACTAGCATTTGCCCACCGTTTCACCCGCATGGAAATAGAACAAAATAAAAGAAGTAATTTTTAAGTTTTTCCGAGTAAAAAATTACATACATACGCGTTTTAACCTAGGACATAAATTATTTATCCTTCAATTTTCATCAAAGTTCTACTGTTGATTTTTTATAATTAGGTATACTTATTCAATATTTTAAGTGAATATTTATTCATATATATGTATTTTTTTAGTAAAAATTATTAGGAATTTATATATTATTCTTCTTATAATTAATTTTAAATATTTGAATATGTGTATTTAGCTTACTTCTTCTCTAAAGTATTATATTAAAGGTATGCTGACTATTATTGGGCCATGTTAAAAATACAATCTTAAAATTTATGTAAAATTGCAAAGAATACAATGCACAGAACACTGTTATCAAAAGTTGCAATAATTGAAAAATAGAATTCCAATAGACAGTTACTGAGAATAACCATCTGTCAAAAATTACAAGTTGATTGCAATAATGCCAAACTTTAATCGATTGGAATTATTTCAGAATAGTCCAGATTGTTGTTGTATCACCCGTATTTCTAACTAAATTATATTTGTATTATTTAAAAATAGTGGTAATGCTGTTTGATTATATTGCTATGACAGAGAGCCATGGTCCCTTGGGTAACGCGTCCCTGCATTAGATACTATTATGTACAATAAATACAAACAGTAGCAATCACTCATTTGTATTTTTACGAAATAGCCGTAATTTTGACCACGGTACAAAGGGTCTTGGTTTGAGCGCTATTAGTTCTAGGTTATTATCATCTCAATGTAGGAACAATTCAGCCAAAGGTCCACAGTTGGCGACTTAGCTTCACGTCAGACATATATTTTCTTCTCGTACAATTGAAAAATTCCACCCGCTCGGCCTTAGGGAAATTTAAAACGTCGAGGTGGGTAATGAGAATTGTTCCGTGTCAAAATCACGAATATTGCAAATACCGCCACTCCGTGAGTCCGGGAGATCCGTGCGAACATAGCGAACAACTCGCCGCTGTTTACTTGGCGAGGGCCTTTAAAGTATTAGTGTTGTTGGCAGAGCGTGTTCAAATTCTGTTTCATAAATTGTTGTTGTAAAACTTGAAACATTTAAATGTTTTTTAAGCGATTTCAAAAACAAGAGAGCTTCTCGGTCCAATTGTACTATAGCCTTTTTTTTTAACCGACTTCGAAAAAAAAAAGAAGGAGAAGGTTCTCAATTCGGACCGTATTTTTATGTATGTATGTACATCGATAACTCCGCCAATTGTGAACCGATTTTGATGGTTTCTTTTTTATTCGACAGATAACTCTTCCGGATTGGTCCCATTTTTATCTCATAAAAATTGGTTCACTGGTTTTTCAGGAATTTTGAAAAATCACACTTTATAAGTATTTTTTTCTTAATATCTCGATGAAATATATACTGATTTTGGCGACTTATTTTTTTAAGGATATAATAATTTCTTGTCATCATCTCACAGTCATATGACGAAAATCGGTTCAGTAATATTTCAGAAATTCAGTAATTTGTCTCTGTTTACTGCTGAAAATTATATCAGAGAAAAGCCTTAGCAACGGTTGCTATTGACACGAAGTTGTCAATTTTCGTATCGACGGTGGTCTAGCGGCTAAAGGTATGGGATTCAGGGCAGGATGCACATTGCTCGAGGTTCAAATCCCATCCACCGCAGTATTTTTTTTTATTTTCCATCATTTTTTTTAGTTGCGTTATTATTTATTTCTCAGGACAACAAAATCACTTAAAAGGGAAAAATAAACCTTTTAAAAAAAAGTGTACCGACTTCAAAAATTTGCACTGAAAAGTAAGAAATAATAAAAATTTCGTCGTAGAATTTGAAGACGGTTGGTGCCAAATTAGAAATAATTTAGTACCCAAATTCACTAATCTAGATAATTCATTAGGAACCTACGATCATCAGTACAAACACAGATAATATTGAACAGATCTTTATGTCCCTAGATGTTTACTTAATTTTGTATCCTAATTTGGCACCAACCGTCTTCAAATTCTACGACGAAATATTTATTATTTCTTACTTTTCAGTGCAAATTTTTGAAGTCGGTACACTTTTTTTTAAAAGGTTTATTTGATGGACTGATCTGATTAGATCTGTGACGAAATGTTCCATAAATTAATGTTCCTGTGAGGCTGTGAATTGTAGCCGGTGGAGATAAATTGTAAGAACTGCGGCAATGTTCCAGAGTAATTCATAATTACAATCACACTTTGGGATCTTTTTTCAAAAACCTTTATAGTTTCTCCATGTCTCCCGTCTGTCCATCACATTGTCATCATAATCACTAGTAATACTATGGATCTGTAACGATCTCAAGTTGTAGATACATTTAAAATAAACTTTTGTTGGCAATAACAAACAACGCTCCGTTTTCTGACATGACTTTTATGTATATTTCAAATATGCATTCAATTCAGCAGACCTACAAGCTCCTTGCAGTGGCAAAATGAAAATATTTTACATCAAAAGTATATTGGAATTGATTGTAGAGTAGCGTGTGTTCGAAACTTCGACAGTTTTATGTAACTCGTCCATACGAAGGTTTTCTTGCTGTACAATGATCAAAATGTAAATCTAAAAAGTGATACTGAATATGAACAATAGATATAGAATAGATACCTACTGAATGAACAACTATTTCCAAAATAATAACTTATCAACCTACATTCTGCACTATGCACTCTGCAGGTGTAATGTAATGTAAAACTACAACAAAAATACATCTAATTTTGCGAGTTTCGAATTCGCGCTGTTTTATTTGGTAGGAATTTTTATTTGGTAGATTTATAGATGTTTGAGGTGTAATTTACGAGGTCGAGTTGCGCGGGAAAACGACTTTTATATGCAATTTAGGGTAACCAGAGGCCGATAAACTGGGAATATGTATGTCTTTGACAGACGATTCATTTCGCTTATGGCATACAACGCAACGCAACGCAATAAGAACCTCTAGTGCCACTTGCTTAAGTGTACTTTATTGGTTACTACCTAACTGCCCCGGCCTCGCCCGTACAGTTTTTTAAATTACTGACATAAGTATTGATCCTGAAAGATTTTCGAGATAAAAAGTAGCCTACAAAGAAACAAACACATTTATTATAGGATGTACCAAGTTGAGATAGAAGGGATGGGCAACGAACCCATTAATAAATATGTGAGAATTCTAAAGCAGCTGGAGAACAAAAAAATATGTTCAATTTAATGTGAAGACTAACAAGAAAGCAACACAAATAAGAAGCGAGCAAATACTAACAGAGAAAATGAAAAAACTTTATAAAGAACCTCTCGAGTTATTGCTCTTTACTTGTTGTATACAGAGAACAGAGCACAGAGCGGTCGAGAGCTGGCCTTTACACTATGAGTTATGTTAACGTCTACGATACGATTAAGCTACGACCTGTGTCACCGTGTGTCTATGTTTTGGATAACAAACAAATAGATAGGACTGTTTCTAAACACGATGATAAAAATAGAGTTATCACAACAATGTTAGAAGACTACTTACTAATCAATATTTAATATATACCATCATTTATTCTGTTTCTTATTTGTATACGTAAACAATACACTTTGTAAACGTACTCGTAGCTCGTATTATTTTGTTGATATTGTTTGGAAAGCAAGTTAATGACACGAGGATCCATTAATTATACGACTAATTTGCTTTAATGGCGCTGGTTAATAATAATCAATTTCTTTATTTACGTTTTGGAAGTGAAAATATGACATGAATAAGAGCATTTTACACAGAGATCCTCTTTCAACGGATCTACTATATACAGCAGAGCATCACAGAGCAGCCGTAAAGGACAAGCTCGAGTGGCTGGCGACAGTGTAATTACATGAATTAGTGGAACGCTGAAATCGCGTTTCATGACCTTTCAGACCTCTCAGTAGGTAGGCACTGACGAGGGTCAAGTAGGAGGAAAGGGCTCACTTACAGCCTAGCTAGAGCGACTACTATCTGTGATTTAACTATTTACTGATTTACTGTACATCATTTGATAATGGTTATTTTAGAAATTGTTAAAATATAGTCAATATTGAAGGGTTGTATATATTTATCTTACACTGTACCGAGTTAACAAAATTGGCCAAGAGCGAATCTAACTCGCCTGCAGAGGTGGTTTTCGTGCCATTTTTTCCGTGACAACTTTAAGACAGGATTTTCGTTTGGGTTTTCCTGTAAACTATGAGCCAAGTTGTATATTTCCCATTTCTTTCAAAATTTTAGACTCAGCAGTGTCGGGTTGTGGGGTAGCCAGGCCGGGTAGGTATAGCAGGAAAACTCGTAGTAAACTTTCACCATTCGTTTATTGGTCGAATTAACAAGGAAGGAACAAGCAGCAAAAGAACAACCAGTAAAAGGATCCGTAAGGAGCCAAGGAGAAGGAGCCGTAAGGAGAAGGAGCCGTAAGGAGAAGGAGCCGTCAAAGGAGAAAGGAGAAAGGAGCGCACTGTAATAAAAATGAACTACACATTACTACAGGGCGTTAAGCTATTGAAGTAACACAATACAAAGTATGATAAAAATACTTACAATAGCTTAACGCCCTGTAGTAATGTGTAGTTCATTTTTATTACAGTGCGCTCCTTTCTCCTTTCTCCTTTGACGGCTCCTTCTCCTTACGGCTCCTTCTCCTTGGCTCCTTACGGATCCTTTTACTGGTTGTTCTTTTGCTGCTTGTTCCTTCCTTGTTAATTCGACCAATAAACGAATGGTGAAAGTTTACTACGAGTTTTCCTGCTATACCTACCCGGCCTGGCTACCCCACAACCCGACAATGGCGCCCCACGTTGGGCGCCATTGTCGGGTGTGGGGTAGCCAGGATGGGTAGGTGGGTAGATATAACAGGATAACTCGTAGTAAACTTTCACCATTCGTTTATTGGTCGAATTAACAAGGAAGGAACAAGCAGCAAAAGAACAACCAGTAAAAGCATCCGTAAGGAGTCAAGGAGAAGGAGCCGTCAAAGGAGAAGGAGCAAGGAGCGCAAATACTTATTTGCGCTCCTTTTATATTAACATAGATATTAGTTCTTGAATATTGATTCAATACATTTTATATAGTTATTTACTTAGTTGATAAAATAGAAATATAATAAATTTTACAATTGGCAGAGTACTGCCTAAGTCAACAGTTTGTGAAGGAATCAGTAAAATTTTAATTTAGGTTCCACACATCGAATATTTGAAAATAACATACAATGTTCTATTGAATTAAAATGAACAATATCGTGTTCTAAAATCAAAATAAATGCTATTTATGATGGCCAGCTTGTAAGCGGCCAGGAAAATAAGGTCGTATCATCACAGCAGTTTCGGAGGTAAGGGGGGGGGGTAATATTTTCTTTAATATACGTTAAAGTATTGTATTTAAAAAAATATAAAATATATATATTTGTATTTCTTATAACGAGCCCTATGAAGCTTACTTAAACAAGAGTAGGTATAGTACGCACTGCAAACTTGTGTAACGTGATGGAAGGTGACGAACAATTTTAACAAACTGTCACAAGTTATCGGGAGTGGTGTTATTAAAAAGGCTTTGGTAACTTTGAACAAGTTTGCGAAAACTTCCTCTCGAGCACCGGTACACAAGTGGCAACTTGGACCAACTTCGCTACAAATTGGTGCTTATAATCATTCAACCGCTTTACATTACTATTTGGAGAATATGTTATTATAATAATACTATTTGCGAACCCGGTTTCGCTTGGGATACAATCGGAAGTGCTATCTATGAAGGACTTTTAAATTCCAGAGTTAACCTATTTTTGACAAAGACATACAAGCTGTCACAGCATATTTATATATCCCTACTAGTAGTTACCCGAGACTTGGTACGCGTTGTATTAGGAATTGTGACGTAATTCATGTAAATACGGCACGCAGGGAATACGATTTTTCATACAAACGTTTACACCCCATTTCACCCCCCGGTCTTTTCATATCTTTTCACGGTGCACCTCTACCTACACCCCCTAACTAAGGAATATACCTTCACCTTCCAATGTTCATATTTATATCATCAGTCTGTACGTTGATAATTGACAGTCAATCAGCGACACGATAGTTTTATACATTGATTATATGTACTTCCTTAGTCCTACTAATATTAAAACGCGGTAGAAGTAGGGGTAATGGGAGTGGTAGTGGTAGGAGAAAAGGTAGAGGTAGTTGTTTTCCAAGGACAAAGGAAATTAAATAGCAGGCAGGCCAACGTTTGGGCAGGACAACGTCGGCGGGGTCCGCTAGTTATATTATAAATCTGAAAGTTTATTTGTTTTACGTAAAAACTGAGCAACGGATCAACGTGTTTTTTTGCAGATAGATAGTTGGAGGACCTGAAATCCTTTGGGATAAATTCCTATGTCACATTTTAAAAATGGCCACGAACAAAGCCGGATCAAAAAGCAAGTAATGTATATTATATTGTGTTCTGTCAGTGCCGAGGAACACAGTGCGAATGTGAACAATTAGACGAGAAGCTTTGTGTCGAGAAGTACGGATTGTTACATCAGAACAAGCTCCCTCTTCTCGGGACTCATTTTGTAGACAAGTGTGCCAACTACAGATTTGTAGTCACGGCCTCTGTTTAACCTAAGGCCACCCGACACTATTTGCAGTTGTGTAACACAACAAACTGCACACGGCCTGTCGTTCCGTGCATCGACACTTCAGAGTAGAGAGAGTACTTTTGTATCGTCTCATAGATTTAAGAATCCTTTATCCATAATTTGTATGGAGATAAACTATTCCCAATTTCTCTGTAAGTAAATAATCCACATGTGTCACTGTAATTTAGCATATAGTTACTTATTCAATATGTCTAAGTAAAATAGCCGTTAAATATGGGTTGTAAAATAAAGGATTATTTTGCCCCTGTTTTTTCTTTCATAATGTAGGTATGCTTTTCAGTGAACAATGTCGGTATACTTTTTAAAAAAGTTAATTTATTTTTCCCTTTTAAGTGATTTTGCTGTTAATAACATCGTAATATATCATTACAAAAAATTTATCATCGAAATCGGCATACATTTATTTCATAGTTATAAAATCAGTTTTTTTTTCTAAATTTATGAAAAACTACTGAACCAATTTTCATCAAAAGAAAAATGGGATCAATCTGGAATCTATTCTTTCAAATAAAAAATAATTTTCCAAAGCAGTTTATGAATAGTTTTAAAGTAGCCTAAAAACAAAGTCCTATTCTGCGCCGTCTGACTGTGACTTTTTCACGCAAAAACTACCGAATAGATTTTGATGCGGTTTTCACCATTAGATAGCAAGGCTTACGAGTATTAAACAAGGAGGATGTCCCTAATAGATAAGTAGCAATATGATTGTACCCGTGCGGAGTAGGTAGCTATACAATAATAATGAGCCATCCCTCGTCTCGTACAATATTCACTCACTCAACCAGCCGCTCTGTTTGTACAGTATCAAACTGGGAATTTCTGATTTCGTCTTCATAACAATGCACGACTATTATGTACCTACTGTTATAATGTAGTAGCTAGTTTTCTGCCCCGGTTTCATCCGTGGAAATTTGTTGAAAAGTGAAAAAATAACAGCCTTTATTTTAGGTAGTTTTTCCGGTTTATTTTTAAATAAAACATATCCTATGGAATATTGTAGCTTTTTAGCTGGTTCATTAGATTCTCGTGCTCGTGCTCGCGTGCGTCCGCGCTTCTTCCAGAAACAACTTACCAGACGTAAGAGTAAAGAATGCCACATTAAATGCAGCAACAGGTTTACCACTTGTTCTGTTTAATATCCAAGTCTGGTACCTGTAGCCACATCGCTAGCTATAAACGTATGTGACACAAATGAAGATGTATTGCTAGGAGAGGGTCAGATCACGCGCGACTCGCGACCTATGTGTAATGTGTATTCATTACTGTCACATTTCTCATTCTCATTGTTGCAATTAAACAATATTACTATTTATACAGAATCACTTAAAGTTATCTTACCATTGGGCAGAAGTTAAACTTTTATAATTAAGAATTAAATATACTAAGTTATCATATTATATAATATTAGGCTGATTGCCGGCAGGAATACAATTCGCCCCCATTTTTTAGAAAGAGTACACCTTACACGTAACGCGTCATGAAATTTTTGAAAAGAGAATTGTGTCATTTGTAACTAACAACATATACAATGCGAAACACATGACAACATTCCTAAAATTACGTAACTTTTTAAACGAGATAATTTTCTAGGAATTCAAATTTTTCAGGAATTATGGACGTTCTTGTAAGTCGAGTTAATTATTTTCGGCCGTAATGTTAATATGCTTATAGTCCGCAAGTGTCTGGCCTCCCTCACTGCAGCCAGAGAGTCTAGATAATATAAAAGTTAGTCATCGTGTGCCCAGTCTACTCTACCCACACAACCCGTGAAGCACGCGCGGATGTTCGGTCAACGGTCTTGCCAGCACATAAACACATTTCCAACTTTCACATCGCACATCCACTTGTGAAGAGAGCTCTTATTTTGTTTGATATTTGTTACATTTACATACATCGTAGTGGATTTTCATAGACTCGTAGATCTAGCATACTAATATTATAAACGAAAGTAACTTTGTCTGTCTGTCTGTTACGCTTTCACTGCTAAACCACTGAATCAATTTTGATGAAATTTGATACGGAGAGAGCTTCAACCCTGGGGAAGGACATTATTATGTAACTCTAAATTCACGGGCATAATACCCGGTCCTTTGTAAGGCTTGCATGGGGACATAGGTCCAACACGTAGAGGCCCTTTAGAGTGTTTAATCTAAAGTGTTATTATTATTATTACGTTTTTTATTGGCATGCTGGACTAGCATATTAAAATTTAATATTAATACTAAAGTAGTATATAAAATATGACATTTACTTGGAAGATAGTAAGACGAGATAGGAAGAGCCTCGTACTAGGGATCCTATTATGGACGCATGGGCGCACAATGCTAGCTGTCACCGGCAGGCGGCACGACCACGAGAAGCATCACAGTTAACCTCTATTCATCCCAGGCTTCATTTTATATTATTTACTGTATTTTAAAGGTCATAAAAAGGTTTCTATTTGAAATAAGCTATTTGTAATATTATAAATAAACGTTTTAAATTTATTTTTTACAGATTTCAGAAAATTATCGCTGACAAGCAAGAAATAATTATATATTTCGTCGTTGAACTTGAAGACGATTGGTGCCAAATTAGGCTACTAAATTAAAGAGATTCTAAAGAAGAAGTTCAATGTTATCTATGTTTGTGATTAATTGTCAAGTTTAATGAAATTTTGAATTTCTAATTTGGCACCCACCATCTTCAAGTTCAACGACGAAATATTTAATTATTTCTTGCTTTTCAGTGATCCATTTTTGAAGTCGGTATACATTTTTATTAAGTTTTGCCTTTTACGTGATTTTGCTGTTAATAATATTATAATCGATTAAAAAAATAAATCATCGAAATCGGCACACATTTTCATCGAGTTATGGCAAAAATGGCAAATCATCAAAATTCAATTCTCTCATTGTCCACAAAAATGTATTGCCCACATACGGTAGTGTCAATATGGGCAAAGTCGCGGGCAGCACCTAGTATATAAATATCTAAACAACAATAACCGAGTACAATAGCATTTCAAAGTTAACATAATGTATGTATAAATATTTAATAGAGTTCGCTACACAGACTGAGTGCTACGACTCTACGACAACCTCTACGTAGGTGCTACATGCTACGAGCTACTACTTTCGTAGGCGTCTACGAGATCCACTATTCTGACTAAATGCAGTTGTTCCATACCTAAACTTTATTTACTAGCTATATAATTTTTGAAATGTGTCAATAGATTTTATCCCGAAAGATTTCAGTAACTTACAGTGCGAGCATCACAAAAAGGACCGGTTTCCGCGGCGCTACTTTTTGTCCTTCTTTGTCGCTACGGGAAATTTATGGTTCTCTTTTTAACTGAGATTTTGTCTACGCACCTGAGATTCTTTCTACACCGTCATGGTCGCACGGCTCATGTCAATCCGGCCGTTACTCTGTTTTGACTTGAAAGTAGGACAAACAAAGTTAATATTATAATTCCCTTATCAGTATCAGTACAATAAGTTGTTGTTATGTAATACAAACACATTTAATGATAGCAATTTCGTAGCTACAACAATAACAACTACGCAGTACTAACAACTAAGAAAGAGTTTCCTAAAGTAAATAGCATACAATTTTTTGCCTCGTTCAAACAAGCCGACCAATTTGTACGCCCTAATTACACCGTTACGTTTGTAACCTTACTCTAAAGATGTATACATTGTGTACACTGCGAGCACGAATTCCTTGACAAATGTATATTTTATGGTTCCCTACATCCGATGAAAAAACGGTACCTATATATATAGGATCACTCTCGTGTCTGTCTGTCACATCACAACCTATATTATCATTAGTTTACAGGGAAACCTACGATCTCGAAGGTTCGCGAGCCCGACTCTCACTTGACCGGTTTTTAATGAACTTACTGACTGAAGTCTATATTTAAGTACTTGTTTTTAGTTGTTCATTGTCGTTGTGATAATTGTAATAATGAGAGGGCTGGGGATGTTTACCTACAATCACAGCTCTTACTTTTTAATTTATAGTCGACTCGACTTTTATGTGCGCTGCAACTCAGATAAAAACTTAAATTCGAAACTAATTCGACTAGGTAGTTGGTGTAAGACGAGAGCACTGAAAATGTAATTATAGAAAACCAAACATTAATTAAAACTTTACCATCCACACGATGACAAACAGATTTAGTTAAACGTGAACACAGTATTCAGTCTCATCCTTAGGAGTGCGAACACCACATCGCTACAACAAGTGCTAAAACCACAAGTAACGAACAAATTAAACGGCCGGTCTTCCTCCACATCGGCCATGCACCAATAATCCGACAAACTGTTTAAAATGCCGTCAAGTGATACTTCAGATGATGAGTATCCAGTATATACGACTGAGTCGAACATCCTGTACTCGCCAAATATAGTTAACTCGTGCATAACTACTGTGTTATCAATAAGCCGGGCTCATACTAGAGGTGACAGGTAGCCTGGGTTGTTATTTGTAGTATCCTGGATGTTTTTACCTTGTTCAACATTGACAAAGCTCCGATGCTTTGTTTTAAAGGTCGGTACAGACAGACATACATTTTGAGATGTTTTATATAATTTGGAAGCAGATTTCCAAACACACATTCAGTAATTACATAACAAATTAGCAACTCGAGTTGTCCGTTGTCCGAGTACTCCCAGCTTCCACTTCCACTTCCAGCCTCACTAATGAACCCAATTACATGATACTTGAACTCGCGATTTGAACATTGTTATTACTTCATAATGAGGTAACACGAACTTGTCCATTTTATTTTGGGTACAATAATTGAAAATGGCTTTCTGGATTTATTATTTTGTGGCCACATGGTTCAATTATCTCATAGGAATTATTATATATCTTCACCTGTTAGTACGTGTGGGTCGAATCTGAGGACCGGAAAAGTTGCTTCTGCTGGCTAAAGAGAAGTAATAATTTTAAATTTATTTTTTAAAATAAAGATCTGCTATCAGAAATGCAAATGCAGACATACTACTAAAAAGCACATCCATTTTGAAAATTCTTTTACCAATAGAAAGCTACGATATCCCTGAGTGACACATAGGCTATATTTTATTTTGTTCGAAAATATCCACGGGCGAAGCCGGGGGCGGAAGGCTAGTATCTAATATTTTATATGTTGAATTATTTGTTTTCAAAAGCTTACCACGCGAAATGTTCATATAAATGCATATCAATTAATTTCATTGTGAGTGAAGTTCAAGTGAGTACTTGCCTAATAATTTTTCAGTTATTTATTTTCTTTAAGCTATTTGAAATTGTTTTGTTGTTGTTTTTAAATTGTATGAACAGAAAATACACACAAATTTGCTACGAAATAAATAGTCGTAGCATAATTTATTTAAAATTACTGTATGTAACTCGTAAAAACTACAGTAGATGCAGTGCGTCACCTCGAGGAGAAGTTTCAGGAATGATTGTCCACAAGAAAACCAAATGAGATCGTTTGAGCGTCCACGACCACGACCGCGTCACAACGTAACGGCGACCTCATTACGGGCGCCTGAAGCACTCTGTTCTCTTTATTTTTCAAAACCTCTATACAGATGCAGTCGTTTTACTTCTACATAAAATACTATTACGTCGCGAATATGGTACTTTTTTTGTACAACTGCACAAATAATCAACACTACATCCCACCAGGTCTGTCTCTCAACACATTTTGTTGCCGTTTTTACTATTAGATAGTGTAATTCAGTTGGAAAGTTAGCACCAGTGCGCTTTCATAGCGTATGCTGTCTAATCTGTCACATATATAACAAAATCATGTAGAAAAGAATTGTGTAGAATAAAAGGATCTACAAAAGCAATAAGCTTATTTATAATTTAAATTACTTATTGTGTAGGTACGTACGTAGGTATTCAAATTGTTGTAAACCGGCGAAGACGGGAGCGGGTCGCTAGTATTTTCATAAAATCGAATTACAAGTAAACAAAAAGAGTAAATAATAGTTTTGTAAATGTGTAAATGTAACAACTATTTTTATTGTGTGTCTCCAATAAATCACAATGGACGGACACCGGAATGAATCAATTACTGTAAAACCTTGATCACAATCCTTGACCCAGGGTCCTTCAGGGGCTCAGAGGGGCTACCACGACTTTCTTGCGTTATATTATCAATAAGTTTTGTCTAGTTTGACAACACCTCCATACGATACAACGTCCTCTTCTCTCTAGGAAAATGAACATTATTTTGTGCTTCAAAACTTACGACCCCTGGACCTCAAATCATCATTCCCTCTCTCATTAGCTCATGAATGAAAGGTAGGGAATGACAAAACAGGCGCAAAGTTTGGAGCATAAAATTATTTTATAGGTTTGTTAAAAAAAAGGTGACTTTTTATTTTTCTCAAAAAATATTATCAATATCGATTTTGTCTCCTTCAAAGTAATCCCCCTCAGATATAATACACTTGTGCCAGCGGTTTTTCAATCTTCGAAGCATTTCTGATATGCACTTTTTGGTATGGCCTTGAGCTCTTCCAGCGATGCGGTCTTTATCTCCGCAATCGTGGCAAAACGCCGTCCTTTCATGGCTCTTTTAAATTTTGGGAAGTCGCAGGGGGCCAAGTCCGGTGAATACACTGGCTGAGGCGTGATTAATTTTTGGCATTATCGTGATGCAAAACCCATAAATTGTTTTGCCACAAATCCGAGCGTTTTCTTCGTATTGCGCATAACTTGAAGGTAATATTCCTTATTGACCGTACGACTTTTTAGCAAGAACTCATGATGCACCACATAATTGAACAAAACAGTGAGCCGAGGCGTCCAGGACGGGCATCGTCATTAACACCTCGGTATTCTGTGAAGAGCTTGTATCACTTATACTTTTTTTTTGTGCTCAAAGTCGACACTATCACCACAGTCAACATTTCAAGTGCGTTGGAGCACTGTCGGGTTGTGGGGTAGCCATGTAGGTATGATGGGTATTGCAGGAAAACTCGTAGTAAACTTTCACCATTCGTTTATTGGTCGAATTAGCAAGGAAGAACAAGCAGCAAAAGAACAACCAGTAAAAGCATCCGTAAGGAGCCAAGGAGCCTTCAAAGGAGAAAGGAGCCGTAAAAGGAGAAAGAGAAAGGAGCCGTAAGGAATCAAGGAGCCGTCAAAGGAGAAGGAGAAAGAAGCGCACTGTAATAAAAATGAACTACACATTACTACAGGGCGTTAAGCTATTGAAGTAACACAATACAAAGTATGATAAAAATACTTACAATACTTATTTGCGCTCCTTTTATATTAACATAGATATTAGTTCTTGAATATTGATTCAATACATTTTATATAGTTATTTACTTAGTTGATAAAATAGAAATATAATAAATTTTACAATTGGCAGAGTACTGCCTAAGTCAACAGTTTGTGAAGGAATGAGTAAAATTTTAATTTAGGTTCCATACAATGTTCTATTGAATTAAAATGAACAATATCGTGTTCTAAAATCAAAATAAATGCTATTTATGATGGCCAGCTTGTAAGCGGCCAGGAAAATAAGGTCGTATCATCACAATACCGGGGTTCCCCCGAAAAAATCCTGACCTTAATGAAGGATTTTATTCAGAGAATTAATAAAATAAAGTTTGATGATGAGACTTATATAAAAATACTAATGAATGAAATGAAAAGATAAATTTACAAGTTTTATTATAAATAAAACTAATTATTTACAAGAGAAACGATTTCCACAATCATACAAATCACAAACATTCATCTTCATTTAATCTGTTTAATCTGTTATTAGTAAGTACAGTAAACTCATTTATAATATAGAGTAATTCCCATTTAATAAGGAATGACTCAAAAACGTTCTCGAATTTAGTAAGGGCTTAGTTATACAGTTACCATCCGCTGTTTTAAGTTTATTTATATATAATACAATAGACGAAGGCTTGTTTAAAGAGTCGCAATCCGCTCATACGAACACCCATGGGAAATACATCCACAGATATAATAAGTAGTAATAATAGACGAAGGCTTTTTTAACGAGTCGCAATCCGCTCTAAAAGACACCCATGAATACCCTGATATTCATAGATATAATAATAATAAACAAATGTTTATTTAAAGAGTTGTAATTTACTCTAATAAACACCCATGGAAATACATCCACAGATATTAGGTATAATATTTATAATAGACGAAGGCTTTTTTAACGAGTCGCAATCCGCTCTAAGTAATTACAAGTATTTACAATAAATGAAATGATGAGAATGAAATAAGGAAAATAGTAATTATTAATCATGGTTATATATTTAACCTGTAATTTGTAAATATGTAAAAGTTTTAGTTACTTAGATGTTTACAACCAAATTGTGAAATTGAAATAAATTTAACCTCCCTTGTAACCATAAGGTTATAAATACAATTTAATAAATTGTTAATAAAATAAAGAAAAAATGTAAAATAATATAGATATAAAAAATTCCTCAGTTTAAGCAAGTGTAACTCATTCATATTGAAAGAGAAAAAAAAATTATGAAATAAAATCAACGCATGCGTTAAGGTATGCGCTAACTCTAACTATCCACGAGCAAAGCCAGTGAAAAGTTAATAATATAAGTATATGAAATAAAATAATATTTAAATTTAATCAACATGACTACCCCTAGTTGTAATAAGAGCGTAATCATATGTCTATGAAATAGACTTCATAGTAAATAACAATTGAAAATTAAAAGAAAATCGAACGTCGTCGATTCAAAATTTAAAAATTTGTCAATGACAAAGAAATTATATAGGATACATTTGAAAATCGAATATTCCAATGCAATATTGCTGAGCAAAACAAATTGTGTAAAACAAAGAAAAATCAAGTGAGTTCAAATTCTGATATCGAGGTGCTTTTATGTGTATCATTTAATTTATTTGAAATTTATTATTATATATTAAATTTATTCTCGGAAATATTTTAATTGCCTTACTTATGTAAACTGTAATGTAATATTAGAAATCATTAAAATAAGAATGGACAAATTGTTTTGGATATTTTAAAAATGTATTAAAAAAATCGCAATTAATGAAATTTTTTGAATTAAATAATATTTATTTATGTATTATTTTATGGAATCACGATAGACTTTTAGGATAAAAATAGATATTTTAGCAATTATAAGAAAAATTAATATATATTATTTTTCTTGAAAAAATTACGACTATAAAAAGAACCTTTTTCTATTAAGAGATATTGAATTGACGGGATAATATAACGGAAATTAAATTAATTATTAATAAATTTAAGTTATGGGAAGTAATCTATAGATTTCAGATATATATATAATGAAAATCTCACATACAACCATACATTCAATGTGACTATATAATCTGAATTTACGAAATTAATAAGTGAATTTAATGTAAAATGATTCAAGAATACTGCCTTTGTATAAAAATTAAAAAATATCCTCTTCAATAATGGAATCTGACCAAGATCATCAGACTTGTCAACCTCGAAGGTTTGCCGACATAACCTTGATTCAGAACCATCATCTCCAAGAAATATTCTACTGAATTTAAATAGAATTACGTTATATATTGAGATTATATAGACATTACAAATCCTGAAATAAAAGTTTGTATTAAAATAAATATTATGTTCTCTTACTTCGTTATTCTTTCTTCTTTATTCCTTCTTCCTGCAGCATTTTAATCACGTTTGGGCGCCATTGTCGGGTTGGGTATCGCCATGTAGGTATGATGGGTATTGCAGGAAAACTCGTAGTAAACTTTCACCATTCGTTTATTGGTCGAATTAGCAAGGAAGAACAAGCAGCAAAAGAACAACCAGTAAAAGCATCCGTAAGGAGCCAAGGAGCCTTCAAAGGAGAAAGGAGCCGTAAAAGGAGAAAGAGAAAGGAGCCGTAAGGAATCAAGGAGCCGTCAAAGGAGAAGGAGAAAGAAGCGCACTGTAATAAAAATGAACTACACATTACTACAGGGCGTTAAGCTATTGAAGTAACACAATACAAAGTATGATAAAAATACTTACAATACTTATTTGCGCTCCTTTTATATTAACATAGATATTAGTTCTTGAATATTGATTCAATACATTTTATATAGTTATTTACTTAGTTGATAAAATAGAAATATAATAAATTTTACAATTGGCAGAGTACTGCCTAAGTCAACAGTTTGTGAAGGAATGAGTAAAATTTTAATTTAGGTTCCATACAATGTTCTATTGAATTAAAATGAACAATATCGTGTTCTAAAATCAAAATAAATGCTATTTATGATGGCCAGCTTGTAAGCGGCCAGGAAAATAAGGTCGTATCATCACAGCACTTAATTTTATTTTTCACACAAAATTTATTATAGATTAATTTGATACATTTTTTCGATTGCAAAAAATCGCCAAGCACACCAAAACACGTCTAACCTTTATATCTGTCAAAAACAAACTACAAATGCAACATGGCTGATCAATACTGATCATGTCAACAAGGGTTGCCATGTATTTTTTTCAGAAATTCGGGACTTGCACTTAAATTGAATAAAAAAATCGGGACAAAGCATTTTGACGGGGGACACAAAAAAGAGAATAAAATTAAAAGAAAGTATATTTGAAGAATTGTTTTATTAATATTATTTTATTTCTTATTTGTCATATTTTAATTCGTTTTTCGTTCACTCACTGCAAATTCAGAGTGCTTTCAAACACCACGGGAATATTTAAACTACAAAAATGTAAGATAAAAACATAAATTCGGTTAAAAGTAATAATTTCTTTGTTTTATTTTTTGTTGGATAAAATATTAAAGCGGGACATGTACCTGTCCCGGCGGGACATTTAAAAAATCGGTTGTTTCGCGGGACGTCCCGCCAAAAGCGGGACACCTGGCAACGCTAAGTCATGGTGTTGGGAACATGTGTTCCAATATAACGAACAAAAAAATCGAGAATCTAATATACCTACGTAGCACACGAAATTTGAAGTGGCCTTTTTAAAAAAAACTCGTAGTTCAATGCATGTCAATAGAGATAGCGTTTCATATCCGCATGAAAACGTTATAAGCCGGCCGAGTACGAGTATGCGGAGTGAACGGTATGGCCTTAGAACAAACAGTGTTACATTGGACCAACTCTATTCTTTTGTAAGGTAATCCCAACTCAATGGTTCAATGCATATCATAGACTACAAAGACCATAGACGGGCTCCCCCTCATCCAATTTTCATCTTATTTGGCCATAATACTGACCATTAGGTTTCGATGTTATCGTTTTGTGTAGCGAGACAGAGCTCTAGGAAAATAGTTCATTGTGTGTTTTTTTAAGGCGATCTAGGACGTCTTATTTGCGGGAAAAAAATATGTTCTATAATTATTATGTTTGCATTTTAGCATAATCTCCATATAAAGTAAAAGCCGTTGCGACAATAAAACGACATAAAAATACAGTAGTACGGGGGTTAGTGGCAAAATAAATAGTTCACACCTCCATTGGTATATACTCAAAGATGTATTGTATAGTACCGTTGCATTATCTGGTAGACACTAGACAGGTGACCTAATTGTAGTACCGGCCCGTTAATGTATCGCTAATGGAAACGAAACACCAAGCTACAACTTCATGCTCCAGGCAGCTTTTAAACAAACCGCTTTATGCATTTTCAATGTTCATTATGTCTCCCTTCATAACTGTACGAGCGATCGGAGGAATCGGAGCTTTCACTCAAATATTGATTACGATCAATGTTGTACACAAGGGAGTCGATAGCGTAATTGGTGGATACAAACTTCACATGTATGTGCCAAAAATGCTAAATATGTGCTTTAATCTACTTCTCGTGCTTCGGATGACACTTAATAACAGTTATAACGTCTGTTAAAGAAGTGACACATTAAATGTCACAAATGTTCTGTTTAATATAGACAAGTGGCAAAAAGAGACACTGTTACTGTTGTCTCTTGGCCTCACCGCAAAGTCTAAATAAAGTATAAAATCAAATGTGGTTGTTATTATCAGTTTGTTTGTAAGATATAAACTGGAAAACTAGTGAAGCGATTTGAAATATTACTTCACTGTTATGAAGCTCTAGCAGCTAGCTAACGCCTACACTGCTAGCAAGTGATCCAAGTAACATAACTCGTGTCGAATGGCAGTCAAACTGAACGATATGAAGTTGTAGTAGTTCGAGCGGAAGTTGCCAAATGGTAGACAAACTAAAAGTTGCCGTTAGTCGTTACCTTGCCAATGAACTTTGCGGTGCTTATCAATTCAGTGACCTTTCATTTACTATGCTAACTATTATTGATTCTTACATATTACGAGTCTGCCTGTGCTCGATTCACTTCAAAACTGCTGAACGGATTTTGTTGCGGTTTTGACTAATATATAGACTGATTCACTAGGAAGGTTTACGAGTATTAAACATGGACCTATCATATTTAAGAGTTGAGCATTAGCGTTGGGGGAAAAGTTAGCGCTAGCTCGTTTCGTGGCGTGTGCTGTCTAATCCGTCTAAATTATAACAAAATGATGTAGGAAAGAAATGTGTAGAATAAAATTATCTACAAAAAAGTCCGCGGTAGCATAATTATATATCTTATTTCATAGACAAGTAGTAATAAGCATATTTATAGTATAGGTGCGTATTCAAATTACCGATACTGTACCAATTCCAAAAATATTTCAGTTATGAAACTACATTATTCAAGGCGAACAAAATTAGGAATGATAATGCTTTTGTTACTTAGCTATCGCCCATACTACCTTTCAGCCCCTAGCGGGTGGATTATAAAAAAGTTGCCTATGTCCTATAGGTTCAGTGGCTTAGCCGTGAAAGCGTAAGGCAGACAGACAGATAGAGTTACTATAGCATTTATAATTATTAGTACGGAATTTTGCAAACTGTCGCGGTATGTAAAATAATAATGTTCCTAGTAGTTATTATAGAAAGGTTGACAAGTCATAAGTATTGGCAATCAAGTATATTGTTAAAGTCGTGGTTCTTGACCTCGGTAATATTTAGTTACTAGGAAGGCCGAATGAGGTCGAGGGCGGACTCTAATACCCTCCATAATATATAAATCGATTGTCTTTAACTGACCTGCATTGTATGAATACCTCATGCTACATTGTTAGCAACATTGATTTGGTTGGTCAAATGGATGTAAACAACAAAAAATTTATATAAAAATCTTATTTACTAAAATAAAACAAATTTACATCAATATACAATAATTTTCTTAACATAATATTATATTCTAAATAAATTAATCATAATCAGTTTTATTGATATGACTCACAACGAAAAGAAATTAAAAAATGCAACATGGTGTGCGTGAAGTTCTTCATTGTGCCTGTATTATTATATTTATGGCACAATTTCTTACAGACTTACATCCTCAGGTTTTGGAATCCCTGGGATGTACAAGACGCTAACAACAATAATAAATCTCGGCTTGAATTTGGCTGTGAAGGAGGCGTATATGCTTTTCGTCACAAAACAGGAAAAATCAGAAATGAACTGGAAATTAATGATGATAAAACGAATGATAACTCTACCAAGGACCAGGAGAAAAAGTCAGAAGAAATAAATACATTAAAAGAAATGAAGTGAAGTGAAGCGGAACATTTGTTTATATTATTTATTTATATATAGTTTATTATTAATAATTTTATTTATAATTATATTAGTGGTAGTGGTGTCAAAAGACATTTAAATGTCTTCTGACACCACAGGTGGCGATAGGTTTTGCCAACCATCACGCCTGATACACAAAAGGGGCTACACGAGGACGGGCGAATGCCATTTCGCTACGTTAAATGTACAAGGCGGAATGAATGGAAAAATGAATGAGATTTTAGATATGATGGAAGAAAAGTGGATAGATGTGTTATGCCTGACAGAGACCATGCGTCGTGGTAATGACAGAACACAACATCGCGGCTTCACCGGAATATGGTCCGGCGTTAAAGATAGAGAAAGAGCAAACCGTGGTGTTGGAGTCTTATTATCACAACGTATGGTAGAATGTATGTATGGATATGAAAGGATCAACCCAAGATTACTCTCTCTCCGTTTGAAGGTGGGACTAACAAGAATTTTAATAGTTATTGGATATGCTCCAGTTTGTGCCACCAACAAACTGAGAGAAATAAAGGACTTCTGGGTTGATGTAAGAAACATCCTAGCTCAGAGGCAACTAAATGAAAGATTAATGATGATAGGTGACTTGAATGGATGGGTGGGGACCCGAAGAGACGGGCTTGAGTCCACTCTAGGAAAATTTGGGGACCCGAGAATGAATAGTAGTGGACTAGAGATCCTTGATCTATGTTTAGAGATGAATATGTTTGTCTCGAATACTATGTTTGATCTCAAGGATATTCATCTCTATACATGGCATCGAGGAATTGAAAGAAGCATAATAGATTTGTTTTTGATTGACGATAGGCTAAAGAGTGCGACAAAAATCACGAGGGTGTACAGAGGTACCGGTATTGAAACGGACCATTATATGGTAATGACCTCATTTAAGGGTCTGTTTCAAGGCTGGCGCCAACGTACCCCTGTGTCGCCTCCAAAAGCCGAAAGAATAAAAGTAGAAAAGTTGGAAGAGGAAGATGTTAGAGGACAATATGTAAGGAAAGTACAAGAGAAACTAGATGCCATTGAGCAGGATGACAGTATAGATGAAATGTGGAAGAAGATTAAGCATGGAATTGTCAAAGCAGCACAAACTACTTGTGGAGTTGTGAAGGTTGGTGGTATGAGAGGGGATCCGTGGTGGAATAATGAAGTAAGGGTGGCTGTACAAATGAAGAAGAATGCATATTTAGATATTTTGGCAGTAACGGGAAAGAATACAGAACTTGAAGAGAGAATGAAGAATAAATATAGAGAATGCAAGAAGAGAGTAAAAGAGATAATTAAAGAAAGTAAGATGAAAGAAAAGATGAATGAAGAGAAGAAGTTCTCAAGATTTTTCCAAGAGAACGTCAAAATTTTTTGGAATTTAGTGAGAAAATCTCGAGGAGTATTGAGGACTTCTAATGTACAAATGATTAAAGCAGAGGATGGACGGTTAATGACATTGAATGGAGAAGTATTAGAAAGAATGAAAGAGTTTTATGAAAGATTATATGGAAACTCTGATGGACAACAAACACATCCTTCGGATGCTGATAGTGAGGACTATGAGGACTCGGAAATTAGCGATGACATTATCACGGAGGATGATGTTGTGTCAGCCATCAGAAGATTGAAGAACGGAAAAGCGGCAGGGAAAGACAGGATTTCCTCCGAGATGATAAAACATGGAGGAGCGATAATATGTAACACACTGTGTGCTCTCTTCAATAAATGCTGGAGCGACGGACGAGTACCAGGAGACTGGTGTCAAGCCATAATAGTTCCAGTGTTTAAAGGAAAGGGTTCACAGCTTGATTGCAATAATTATCGCGCCATCAGCCTTATCAGCTTGGTTGGAAAAATGTATGGAAGAATAATAATTGAAAAGGTGCAAAAGGTGACAGAAAATAAGATGTGGGATGCTCAAGCGGGATTTATGAAAGGTAAGAGTTGTGTTGACCAAATTTTTACCTTAAGAAACATTGTTGAAAAACATTTGGCAAAAAATCAAAAAGTTTACAGTGTTTTCATTGATCTAGAAAAAGCATATGACAACCTATGCAGAACGGAATTATGGTCAACACTAGCGAGATACGGAGTGAATAAAAAACTCATAAGGGCAGTACAATCATTATATGATGGCTGTACTGCCGTTGTTAGAGTGGGTGGACAGTGCTCAACCCCGTTTAATATACATTGTGGTGTTAAACAGGGCTGTGTAATGTCACCTTGTCTATTCAATCTGTATTTCGATAGTTGTTTGACCAAATTACAACAATGTTCCTTAGGGATAGAAATGGGTCCTACTAGACTTTGCTGTCTTTTATATGCCGATGATGCGGTATTAATTGCATCTTCGGAGCAAGAGCTGCAAAACCTAGTTGCAATTTTGAATGAGGAATGTGAGAAGAAATTCATGAAAATTAATATTTCGAAATCAAAAGTATTAGTATTTGAAAAGGAAGATGAAAGGACGGAGTGTAAGATTTGTGTGAAAGGATGTAAGTTAGAGCAAGTGAATGAATTTGTTTATTTAGGTAGTATGGTTACAAGAAGTGGAAAGATAGACAAAGAAATTGAAAGGAGAGTGAAAGCGGGAAGCAAGGTATTTGGTGGACTAAACAATGTATGCAGAAATACACAACTTACAACTAAAAGTAAAATGAACATACATAATGCTGTTTTAGTTCCATCACTTACTTATGGAAGCGAGACTTGGGTATGGAATAAGAGGCATGAAAGTAAAATAAATGCAGTGGAAATGCGGTCTTTACGTAGAATGTGTGATATAAAGCGTATTGACCGTATCCGGAACGATGTCATTAGAGAAGAATGCGGAGTAAAAGATGATGTTGTGACAAAAATGAAGAAAAGTAGTTTACGCTGGTTTGGACACGTTGAAAGAATGAAGGATGATAGATTGACTAAAAAGGTTTATATGGCTGAAGTGAAAGGAAATGCTAGCAGAGGACGACCTAGATGTACTTTTATTGAACATATAAAAAATATGTTGATCGAAGGAAATATTAAAAGTACACACAATCGCCGAGCATGTATGAAAGGTAAGATGAATATAAAAGAAGCAAAAGAGATATGTCAGGATCGTAACAAATGGCATTCGATTGTCTCTGCCTACCCCTCTTGGGATGAAAGGCGTGATGATAGATAGATAGATAGATTGATTTGGTAAAAGGCAAACATTATGCCGCCAAGCTCATTTAAGGCCAGGCGCTAGTGAGAATTTTTGTGTGTATGTAGCCACGTGCTTCTATATTGGTGACCCCGTATGAACACAGCCAGTGCCAGCTACATGAGACAATCAGTCTTGAACAGATCCCCCAGCACGATATGACGACAGGTGATAGTTAACCACCAAACCAGCCGACTACAACACAGTCCCACATGGATGTTGTGGTTTTGCACTGCATCGACCTCTGGTCTGGGAAGGGAGTACTGTGGCGGCGGACAGATGGCGCTACTGTCCCAATACCGGTATTGCCATACGTATTTTAAAGGAGGTTAGGGGGTTCTTTTTCATTCGGGATAAAGGTACACACCCCAAATAACGACACGTCTTCAAACGTTTTAATTCAACATTGGAAAATATTATAATATGCACTATATCGAACAGAGTTTACAAATACTTTATATTATGCATACCTACACAAAAAAAAATATATCGCCAAGATTTTTTTAAGTGTTTTAAAAAAACCGGAACCCTTTGTTGTCCGTATGTCCTTTTCAGGGATTATTTTTTCAGCCCCTGAGTGTCTTTTTATACAAATAACAACACACTGATATCCTCGCCTTAATACGGGACTGTCTACATGATGTATCGCTCGTAGCACGTAGCACGTAGTCAGGTCGCAGCCGTAGTTGACAACGTATAGACAGTGCCTTAATGAGGGGACGCTTGACTGATTATCACACACCACCTCATGACATGCTTTGTAGAAATATACCTAGGCATCTGTCGGCAGCCGAGCAGCTATGCGTGCGGGTTCAATTCCCACATCGGCCATGTACAGTAGTCTCAACAAGAACGAGTTTTCCGTAGCCGCTGTGTAACATCTAAAAACACACGTCCGTTTCATTTGATATTACTATTTTCCGTCTCATGTCACAAAATGACTACCTACAAATTCATGTCACATAGCGAGAGCTAAGATGTACCTAACACGATAAAAAATCTAGAATCTGCGCTGAGAAATGTTCTAAACGAATAATAAATAAGTAGGTGTCGGTCGTCCAGTAATGGAACAGAACAGGTGTTCCTTGAAATTAGCAATTAGAGAGCGCGGGGTCTTTGCGCTACGAATGCACATCTATTCGAGTGAAAAGATTACCGCATCGCAGTGTCGCAGACAATTACGACACTTGTACGAGTATATTTATGTAGCTGCACTTTGTCGGCCAACATACTACTATTTTTTCTTAGCTGTGGGATACTAGTACAGAATTAAATCCCTTTGTTAGACTGGCAAAATGAGACTGCAATACAAAATTGTATTAATGAATTATTGATACGTTACGGCTATATAACATCGGCCGCCACTGTCCATACGCCCAAAATCAAATCTGTTCCAAATTTCAGAATTTAAAGTAGAACGGTTTGCGAGAAAATCGCTTGCGACAGACAGACGGACACCGAAGTGTTCCGTTCGGTAGTTTCGTCACGCAACACCAAAAAGAATAAATCAAGAAAGTGGACTCCTCGAAGGCCATTTACCAAGAGCAGTATATAAGTCAATATCAAGATTCTGTACTCTGGGGAGCAGACGCGGTCGTCCTCACCTCGAGATTACAAACTTGATAAATACATTTAGAAACCTGTAATTGAGTTTACAAGATATATGTACTTATGCTCACATAGTGCTACGAGAAACACATAATGCTACGAATTTATGCCAGTTTGCATCAGAACTGAATTATAATTATGGGATTATTGGCCCAAACTCTACAATTTGTACAGCAGCAATAGGTACAGACAAATGTGCAAGTATTTTACTTTCCTTATCCCTACAGTCCCCCGCCCCCGCCGCGTCTGTCTGTGAACTATTAAACGGATTTTGTTGCGGTTTTCACTATTAGATAGGTTGATTCACCGGGAAGGTTTACGAATATTAAACATGGACTTATCATGTTTAGGAGCTGAGCATTAACAGTATAAGTGAATCAAGTCGGGGAAAAAGTTAGCCCCAGCGAGTAATGGTGTAGGAAATAATTGTGTAGAATAAAATAAACTACAAAAGAGTCCGCGGTAGCATATATCTATCTCTAATAGTTGTAAACCCATACACTCTTATTAATAAACTCGAAGTAGCGACGTAGTAACTAAACTGTGTTTCGTCTCCGTCTATCTTAATGAATTGCACATTTGTTAGACGGAGACGAAATACAGTTTAGTTACTACGTCGCTACTTCGAGTTTATTAATAAGAGTGAGTGTTTGCGGCCGAAGTTGGGGGCGCGGGTCGCTAGTCTATACTAATATTATAAAGAGGTGTAAGTTTGGATGGATCGACGGCGACGTGATTTTGTTTGTACAGAGATAGTTAAGGAGCCGGAAAGTGACATAGGCTACTTTTTATCCCGGGATAAATTGCTGTGACATTTCAAAAAATTCCACGGACGAAGCCGGGGCGGAAAGCTATTATTGCCATAATGCTACGAATATAATATGCTAGTTCGCATCAGAACTGAATTGTAATTGAGGAATGATGACCTAAGTAGAGCATCTTGTACAGCAGCAGTACACTCAAATATGCAAGTATTTTACTTTTGCCATATTTACTTACATAAATAAGTTGCATTGCAAGCTACAGTAGCCAGATTCTCGTACCCGTACCTCAACAATAAATTATTCATGTTCACAGTATATATCACTATAAATACTCATTATTCTGAAACCTCTTGTATTGTTGCAACTATTAAATGCACTTTTAGAAACAAAACGTCGGCTCACAACTCAAAAGTGGGTTTTTTATAATAAAAAATCTATGTACATTATCCGACAAACCATACAAAGAGGCTTTCCCATCTACATCCCTCAAGAGAGCTGGCCACTCGTTAGGTATAGCCTAAAAAAATCTTCGTCTAAGTGAGGAAGACTTAGTCTTCAGCTGGATACCCTGGGGCCGGCAACGGTTCCCGAGAGCTGTATGGTAACTCGTGACGATTAGAAAGCAACTACAGAAAAAAATTTTGAGGAATTTGGTGTGAAATATCATAAAACGTTTTGTACAACCTCGGCTGATCTAATTATTTACGTATTACGTGTCTCTGGCCGCGTGGTATAAAGGCTATGAAGGTGTTTTGTTTCTTGTAAATTATATTTTCACAAAATGAATGCTGAAAGACGTAACAGAGTCTCCAATAATAAAATAGCAACATCAACTTGCAGCGTATTATTACATTTGTGAGAATATCGTGAGAATGTCGTATAGAAGCAGCGCATCGTATGTGGAACATGACATTTGCGGGAGCGGAAACTACTTGTCTACGAGAACAAAATGCACCCCCACTAAGTACATTTTGTATTTTTCGTAGCGTGGAAGTTGAATCTGAATCAGCTACGACGCATGTACCTTCATGTTAATTAGAAGCTAGATAACAATGGTTATTTATGAGTTAATCGCGTTTGAGGAGCATTAGTGAGTGATGCTTAGTAACATTTATTAAATTAATTAAAATTGAAACAGTCACAACTCTGGATAGATATGTAGTGGAGATACGATGATCCTATCTATCTATCATCACGCCTTTTATAATATCCCAATAAGAGGGGTAGGCAGGTACAATCGAATGCCATGCTGCCTCTTTCGTTTCTTTTATCTACATCATACCTTTCATACATGCTCGGCGATTGTGTGTAGGTACTTTTAATATTATCTTCGATCAATAATTTAATGTGGTCAATAAAAGTACACCTAGGTCGTCCTCTGCCAGCATTCTCTGTCACTTCTGCTGCCCTATAAACATTTTTAGTAAATCCTTAATTCTTTCAAAGTGTCCAAACCAGCGTAAACTACTTTTCTTAATTTAAGACACAACATCATCTTCCATTCCGCATTCTTCTCTAATGACATCGTTTCGGATGCAGTCAATATTACATAACACATCTTATTTTCATGCTTCTTATTCCATACGGATATTTTTGCACAGTAAAATCCGGCTGCATTCCACTCGACATCAGAAATCGATGATAGTTGACCTCCGCGAGCCTGTGTGTGTGTCAGTACAAGATTGAACACATAGCTGCAGGTGACATTGAGAACTGAGGAGACTGTTATATGTGGCGCGTGACGGCAGTAAACTTGTATATTGAAAACTTACCTGAAACAAAAGTAAAATACGACTTAGATCTAATCACAGCGCAACGAACTCAGTTTTACGCGCGACTATTTTATTTAAGAAAGATGTGAGCGAGATGGACTGCTATTAAAATCGATAAGATAACCAAGGTAAGATAGACGGAAACATAAGAAATATGATAATATGAGACTTAGATATTGACTATATGCTAAATATAGATTACAGTGACACAGGTGGATTATTTACAGAGGAATTGGGAATAGCTTATCCCCATACAAATTATTGATATAGGACTCTAAAGCATCTTGTCTGTATAATTGCACAAACTTGACAAGCTCCTCGATCAGACCAATGATATTTTGATAACGGATAAACACGCGTCGTCACTGTATGATTAGTTTAGTAGTAGGGGTGTGCGAATAATTCGAATTTACTATTCGCAGACCCCTATTTAGTAGTGCTAGCGGTAGACCCGAAAATACTACAAATGGTGTTAAAAGCATGAAAATCGGAACGATTGATCTTTAGGCCATACGAATCAATTTGACCCGTAGCACAAAAAAAAAACAAAAAAGGAGAGGAGTTATGACGTAATGTTTTTTTTGTATGGGAAAAAATTTTTTTTGTTCTAAATTCCGATTCTAAAAATATATCACATCATTATATTTCAGTCACTTGTTTTAAATTAAAATAAAAATAATTTTCAAAAAATACCAAGTTTGGGCTCTGTATCACATTTTGTTATATTAAAAAATAATAAAAAAATACTAAATGTAAATATTTTTTAAATTGTTTTCTTGGGGTTGGATATGAGGTTATTACATATCATTTTAGGTATATTTTACAAATAATGATTCAATCGTATCATATCTGGAGGAGCCCAAAATTGGTATGTTTTGAAAATTATTTTTATTTTAATTTAAAACAAGTGACTGAAATATAATGATGTGATATATTTTTAGAATCGGCTTAGTAAGCCCTTTCATTTAATACCACACACGATAGGTTTCAGAACAAAAATTTTTTTTTCCGTACAAAAAAAAATTACGTCATAACTCCTCTCCTTTTTTTGTTTTTTTTAGTGCTACGACTATACGGATCCAGCGCCGCTGCCACGGGCTCCTGGATTGAAAAATAGAAGACCGGTCAATTCTGATCCAGCGCTGGATACTGGACGCTGGACTGGATTGAATCGTGTTTATATTCATACAGTGCCGATCCAGCGCTGGAATCCAGTGATGCTGGATGTATCTACTTGTATCAATGTAATTCGGGCTTAACTTTGATATACCTATTATATAGAGATCTTGAAAAAGGCTACGTAAGAATATTAGAACGATTTCAAATCCTTACAAAATCGATACTGTTTGCATGAGAAGCACGTAGCAGAAATATTGTCAAGTATTGTCACGTCAAATCTCGGTCCTTTGGCGACAGAAAGCGATTATTATCTAATTACAATCCAGTAGAAATCTACTGTGTACGTTGCGGACTCACTTTTTTATTGCTCAAATATAAAGCTTCAGAATGTTGGTCACACTGAAAGATTCATGGCCACACGGATTTTTTTCGAATATCACTACGATAGTTTTAGCTGTAAATCCTAACTAATACCACGAAAGAAACGTACAGAAGTCTTTCTTAGTACATTTATTTGAAACTAGCTTTTCGCCCCAGACTTCGCCCATACCAACTTTCATCCCCTATTTTACTCCCTTAGGGGGGTGGATTAACAAAAAAGGAGCATATGGCCTTCCCTAGGGCATAGTTTAAATAATATTAGGGTTCAAGCTAACTGCGTATCAAACATCACAATCGGTTCTGTGGTTTAGCCGTGAAACCCGAACAGACAGACATTTATAATAAGTATGACATGAGGCTACTTTTTATTCCGGGGATTTATTAATTGAAACGAATTTTTTGATAAACATTTTGTTTTCTTCATGGGTTTTCTTTTATACCCATGCTAAGCCGGGAGCGGGTCGCCATAGACTATAGAGCAACACGGTCCAACGCGCGCTCAACACTGACAGATAGTGAACAGTTAGAAAATAGTGAGCAATAACCATACATCAGACGTCGAACTGAGTGAAGGAGGATTGGTTCTCGGGTCGTCTGATGAATATGTAAATGGTCATTACTGTAGATGAAAATCATTACCGGTGCTGTTCTGTGACGACTGCGGTTAGTGCTGACTGTTGCCGTGGTCTGTGTGCCAAAGGGAAATGTAGCTAATATTCAAATTATCTTTGAATTTCTATTCACTAAACTATTCTGCGGTACAAGTGAAAGAAAACGCTATGAAATACTGAAATAACCATACCAAAAACTGGCGATTATCTTCAAATATTTGGTAGATGACCCACAAATAAAAAATGACATATAAAAAGCGGCGGAAAAACGTAATAAAAATATTTCTTTTTGATGTGAAACACATCTATTGGCGCGCCATGCGAGAAAGACCAACTAACGGAAAACACCGTCATGCCCCCATCTCCGCCGCCGCTCTCTACTCCCTTGTGTGTGCGTGGCGCGTATACTATATACTTCATTGCTTGTCCGTGTGAGTGGGTACTGCGTGTGCCTCGCTATTCGACTACAGTATACTTGACGCGTCAATTTCGATGTTTTACATCTGCCTGGCGTCCCGTGACGGCCACCTTTTTTTATATCAATGATTAGTTTGGTTGAGGGTTCCTTAAGCTTAAAACTCAACAACATAGCGCACTCCTCTCGTAAATTTATGGACCGATGGGAATATTAAACCTCTATATTACAGATTTTTTTTTTCAATATTTTCACAGAACCCTCGTCTACTTTGACAAAGTTGCTGTAAAACTTCAATTTAATTAATTAATAATTAATCGTAACATTTTTGCCTATGGAAAACAAAAAAATAGACTCTTCTTGGAAAAAGTGACTCATGCAAGTAAGAATATATTTGAGGTACTTACTCGCGAGGGTTCTATTGAACAATTCGTGCGAGCATGACCGTGTAGAGAGAATCTCTGTACGTAGACAAAATCTCAGTTAGAAAGAGAAAGATATAATTTTCCGTAGTGACAAAGCGGGACAAAAAGTAGCGTTGCGGAAACAGGTCCTTTTTGTCTTGCTTCATTTCTATAGGATCTTCTCTCGCTCTCTTTATAACTGCGATTTTGTCTACGTAGAGAGATTCTTTCTACACGCGTCATATTAACCCCATATGAAAAAAAGTCAAGTTTGTAACTAAAAATATTATGACACTATCTCCGTAGTCGGTCCTTAAATATTGTCACTGGCACAAAATTTTAAAATTAGAACACTAGGTAAATTTTTTTAAAAGTATTAGATTCGCAAAAACATATTCAGATATTTTATTTCTCGCGATAGAGTGGACGTTAAAAGAAGACCGAGTGACAGTAATTGCGTTACACCGTGGCGGGCACTCACCAACCACAATATTCAAGTTGCTTCAAAACTTGAATATCACGCAGAGGTTTGTTTATCGTATTACTGTCAAAAGGTACGATGAACATTCAAGTGTGGATGACAAGAGAACCGACCGGCCACGTTCTGTTAGGACTCCAGCAGTCATCAAAGCAATCAAGGCGCGCTAGGAATCCTGTCCGCAAACAAAAATTAATGGCTTTGCAAATGAGCTTTAGTAGATAAACTGTAAAAGTTATTAATGAAGCCCAAGACTACGAACTTACAGAAAAAAATGCGGACATTTTCTCAACGCGCGCTTGAAGGCAATGAAAGTGAAAAGATCCAGAGGTTTGTTAAAGCGGTACGCAAAACACAAACATCGTGACATCGGTGAGAAAATTTTTGATATCGAAGAGAAGTACAACAAACAAAACGATAAGGTGTACGCTAAAAGTTCTGTAGAAGCTGGAAATGCCATCCCCCGCATGGTCATCATCCTTCATCAGTGATGATTTAGTTGGGAGTCTCGTACCTTGGCCCGATCGAAAAAGGTGTCAAAACCAGTGCAAAAGTTTACCAGACCCTATTTATATCAGTTAACACTTAAACACAACAAAACAAAAAATAACGAACTGGAAATAAAAAGAAGGATACAAAATCTTTAAAAACAACATATCAATAAATATCAAAACGAAAGTTATGAACTCTAGTATTCTTATGGCTGTCAAATATCACTTTACATTAAGTACTTAAGAAAGTAGTTTTAAAGATTGTTTGTAATTTGTAAGAAATACATAAAAGGTTATTTTATTTATTATTTTATAACACAGCTTGCTGTAATAAAGTTAGAGCAAACAACCGACACAATCAGCCAGGTGAATGAAAAATGTCCGGACCGACCGCGCCGGGACCGCCCCGGCCCCGGGGCCAAGCCGGAAGCAATTGGCGATGGTAAATTGGACAAATTGAATGACGACCTTATTGCAGCGTTGTATCTCCATTTACTAACTAACTTATTTTACGACCTCAGAATAATTAAAAATCAATGTTCGGCTGTGTGTTACTTATAAACACAAGAACTACTGGACCGATTTTGTTATCGTTCTCAAGATTGGATAGATTGTTTTACGAGGTACGTTTATAACATACATTAAATGACTTACAACTAATTAAATCAAATTTTATTAACAACTAGCTTTCCGCCCCCGGCTTCGCTCGTGGATATTTTCAAACAAAATAAAATATCTAATAGCTTTTATTACTCAGGGATATCGTAGCTTTCTATTCGTGAAATATTTTTTGGAATCGGTTCAGTAGTTTGAGAGATTACCCTTTTCATTCAAACTTACTTTTTTTTATTTTTTTTTTATTTTATTTTATTTATCACAAAACAGTCATTACTTAAACTTACTTAAACTTAAATGAGAATACATAAGACCTATATGTGACGATAATTACAATACTACAAGGTAAAAACAGTACAATTTTCCACAAACCGTATACTTAAATTATGAATAATACAATATATATCAAGAAGTAAATAAAAGTAAATCAAGAAGTAAATACAAAAACAATCGAAACAATTAACTAAATCAAACAAAACCAAACAAAACAAATCAACTAAATTAAACAGATAATTTCACTTAATGAATACAAAAAAAAAAAACCAAAAACCAACAACCAACAAAACGACTATAAATCTAGTAATTTGAGTTTTTCAATTATTGCATTCTTAAACTTGTTCAATGTTAGATGAAACTTACAAACTTTATGTATAAAATTATTTTGTCGCGCAAGAATTTTTATTTGCAATAACTTCTAAGATATTAATTTAAATTATACATAATATATAAAGGGGAAATTTTATAATACGTTCTAAATTAAATATTCAAGATAAAAAACAAATTTATTTAGCTATAGATTAACACCATATCGATGAAAACAGCTTATTAATTAATTGATTATTTTTGATCAAAATTTGAAAGATAAAAATAGTTACAGATAGACATAATATTATGCAGTCGCGGACTTTTTTTTAGAACATTTCAAGAGGAACAATTCAGCCATACATTATTTTCGTGCAACTTTAACTATTGACGCAGCGCACGCCGTGTAACGACTTTTTACCACTTAGTTGACGAATATCAACATATCTTTAGCTAATTTGCACATATATACCTACGTTTAATATAACCTATGTCCATGTGGAGTATATTCTTAGATCCAAAAGCGGTCACCTATCATAATCTAACCTTTGTATGCTTCTTAATCGCTGTTAACTAGTACTTCCGATTCTTGAGTCACACATACAAGCTCAACGCAAGTAGAGCAAAGCTCTTCTTCAAACATAATTTAATTCCAATACACTTCGTCGGTCCGTCGCTACTTCAATAAATGCAAAACACCACATGTCGTCCACGCCACGACAGATGTGATCGGATGAAGCGATATTGATGCATCTATACTGTACAAGGACTGCTTTCAATAAGATGACACAGGACAAAGGATCTCAACTAGCTCTCCGCGCCCCGGCTTTGCTCGTAGACATTTTGGCAATATGACATAAAAATGTATCCAGAAGGACTTCCGGGATGAAAAGTAGCCTGTCACTCTCCAGACTCTAGCTATCTCTGTGCAAAAATATCAAGTCGATCCGTTGCTCTGTTTTGACGTGGAAGAAGGACACACAAACATACGTTTTATAAATTTTTATAAATAGCTTAAAATACAGCCGATAAATATACAGCTTGTATAATAATAACACTCCCAACAAAGCCAGTGTTCTCACGTCGTAGCACGTCGTAGCAAGTCGTAGCGAACAATACAGACCGTAAGCAGGTGATAAAAATTTACAATAAATCAAATCAATTTTGTTTTGTCAATGGCGCGATATATGGGATACTTGTTAAAGTTAATTGGCAATTTATCGACAGGCTGAGAGCTCGCTTGTCAGAACTCAGAAGTAATCTGGGGAGGTAATGACGGGGAATATTGTTCACGATTGGTCGAAGCCAAATTGTCCGAGCGGCGGGCGTTGAAAAAATTTACCAAAGCCGTCTCTACTAATTAAGGGTTATTTATAAATACCAGCTCAGGGAACAACATACTAGTGTATATTATCGTAAAATATTCTAAAAGTGGGTTTGTTTGTTTGTCCTTCTCTCACGTCAGAACAAAGCAACGGATAGAGAGAGAGCAAAGAGATAATTGGAAGGCTGCAGAGAATGATAGGCTACTTTATGTCTCATTTAAAAAAAATCCGGGGGAATCCGGCACGCTCGCTAGTACAAAATAATTACCAAGCTAATACAAATTAAAATCCGAACAATTAGTCACTCCGTCTGATCTGTTGATGAGCACTTAAGCATCACATTAAAATTCAACAGTTTTTTATTTAAATCACACGACAGACTTTAACTCCTGTAATTATTATGCAAATTAAACAAAGTGCGCTCCAGAGACAAGGCACCTCGTGTAGCCGGGAGCTGCGGGGTATATAATGACAATATTGCTTCTCGGCATACAAAACATGAAATTTCAGCTGAAACTGGAACATGCTGCATACATGTTGTAATAAGCAGTTTCACTCATTATCATAACGTTTTACAACTTATGTTATTATCAAGTTGTGGTGTGCGTGTTCAGTGGTGCAGGATATTCTACATTGCTTCTGAAGTTACGTTACATAATGTACCTACTCCTTGAAGCACAAAATGGTAAAATAAAATAACATCTCTATGGATTATTATATGGAGTACAAGCAACCCGCCCCTGGCTCCGCACAGGTACAATATGGGTTTAATACTCTACTCTACTTATCTATTAGAGATAGCATACATATGCTACCGCGGACTTTTATGTAGATTATTTTATTGTACACAATTATTTTCTATATGATTTTGTTAATCTCTGACGGATAAGACAGCATAGGGCATGAAACTTCGCTTGGGGCTAACTTTTTTCCTGACTTGATTCACATATAGTGTTAATGCTCAGCCCCTAAACATGATACGTCCATGGTTTAATACTCGTAACCTATCCGGTGAATCAACCTATCTAATAGTGAAAACCGCAACCAAATCCGTTCAGTAGTTTTTGCGTGAAATGTTCGCAGACAGACAGACAGACAGACGCGGCGGGGGACTATGTTTTACAATATGTAGTGATTTATTATCGTGTTGTACGCGATGGACATTTTAATCAAAAAAAGTTCAGTACGAATACTGGCAAAAATAATCACTTAAAACTTGAACCACCTCGGGTGTCACGTTTATTTTTTACTAGTTTTCCGCCTACGGCTTTGCCCGTGGTTATTTTGGAACAAAATAAAAAAATAATATATTATGCCTATATTATTCGGGATAACGTAGCTTTCTATTCGTGAATGAATTTTTAGAATCGGTTCATTAATTTGAGAGACATCCTACATCCAAACTCACTTTACCTCTTTATAATATTTAGTATAGACAGTTGCTTGACGTGAAAATTGTAATGACGTATGAATTACAAAAACTATAATAATGATAAGTTATAAATGTCATCATATAGAGTATAGAGTCTCAAATAAAGCTTTTTTAACTATATATATAAACACTTAAAAATTGCATTACTATAATTTTTTTGTATTCATAAAAGTTATACAATTTCTCGTCTAATTGTTTGAACGGTACGTTGAAATTGTTTTAATAATTTATTAAACACAATTTGTACAGGGAGCATAAAAATGTACAAGACATTTGCGAATGAACGAAAGTGTCTACACGAGTAACAAATTTACATGAATGGACGCAAACAAACCGAACAAAGCATTATTCCGTTAGATGGGGAAGTTTCCTTCATCCTCGGGCGGCGTCTGTGCGGAGTGTGCGGTGGTCCATAGATTTATAACTAACGGAGGCCGTCGGTAAGTACTTAACCAAGTCTAGTTCGACCTTCGGAGCCCACTTCAGGCTATACCACTCGTATAGCTAACATAGATCCTTATAGCATGTCAAAATGTGCGAAACTCTCCTGGGCCTTTGACGACAAACGTGACAAATAGACTACAGTCGCGTTTACTCGTGCGGCGTCATATTAGCAAACGTCCGTGACATTGTGTTCCCACTATTCCGTCATAATAGGAGATAAATAGCAAATCCGTCGTTGAAAGGTTGCTCGACCGATAACAATATAGTACAGCCACGCAAGCATGACTAAGAAGCTGTTTTCTTTTTGTCTTGCTTTATCTCTATGGAACTGTATATATTTCTCTTTCTAACAGAGGTTTTATCTTCTTTTCGTGGAGAAGGAGTAAACTAACATTTTTTCCGTTTCCCTCGCTGTGACTGGAATACTAACTACCTATGCGGATTGATACATACGACAAACGAGGCGACCGAGCAATATAATAATATATGGTGTATAACCATACACCTAGCTAGGCAACTGGCTGGAAGAGGCTACAGCGAGCCTGAAGATCTAAATAGTCTCAAAATGTTTGGTGCAGAAGGCAAGGGGAAACCACTGCACTATTTTTCCCAAGAAAGTTAACCATGGCGAGTCAATACAAGGTGCGTCGCGCTGTGAACCGCCATGATTGAACACGACTGCTCTGTCAAGAGCACCACGACTGAGAAGAAGAATGCGGACTGAAATCGATAACAAATTAGATTTAAAAATAAATCTCGCTCCTATCCGTTCACAAAGGTTCTTCCTTGTGGTCAAATTGTTAGCTTAGGTTAGGTTAGTTATCTATCTAAGAAGTTTGACTAACAGGATTTTTTTTCCTGTAGCTCAAATCAGTTTGACAAAATAATTTGACTACGAGGAAGAACTGGTTCACAATACCAAAAAAATATCGACTGGCAAATGGTATCGTTTCACTAACGAATACACCGTGCTAGTTCTCTAGAAGTAACAAAGAGCCCATATTAACATTTGAAAAATAAATAACACTTTAATTAAAATCTTGGAGACTACAAGTAGCTGGCTGACTATTACAAGGTTCTATGTTACAATTTTAGCACTTTATGAGTTATGTATGGTACATGGTTCTATGTCCACTTAGCTACAATATGCAAAAACTCAGCAATAGATGGCAGCACTAGTTGATGTCAAATATATAAAAGAACATAGTCCTAAGCACATTTTGGCTAGAAAGAGTAAAACCAAAGTTCTATGTTAACCATAGAACCATTACATTTCATTAAAAACATTATATAATTTTCACAAAGTTCTATGATGAACATAGAACTTTGTTAAATAAAAATGAAACTATTGTCTATGAATTTAGTTCTATGTTCTATGACAGCTGCTGTCAAGTAATCAATATTTTAATGCCAATTTTGCGCGGTTTTTTTTAAATACAATACTAATTAAAGTTATTTGAGAAAAATGGATGATATTACAACTTATTATTCGAGTCATCATCATCATAGTGTCTTCGGGAGGTGCCGAGGTTTACCTCTTCACACCGGCATTGTCTCGGGGGGGCAACTACCCTCCGGTGCAGCTACCTGATGCCTTAGACTTGGGACCCAATTGGTCCCCCTACTGTAGGACGCCATATGAGCCATGCAGAGCCGCCGGTCTATCTGGCACCCCAGGTTCTTGGCGGTACTAGTCCACTCCAACACCTGTCCTCGCAGGCTGAGCGGCGGTGGTAGGGATCTCCGGGAGGTCATCAGTGCGGCAGTCTTGCCGACATTTACGGACAACCTCCACTTGTCCAACCAGTCAGGTAGTAGATCCAGCAGTCGTTGCATCTTCCGTGCCGCGTGCTGTGCGTTTACGGAAGAGGCGAAAAAGGCACTGTCGTCCGCAAACAGGGCCAACAGCGTCCCCTCTTCGCCTGTAGGCGAGGGTCCCAAGTTAGGTATATATCGCATATAGTGTGGGGGACAAACAGCTCCCATGGGGTACCCCGGCTGAGATGGTTCTCAGAGATGATATCTCTCCCTCAAGGCTGACGTGGAAGGTGCGGCCCTCCAAAAAGGACGCTACCACTCTCACGGCCATTGGCGGGATCTGCTTTTCGAGCATTTTGAAGAGGAGGCCGCTGTGCCACACTCTGTCGAATGCTTTCTCCATATCGAGAAAGACACCGACAGAGCAGCGCCCCCCGTTCAGCTCGTTCGCCAGCATATGCAGTACTCTCACAAGTTGGAGAGTAGTGGAGTGCCCCTCCCTGAAGCCAAATTGTTCCTCTCGGAGCTCGAAGCAGGGCTTCAGTCGTCGGAGGAACAGCCTCTCAAACAACTTGGAGAGACTGGACAGGAGAGTGATAGGTCTGTAACTGGAGGGTAGCCGACGGTCCTTCCCCGGCTTGGGGAGCACTATCACCTTACCGGCCTTCCAGGTGGTCGGGAAGTGACCGGTCCGGAGTATCCCATTGCATAGGCGCGCTATGGCAACCGTAGGTCGTCGAGGTAAGCGCGCCAGTTCTGTATTGGTGACGCCGTCTATGCCCGGCGCCTTCTTCACCTTTAGCCGCAGAGAGTAATTACGGACTTCCGCTGGAGATATGAAGGAAGTCACCGGGGAGTGGTGGCGGCACGGAGCCGATGAACTCCCGCACCCTATGCGATACCTTCGCGTCATGATCCGGGTTGACTACAGGGAACGGCCTGAACTGCGTCTCAAGGTAATCTGCTAAGATTACAGCACGATCCTTGGCGCTATCTCGGCGGTTCCCCTGGTTGTCAATCAAAGGGTAGATCGGAGTGGGGGCATTGGTGAGGCTCTTAGTGAGGCGATATAGGGAGCTAAGGCTTTCCTCTTCACTGACCCCGTCCAGGAAGGTCTCCCAGGAATCTCCTCTGAAGGCGCGTATTTCGCCTCGGAGCTCTTCGGCTACCCGATTCAGCTGATTTTTCGTCGCCGGGCAGCGCGAGTGGGCCCATCGGCGACGTAGCGTGCGCTTCAGTTGGAGCTTACTCCTTATGTGTTCTGGGAGAGTCTCTCTTGTACGGGTGTCAGCGGGCACCTCCTTGGTGGTGGCCGCTTTGGCAGTCTTGATGGCTGCCACCAGATGGGCGGCCGCCACCTCGACGTCCTCCGGTGAAGAAAGAGGTCCCGGCAGCCTATAATCACGGAGTTTCTCTCTATAGGCTTGCCATATTATTCGAGTGATGACTCAGTAAAAGACAAAGACTATGTGTCACCAATTCCACATCGCCGTGTATTATCAAGTTCTACGGACACAGCTGATGATAGATTAGAGTAAGTGCAAATTTTAATTAACTCATGTTGATTTTAATTTCACGCCATAATCCCAGAAGAACAAAGTCCTCTGACATTTTTAGAGGGGGTAATTAAATGATTTCACAATCACAAAGTCCTATGTAAATTTTATTTTGTCATTATTTTAACATATTAAGATTTTATTGTCTATTTTTGGTACTTATCAAGCAGAGTATATTGCTATAATAAGATATTTTACAAATAACTTGTATTTTGATCAACTGTTAATTAATTAAAATATGCTAAATTTTGAAACTCAATTTTCTCAATATAATTAGTCTGTGACATAGAACCTTATAATAGTGAGCCCACGAAGTGACATGACAACAAGTTTAGAAGCGAAACGCCAAGAAGCGAGTGTAGAACTTGTGTGATATTCACAAACATCTGTTACACAAGTACACAACTGTATTGTTCACATTCAAAGTTCCTACTTCCTACAACATTGGGACGTGGGTGTGGGTGTTGGTGACTGGTACCTACTTGGTAGTCCTATCACCAAATACTTGTCTTGTTCCTGTTTCTCTACATCTTTCCTCTATCATATTTAGGAGTCGAATCCGGGACAATCACCTTCCTTTGGATAACTTTGAAGTGTTTAGTATTATTACTTGGAAACTATACAGATTACAAACCATATGAAAGGCAATAAGGAAAAAATATATATAGAGACAGATATATTAATTAAGTAGGTAGGAAAAATGTTAGTACAGAAACAAACTAATAGACAGAAAATGATGGATTACCAAAGTTGAAATAAATGTAGAAATCAATAGTACAGTGACCGGTGGTGGGACTGGTCGGTGAGGGAGCGTCCACACTAATATAGTATATTCAATACTAGCGACCAGCCTCGGCTTAACACGGATAGACAATTTTTTATCAAATAATCTAACAATTTCCCGAATGATTGAGATATTTCTCCGGGATAAATCCGGAAAGTCTATGTCACTCTCCGATCCTATATCTGTGCAAAAAATCACGTTTGATGTGGAAGGACAAACAAACACTTTCGCTTAAATAATATTAGTATCGAAATGTGAATATAGATATATAATATTAGTCATTATCATTACTTGTAAAAAGAAAGTGTGAGTTTGTTTGTTTGTAAGAAGTAAACTCTGAAACTTCTGTACCTATTCTAAAATACACTATGTTGCAAAAAAAACGAGCACTTAAAACTTTATTGGTTATCATTATATTTTGAAGTTAATAATGTTAAATAATTATTGTTTATGATGTTTCAACATATTATAATCTAAATTCTACATTTTTTAATCATCACAAGTAGAAATCTGAGATAAATTGAATAAAAAAATGAAAAACCAGTTTAGTCAGTAATTTTAATGAATATGAAGTGACAAATTAAACTTAAATTATTTTTTTAATTAATCTTGTTTAAATGAACCTACACAAAAATCAATATCGAGTATGACCACCTTTCGCAGTTATGACAGCTGCTATTCGTTTTCTCATCCTCCCGATCAGGTTTCTTATGGTATCTTGTGGTATCAGTTCCAATTCAGCCTGAATCACAGTTTTTAACTCTGTGGCATTTTGTGGAGCTGGAGTTACAGCTCGAACCCGGTGTTTTAGTACGTCCCATAGATCCTCTATAGGGTCGAGGTCAGGACTCCTCGCTGGCCAATCCAATCGAGGAATACCAACCTCCTCCATATAGGCGAATACTGCAACGGCACGATGAGGACGAGCATTATCATCCATAAAAATAGACCTGTCTCCCATAACAACCAATGCAGGTTGCACATGTGGAACTAGAATTTCTGATATATAGTGATGTGCATTAAGTGCCCAATTTGGCAAAAAACAAACTCCGTACGAGCTTCAGAAGTTATTCCTGCCTAGAACATTAAGGATCCTCTACCGTATGGTGTTACCTCTTCAAAGCACACGTCGGTATAACGTTCACCTTGTCTTCTCAGTACTCTCTGACGTCTATCTTCACCATGTAGACATATACAGGCCTCATCGGAAAACAGAACCCTACCGCAATCCTCAATTATCCATAGTAACAAATTTTGCCCAAATCTTAGTCTTGCTACGCGATGCCCACGGAGTAATTTTGGTCCTCTAGCGGGTCTGTAAGAATGTATGCCTACTTCGATAAGTATCCTCCGTACAGTCCATTTGCTAACTCTCACCAATCTCACTTCTTGTAGGTGTTTTTTAAGATAATTGTAAGATTTTCGTCAATTTCTAAGAGCTTGACTGACAAGGAATCGATCATCCCTCTGCTCCGTACATATTTTTCTGTCAGAACCAGGCCTTCTACAGAGAGAATCAGTCTCTTGGAACCTCTTCCAAATCCTTTAAACTTTAGAACATGTAATTCCAAGCCGCCGTGCCACATAACATTGGTGCTCTTAAGTGCTCGTTTTTTTTGCAACATAGTGTAGTTAAATACCTACTTGCAACTAAAACCGGAGAAAACGAGGAAAAAAACAGAGTTTATTTTTACGTTTCAAAAGGCTCAACTGGCGCCCAATTAATCCTTATATTGCGACCGAAATGTTTGGAAATACAAAAATGAATATTACATTCCAAAGCATTTCCCTGCAACGCAAAGTAGATAACTTATTTTAATATAGAGTTATGTGCACTACGTATTAGCCGCATAACATCGCAACTTCTGGATCGCAGCTTTATTAGTTAGGGAAGAGCTGGCCGAGCGCCAGTCGCCGACCAAGGGCGACACGCGTCATGGACAACAGACAACCTTCCTCCACAGTCTATCTTCATGGACTGAGCATAGCTTCTTATGGATTATAAATATCTCATGCATCAGCATATTTAACATAACCTACTAAATCGGTACCTATAGGGAAATCAAAGAGGATTATTTTTACCATAGACTCGAGAAAATAAAAAGCACCGTCAGGGTGACATTTGAGGGGAGGATGGGGGGGAGAGCCGACACCCTAGTCCCTAGGGGATACTTCTAGGATTCTAAGAAACCAGAATTAAATTTTTTTGAGGTTGGACCTAAAATGTGCATGAATCGCTTGGTAATAAATATGTTTATATGAAACATCTGTCAACACCTTACATTTCGAGACGCGCCAATACAAGCTCGCAAATTTTTACTCTATGACTCAAAACAGTAATGTATTTTACTTTTCATACAAATACTAGTTTTCCACATCTGGCTTCGACTGCGAAATTTTATCATCTTTATTTTAAGAATTTTTGAAATCGGTTCAGTAATAGTCCAAGTCCCGAACACACATCCAAGTCATCCAACCAAACGATCTTTACAACATTAATGTAGATAACCACTGTAGAGTATATTCTGAACGTTGCGGGCAGTGGACGGGAGACGAAGCTCCTTATAAAAATCTAGTAGCAATCCCCTCAAGTGGCAATTAAAATGTAAATCATGAACAGATTTGCATCCAGTACGGGCGGCTCCCGTCCTGCGTCAGAGTGACATTTTGGTCAGGACGTGTGTCAAGACAACATATTTATTTTCATAAAGAAAACAACAACCCATGAATTTGTAATTATGAACATTTTAACATGACTCGTCCAAGTTAATTTAGTTATTGTAATCAATTCTGAAGTCAAATCTATATATAAATAAATCTAATTTAAGTATATGTCTGTGATTTCAAAATGAATACCAATAATTTAGACCAGAATAGGCTCCAAAACGCCTGAATATACTTAGATTAAAATTTTCAGGACTCATTTATAATGAGTATTTAGACGAATAATAATCTGCTTTTTATTTTATCTTAGACGAATAAAAAAAATATTGCCCACATAAATGATGACTATGAAATGAGATGCCAATGTAGGTACAACTCTGTAATGTAAAATTGACTACAGATCAACAGGTCAACAAGGTGTTTTGAACAGTAAACTTAATGCAATTTTAGTTGCAAACAATTTTATCAAAGTCCCCAGCAAAGTTTGCTTGCTTTGAAAACTTTTATGAAATATAATTTGCCAGAGAGCAAAGTAGTACGTGCGTCTCTCCTAGCATCTCGTCTCCATTCCGATCACGGAGCCTGAGATTCGCATTCTCCCAATCACGGGACAGCCTTTACGGTCCAAACCTCCAGAGTGCATGTGTCTATATGAAAGTTTTATGTATTCTATTTCATCTAGTTTACAGAGTCGCGACTGTTTTGTGATGGTTGTCGCATCTACGGGAGAAGAAATGCTGGGTTTATATACGCTACTGTTTATAAGTTTATTTTATTTATTTATTTATTATATATATATATATATATACAATACAATAAATAACCGGTTTTGGGAGCCGGAAGGCAATCAGTGAAAAAAAAAACTAGAATCCGTAATATTAGAAATAGTGAACCCAATTATTGAGATAGAAATATCTGTATAAATATTTAATTGCCTATAAAAACAGCGCGTAGTTGCGGATAAAATATATGTGGGAAGGAAAATAACTTTATACTTAAAGTAAACGACCTATAACAACGAAGGAAGAAGACATCAGCCCCTTAAAAGCAATTTCATTTCATTACCCTCGACCGAATTTCTTTTTCTAATTAGTCGTAATTCAGCGGGCAATTATCCCCATCTTCACTTTAGGCTAATTTACTTAATTCGTCTTTACAGACTTACATTTAGTTACTCGAACTTTGAAAATATGAATTATAAAGTTAGCCGGGCCCGGGAGCGGCCTCGACTCGAGGTTGACAACTTGGCGCTGAAGTATGTATTTCAGATTTAATTTCAGATTCACTCTCTACTCTCTAGAGACTTTTTATCGTGAATAGAAGTTTGTCTTCAATTTCTTGCATGTTCATAGCAAGTGTACAGCTGACTGACTCGGAGTTGTTTCATTCAAGTCTATAGATATGTTAAGGGGCAGATAACACCTATATACGATTATTTAAAGAATGTTTTAGCAAAAACAAGACAATTTCCAAGATTGAAAAAAATATATATTATTCTACAGGATATAATTGATATAATTGTCATTCTGAAAACGCGATTACACAATTTTCGCTCGATAGAAAATAATCCCAAAATGTGGTCTCTGAAAGTTTTCAAAAAAAGAAAACGGCGGTACTAGTGATTTTAGTACTATGACATTTAATTTGTTTTTGTAATATTCAATTACCCATATAATTGTCATTTGCATATTCAAATAAATTGTATAGTTATTTAAAAAATAATGATTATGTCAAATGGCGCTTACGATTTCTACTCTGAGCGGAAACGCTTTAGCTCTTCTTTATTCACACTCGCCTTGTCGGCAGTGACGGCTGAATCGTGATGCTAGACGGTCGCGGCCACTCGATCGCTCAGAAGTTTTTGTATTATTTGTGTATTTTTTGGCTCAAATTTAATTTATTAATGGTAAACTTTATTCATAAATGACGTTACCGTAGCGATTAGGCAATATTTTCATAAGGAAGTTGCTATTTGTATACTTTAGTCTAGGAGTCAGCTTTGCTTTTTGTGAGCGTAATTATATTAAATAATTAACTCCAGTATTGGAAATAAGTTAATAAACAGCAAAGTAGGTAGGTAGGTATTACATAGAAAATGCGTACGGGAAACATATTGCAGAAGTCATTGCAAGGCAAATAAAATTATGATATACTAGCTTTTCCCCCGTAGAAAAATTTAAAATGTGCCAGCCCCAAGGACTTCCGAAATATAAATTAGCTCATGTCATTATCTCTGTGCAAATATCACGTCAATCCGTTGCTCCCATGTTGCTCCGTATTGATTTGAATAAAAAGGACAAACAAACACTCTTTCGCGTTTGTAATATTTTATCCACGCACGCTTGATGGAAAACTTATGATAGACTAGCTTTTCGCCCCGGCTTCGCGCGTGGAAGTATTTGAAAAGTGACAAGCCCGAAGGATTTGTGGGATATGTCATTAAAATCAAGTCAATCCGTAGATTAATTAAAAAAAGGACAAATAAACACTATTTTGCATTTGAAACATTACCTAGTAAGGAAGTTAAAATACCTACCCTTTATCCAAGCTTGATGATAAAATTACGATAAACAATGTTACATACGTATTGGTTTTACATAATAGAACCTCCTACTAGCTATTCGCCCCGGCTTCGCCGTGGAAATATTTAAAGAGTGGCAAGCCCGAAGAATTTTTGGGATATAAAGTAGCCCATGTCATTATTTATATCTCCAACTATCTCTGTGCAAAAAATCAAGTCAATCCGTTGCTCCGTATTGATTTGAAAAAACAAACAAACACTCTTTCGCATTTGTAATATTAGTAAGGAAGTTACAATACCTACCTATTATCCAAGCTTGATGATAAAATTACGATATACTAGCTATTCGCCCCGGCTTCGTCGTGGAAATATTTAAAGAGTGGCAAGCCCGAAGAATTTTTGGGATATAAAGTAGCCCATGTCATTATCTATATCTCCAACTATCTCTGTGCAAAAAATCACGTCAATCCCTTGTTCCACAAAACGTGAAAAAAGTAAAAGAAGTAGAATTATAGAACCTCTTCTCATGGTTGGACAACGCCGCAACGCCGCTGGTCAGCCAAAATTTTTAATTCGACATTATACTAGATTTCGACTAATTTTAGGGTTCTGAATTCGAATTTGATATCGATTTCAAAATTCAATATCACGACATCTGTCAATTTCTTAAAATTCGACATATACTAGATTTCGACTAATTTTAGGGTTCTGAGTTCGAATTTGATATTGATTTCAAAATTCAATATGACGACATCTGTCAATTTCTTAAAATTCGACATTATACTAGATTTCGACTAATTTTAGGGTTCTGAATTCGAATTTGATATCGATTTCAAAATTCAATATGACGATATCTGTCAATTTCTTAAAATTCGACATTATACTAGATTTCGACTAATTTTAGGGTTCTAAATTCGAATTTGATATCGATTTCAAAATTCGATATGACGACATCTGTCAATTTCTTAAAATTCGACATTATACTAGATTTCGACTAGTTTTAGGGTTCTGAATTAGAATTTGATATCGATTTCAAAAATCAATATCACGACATCTGTCAATTTATTAAAATTCGACATTATACTAGATTTCGACAAATTTTAGGGTTCTAAATTCGAATTTGATATCGATTTCAAAATTCAATATGACGACATCTGTCAATTTCTTAAAATTCGACATTATACTAGATTTCGCCTAATTTTAGGGTTCTGAATTCGAATTTGATATCGATTTCAAAATTCAATATGACGACATCTGTCAATTTCTTAAAATTCGACATTATACTAGATTTGGATTAATTTTAGGGTTCTGAATTCGCATTTGACATCGATTTCAAAATTCAATATATCTACATCTGTCATTTTCTTAAAATTCGACATTATACTAGATTTCGACAAATTTTAGAGTTCTAGACAGTGTATGTGATTAAACATTTTTTTATTATATCAGGAAGAAACAACAGTTGGACGAAAATACTACGTGTGAAACAACTGAAACGTCAGATTTTTCATTGACAGAGTAAGTTTCTTCGTACGAAAATTGAGAATTAATAGATTTACAACACACTTGTTTTTGGAGTTATTATTTTACATCCTGTACTTGTCGTGTAATGTTTATAAAAAATTTGAAATTTTACATATAACTGTAAACTTTATTACAGGTTAAACAATGTGTCACTAGCAGAAACTCAAGAAAATGTTACCCTTCTTTCTAAATCTACCGATGACGTTCCTGACCTTGACGTTATATTATAATAATAATGTAATGTAATTTAATGTATTGTAATTTAAGGTAATGTAGATCCTAGATTCACCAGAAAGCTTCAAATAAGAGAACCGATTGGAGATAAAAATATAGTATTGCAACAGCAAGACCTGAATGTAATTGCAAGACCGACAGTTGACAAAGATTTTCCCTCCAATCAACCTACATGTTCACGATATTTAAGTTTTAACAATTTCTAAATTTGTACATGTTTTTATTTTGTTCATCATTTATGTTTGGATTAAAGTACTATTTGAATATTATGTTATGGGTTAAAAATGTGAATACTAACATGTCTATGCAATGTCAAATTTCGACTAAACAAGTTCAAGCCGAAGTGGCTAGGTGGGAGGCACCGCGCTGCTATACGCTGAGGTCGCCGATTCGAATCCCATACGTTGCGAATTTTATTTTGTTTTGATTTATATTTTTACGATTTGAATAAAATGCAGGTAATTTAAAATATTCATTCACTATGGAATTTTGATGTGAGCAGCACATATTTATATGGAAATTATTGTTATTATAAAGAAAGTCACTATTTTGTGCAATATTAATGTGTTATGAATGTTAGAGGAAACCTTAAAATTCGTCGAAATTTAGTATAATGTCGAATTAAAAAAAATTACAGATGTCTTTTGAAATTAACGTCAAATTTTAAGAAGTTGACAGATGTCATCATATTGAATTGTGAAATCGATATCAAATTCGAATTCAGAACCCTAAAACTAGTCGAAATCTAATATAACGTCGAATTTAAAGAAATTTACAGATGTCGTTATATTTAATTGTAAAATCGATATCAAATTCGAATTCAGAACCCTAAAATTAGTTGAAATCTAGTATAATGTCGAATTTTACGAAATTGACAGATGTCGTCATATTTAATTTTGAATTCGATATCAAATTCAAATTCGAATTCAGAACCCTAAAATTAGTCGAAATGTGTGTGTCGAATTTTAAGAAGTTGTCAGATGTCGTCATATTGAATTGTGAAATCGATATCAAATTCGAATTTAGAACCCTAAAACTAGTCGAAATCTAGTATCATGTCGAATTTAAAGAAAATGACAGATGTCATATTTAATTGTTAAATCGATATCATATTCGAATTCAAAACCCTAAAAATAGTCGAAATCTAGTATAATGTCGAATTTAAAGAAATTGACAGATGTCGTCATATTTAATTGTGAAGTCGATATCAAATTCGAATTCAGAACCCTAAAACTAGTCGAGATCTAGTACAATGTCGAATTTAAAGAAATTTACAGATGTCGTTACATTTAATTGTAAAATCGATATCAAATTCGAATTCAGAACCCTAAAATTAGTCGAAATGTAGTATAATGTCGAATTTAAAGAAATTGACAGATGTCGTCATATTCGATTTTGAAATCGATGTCAAATTCGAATTCACAACCCTAAAATTAGTCGAAATCTGGTATAATGTCGAATTTTACGAAATTGACAGATGTCGTCATATTGAATTGCGAAATCGATATCAAATTCGAATTCAGAGTCCTAAAATTAGTCGAAATCTAGTATAATGTTGAATTTTAATAAAATATCAGAGCTCGCTTGTCACATTTCAAACATTTCCACTAGCAAAGCCGGGGCAAAAAGCATCATTTTATCATCAAGCGTGTAAATAGGTAGTTATTCCTACTTCCTTACTAATATTACAAACGTGAAAGAGTGATTGTTTGTTTGTTGATTTGTCCTTTTTAACGTCAATACGGAGCAACATCTTATAAAATATTTTTTGACAGATTACTAAACGACAACTAATCCCATACAGTATGTATGGTATTAGGAGACAAATAATCACATGCAGTCCTGTGTCAGACGACAATTAGTGATCACATACAGTCTAGTATTAGACGCCAGACGGCAACTAAAAGCGTGGTCTCTCTAACTATGATAGTCTCTCGCAGGCTAGGTCGGAAAAAGGGCGTGACTTAAAACATCAAATCGTCAAGGACGCTGACGATTATCAGCCCCTTAATCAATACATTAAATAAGTGAGAATTATAGAGAAGACATAGTCAGTGTCATATTGCGACGTTAACCCGATCATGTTATGACCAGTGAGTTATAGGTACTAGAGAAGACGCTACCCATCACTCCTATGTTCCATTCAATTGCGGCGATCGCGCCGCACTTCACACAGTCGCTTGCTAGCTGTTGAGCAGTTATACGCTAGTGATTGTTTTTAATCGAAAAAATTTGAAAGTCATACAATATGCCGTGGTGTGTGTTGAAATATTGCACTAATAATTCAAGGAATACGGCGAAGTGTAAAGGAATAACTTTCCACCGTTAAGTAACTAGGTATAATCATTTTAAAATTAAATACGAACATAAAATTTATCAGACGCATGTTGTGTCATTCGACATAGACTAAAAACATTCAGAAGTGAAAATAGGTAGAATTGGTTGACGTTCCCGTATATAGCGGAAAATAATACAATATATTTTCTACGCAAATATTATTGTTTGTGTAATGTGTTATCTACACTTCTACACTAATATTATAAAGAGAAAAGATTTTTCAATTTTTGTCTGTAATGATGAACTCAATACTACTGGACCGATTTTAAATGTTTTTCACCAGTAGAATGTATTATTGTCGCTGAGTAACGGAGGCAATATTTTATACTAGCGGCTTGCCCCGACTTCGCCCGGGGTAACAATTGTATCCACTAGTAAGAAACTACTGGACCAATTTAAAAAAGTATTTCTCCAGTAGAATGCTATAATATCACTGAATAAAATAGGCTATGTTTTATATGATATATTATTGTTACCCCGGACGAAGTCGAGGCAAACTGCTAGTTTGTAATAAAATAGTTATTGAAATTTGTGGTATTTTGTCTATTGAAGGTTTCCACGCCCTAGCCAAGAAACAAGAGAAAGATGGATAAATTTTGTCCAAAACAACCGCAGTGAAGAGACCTGGTTACCATCCAAACATAGTTATATATTATGTTCATTGCATTTTTATTACATTATTAAATACATAACAAAAGCAGAAAAGAACATTTTATACAGTAAGAAGTATTTACATCTTTAGTTCATTCTTTTAATCAACCGAGCACTTTGAATCACCGAATACATTTGATACGGGCTATAATTAACAAATATACAACAATTCGCTTGAAACATGAAGCTAAAACTGATCAGAATATTAATTATTACTTATTAATAAGAGTGAAATTAATTAATATAATAATTAATAAATCATAACAGTCACCATTTCACCACGCTCTCTTCTTATGAAAATATTGCTTATACTCAATATGCTGAAGAACTCAAGTTACAACAAAAACAACTAGCGGCTTGCCTCGACTTTGCCGGGGTAACTATTATATACAATAGGAAATATAAAATATAGCCTATGGTATTCAGTATACATTATATGATAGGTTGAAACTGTATTAGGCTTAGTTATTATATTAGTTAGCTTTTTCAATGAGTCGTTCTTAGTCTGTAAGTTTCCTTAAATACAATAAATAGCGTTCTACAGGTGAAAGAACTTTTAGAATCGGTCCAGTAGTTTTTTCTCCTCTTGCCTTCCGGGCTCTGTGGCGTTCAGACGTCTGTATTTATTTAATAAAATTTTAAAAATATTAAAGTATTAAAAGTACCTCCTAGTGAGTAAGACAAGGAAAGTGGTGAGACAAATATATTTCCTTATTGTGCGTCCCGTGCGGTGACAGACCGGTTACTCCGCCCACTACTTGCATACATGCAACTGCCGTAGTAAACCTACGTGAACTTCACGCACTCAACAACGTCTGCGGACTTTGACCTTAGCAGCGACACATCGGCGCCGCGACGGCTACAGCTTCATTTAGGCCTACAGTGATACTTATATTGAATTATTACATTACAATGTCGCTTGCTCGTTCTCCTAACAAGGTTCTGCCGATCTCATCTAATCTTCAGTCCAGTAACTATCATTCAGACCCTAACTTACACACTGAAAATGTTAATTTGGAAGGTTATCATATTACTCAAAGATCTAAGCGCAAAAATCCATACGATTATCAGACAGTTGAAAATGATGTTTCAGCTTTAATTATGCAGTTTAAATCCCAGCAGGATTCTAAACTTGAGATGTTGATGTCCACTATGGCAACTATATTGGAGCAGAACTCTGATATAAAGAAATCAATGGAGTTTATGTCCAGTAAGTATGATGATATGCTCAAAAAGCTGGATAAACTTGAAACTGAAAATTGTAGTTATAAACAAAAAATAAAGTCTCTTGAAACGAAGATTGAGTACCTTGAACGTAACTCCTTATCAACCTCAATTGAGCTGAAAAATATACCGAAATCCGGATATGAGAATCAACAAAAATTGTGTGAACTTGTTAAAAAAATTGGTGATATCACAAATCTCCCGTTACAAAAGTCGGATATTAGAGAAGTTTTTCGTCTCAAGACCAAATCGGAGTCAAACAAGCCAATAAGGGTTGAATTTGTGTCGTCCTTGATGAAGGATCAGTTGTTAACTTCGGTAAGAAAATTCAACAAAGAGAATAGTACTAACAAGCTAAACACCTACCATCTAAACCTTCCTGGAATATCAAAACCTATCTACATATCTGAGGCCCTTACTCCTGGAGCTAAAAAACTTCACTATTTGGCTAGGCAATTTGCCAAAACAAATAATTTTATATATTGCTGGACTGCTTTTGGAAATATATACTTAAGAAAAAAGGATGGCTTCCCTACTATAAAAATTGATAACGAAGAGGATCTTACTAAAATTGTGCTGTGACAGCTATATCATCATTGTGTAAACACTTTTTATTTCTTTACTTTATGTACCCTTACTGTAAATATATACAAACATATATTCTTGCTACAGATTACTGAAGTTGTAGTTTGCATAAATTCTGTAAGGACTCTTATAATTTGCTATGTTGATTTAAAAAACTTACTGAACTATAAAACTTTTTATCTAACCTTTTTTCAAAATGTTTTGTTGCGGGTCATTTGTGTTGGTGTCAGTGGTTGTGGTTTTGATTGTTGTATTTCTACTTATCTGCAGTTGTTTTGTGCCTTAATTGTTAAAAATATTGATTGTTTCATACCAGTTGGAAACAATAGACATGAATATAGATCATATAGTCTAATATTGTCATTTGAAAATATTCCATGCATCGCATGTACCATTTTATTACTTATATACAAGCAAACAATTGTGCTGAATTTGTTGTGGTCTAGGCAGGGAGAGTTGTGCGCCGATAGTTGTTCCTATCATAATAATGCCTCAATTGCTGTTAACTACCAAACACTGAACTTTTTCCCTCTTTATATACTAATTATCGATGTACTATGTGTGTACTACAGATTGCACAACAATATGAAGCTATTTGTGGTATTTACATGTAATTCCACTACTTGTTACTGCCCCTGTACTAATCCTAGTACATTATTAAATAACAAGTATTATTTAAGGGTTAACTTTTTAATAAATGTGTATTTTCCGACATTTGCGACATTAAAGACCTCTGGTACATTTAAATATCTCCTGTTCTTTCTTATAAATATGATATATATTGCTGCACCCTCTAACATTTGTTGTAACACACGATAACATAAAACACTTAGTGAACAGCATAGATGCGGTTTATGTGTCGGATTCATTTGTTTGCGAACCTGAAAGTTGTCTGTCATACATCAGGAACACATCTAAAATGCTTAAGAGTCATAACACAAAATATTAGAAGTATAAATCGTAACTTGCCGAGTTTGCTAACATTATTAACTAGAATGAAGATTGACTATGACATTATTGTGCTGACTGAGTGCTGGCTAACATGTGTTGGAAGCATCCCTATTCTACCAGGTTACAGACACATGGCGACAAACAATAATCGCAGTCAAAATGAGGGTGTGGTAATTTACTACAGTGGTGACCTTCATATTGATTCTGTCACTGAGCCCAGTTTCTTGGATGCTAACTGTTTGATTCTCAAAATTTCTAAGGTGACTGCTATTGTTGCTATATATCGCCCTCCCTCTAATAGAAGTTTGGGTAATTTCTTGGTATCTTTAGATGCTGCACTACAAGACCTGGGCTGTTTTGCCAATGTCATGGTGATTGGTGACATGAATATTGACATTTCAGTTAAGCAAACTGATCACCTCAGCTATGATTATCTGAATTTACTGGCATTTCATGGCATCCTAGCGGCACACAATTTTCCCACTAGGGAAAATAGCTGTCTCGACCACATTATGATCAAAACAAAACTACAGCATAGATGCGGTTTCTGTGTCGGATTCATTTGTTTGCGAACCTGAAAGTTGTCTGTCATACATCAGGAACACATCTAAATATGCTTAAGAGTCATAACACAAAATATTAGAAGTATAAATCGTAACTTGCCGAGTTTGCTAACATTATTAACTAGAATGAAGATTGACTATGACATTATTGTGCTGACTGAGTGCTGGCTAACATGTGTTGGAAGCATCCCTATTCTACCAGGTTACAGACACATGGCGACAAACAATAATCGCAGTCAAAATGAGGGTGTGGTAATTTACTACAGTGGTGACCTTCATATTGATTCTGTCACTGAGCCCAGTTTCTTGGATGCTAACTGTTTGATTCTCAAAATTTCTAAGGTGACTGCTATTGTTGCTATATATCGCCCTCCCTCTAATAGAAGTTTGGGTAATTTCTTGGTATCTTTAGATGCTGCACTACAAGACCTGGGCTGTTTTGCCAATGTCATGGTGATTGGTGACATGAATATTGACATTTCAGTTAAGCAAACTGATCACCTCAGCTATGATTATCTGAATTTACTGGCATTTCATGGCATCCTAGCGGCACACAATTTTCCCACTAGGGAAAATAGCTGTCTCGACCACATTATGATCAAAACAAAACTACCCTCTACTACTCTAGTTATCCAATCTTCTCTTACAGATCATTTTTCTGTGGCAAATTTCCTTACTTGTAATACCCCTAAACATAATACTGAATCTAATATAACCCGTATAAATTATGAGTCTCTAAACCTAGATCTACAAAACTTTAACTTCAACGACATACTTCTTATCTCCGATGTAAATATAGCAACGAACACTTTTATTAGCTCTCTGACTAAAATCATTGATACAAATTCTGAGACTGTATCTTTAACTAGACGTAAAAAAATTATCAAGCCGTGGATAACTTTAGGTTTACTTAAATGTATGAGAAACCGAGATCGATTATATGTCAAATATAAGAAAGATCCAGATAACGAAATCAACAAAATAACATATCGGCGGTATCGTAATTATTGCAACAACCTTCTTAAAAGGTCAAAACGTGTATATGAATCATCTGAACTTCTGAGGTCTTCCTCTAATCCAGGTAAATTATGGTCAACTATTAAGACTATTACAAACATGAATGTTACCAAGGGATCAGCCTCGGACTTACTGTCCATTGCAAATTCCCCTGAGTTATCAGTTGACAGAGTTAACTTGTATTTTGCTGGTGTTGGCAGAGAACTGGCAGAGAATATCTTGAATAAACATGTAATTGTTGGATTCCATAAATCCCTTCCATCTATTGGCAACTCCCTGGTCTTGCACTGTACAGATGAAGGGGAGGTTAATACATTAATTGATTCACTCAGAACCAATTGCTCGGTAGGTTGGGACCATATATCAGCTAGATTTCTCAAGGAGCACAAACAATTGTTCATTCCCCCAATAACCCATATCTGTAATTTGGCAATGGCAACTGGGGTGTTTCCATTGGCTTTCAAGAAGGCACAAATACAACCTATTCACAAGGGCGGTGACCGAGATAGACCCATAAATTATAGGCCCATATGTATACTCACTGCGCTGTCCAAAATTCTAGAAAAACTCATGAACAACAGACTGGTTAAGTATCTAGAAAGTTACGATCTACTGTCTCCACATCAGTATGGCTTTCGTAAGGGCAAATCGACTTCAGATGCTGTTTTAGAATTAACTGATTATGTGAGCAAGAATTTGGATAACGGGAAGAAGTGTTTAGCCATTTTTCTGGACCTTGCTAAGGCTTTCGATACTGTCTCGATCCCTCTGTTATTATATAAACTTGAGAGGCTTGGTGTAAGAGACGCGCAGTTGGAATTGTTTCGAAGTTATCTAACGGATAGGACGCAATTTGTTAGGGTGGATAATGTGCAGAGCCGTGCCCTCCCTGTTTCCTATGGAGTGCCCCAAGGCAGCATCCTAGGTCCTACTCTCTTTCTTACTTATGTCAATGATTTGTGTAACATGGAGTTTAATGGTAAACTTTTGGCCTATGCAGACGATACTGCTCTCCTCTTTTGTGGGGATAGTTGGGAGGATGTATACAACTCTGCCCAGACGGGGTTTAATAAGGTGACTGATTGGCTGCACAACAATATTCTCACTCTAAACACAGAAAAAACCAAGTATATTAACTTTTCTTTGCGCGTTCCTAAAATTTCATCATCTGCTAACATTGTTGCTCATTCTTGTGTTGTCCCAGTGAATTCCTGTTGTAACTGTCCCTCTATTGACAAAGCATGTTCTGTTAAGTACCTGGGCGTGGTCTTGGATGAGAGACTCAATTTTAAGGAGCACATAAGACTTTTAACCTGTAGGGTCCGTAAGCTTATCTTTGTCTTTAAAACCCTCAGACATGTGGCGGACACAAATATAACTAAAATTGTATATTTTGCACTGTGTCAGTCACTGCTTACGTACTGCATCACAGTGTGGGGTGGTGCTGCTAAAACGCATCTGCTTCCACTGGAGAGAGCTCAAAGAGCAGTTCTCAAGGTTGGGGCATCTCTTCCTTTCCGCTTTCCTACTTTAGAACTGTACAACAGGTACAAAGTGTTAACTGTGCGCCAGCTCTTTATATTGAATACCATACTTAAGAAGCACTCCCAACTAGTGTATAATCCCGCAACTAACATGTTTAGAAGAACTCCTTTACTAATATCTCCATCCATAAGGTTCAGTACAGCATTTGCTCAGCGTCAGTTCTGCTTTCTTGGTTTTCATTTATATAACTTGGCTAATAAAGACATTAATATATATAATTTAAATTATCATAGCTGTAGACGTTTGGTGGTGGAGTGGCTGCAGAACAGAACTTATTATGAAACAGAGTCACTAATCAGTGTAGTAAAGTAACATAGTTTGTATAATACCTTATAGCAGAATTTATTTGCAAGCTATTTTCACAAATTTCACATTTCTTTGTTAATCTAACCATATATGTAACCTAGTTTTCGTAATCATTAGTAAACATTATTTAATCTATGTCATTAGCTTATATGTATGACTTCGTATTGCAGACCGGAGAGGGAGCCTGGTGGCCTGAGATACAGGCTTTTTGTCCTACTACAGGCACCAGCTCTCACCTAGTAAATACTTTTAAGTGTCATTGTATAAGTTTTAATTGATGTGAGAGAAATAAATTTATTTTTATTTATTTATTTATTTATTTACTTGGGGATATAAATGTTACCCCGGGCGAAGTCGGGGCAAGCCGCTATGTATTATAAAATTAAACTTATGTTACTCAATATATATAATATATATATATATATTTAGAAATATTTTTTAAATCAGTCCAGTAGTTTTGATTTTATTCATTACAAACAAAAATACAAATCTTGTACAAATGAGCTTGTTAGGTATGTCCTTTCTGTAAGCGTAGTTAGTCTATATTAAGCATGTTGTTGTAGTACGTTGAACGAAATGCGTAAGCGCCATGAAATTCACGGCGCTTTCGACCTTTTGGTCGCGAGAAAACTACATCCTAGAAGCGATCTGGCGCTGTGTGTTTATACCGTTTGGTTACTCGACTAGCGACTAACAAGCGCTTCAGCGAACTTAAGTTTTATTTTTTATAGAAATGAAGCATGCCTTTTGTCTATTATAGCTCCTCTAGTACCTATATCTCAATGGTTATGACATGTTTTGTATTTTATTTAAACTTAATGTACTGATAATTGTAGGTACGAGGGTACGTTTGTAAGTTCGCGGAATGGGAGAGTAGATTTATTAATGAGGGTAGTTGTTAAATCGTAACGAGTTAATTGACTAATTATTAGTATAAATACCAAGATTTATCGCCATAGGGTCATTAATCTTTGAACTATCGCCGACCAAGCAACTCAATCTGGAAGAAAGTGTGAAATATGGAGAAAATCGAGTACCGCGCTGTTATAAAGTTCCTTACCAAGCAAGGAAAATCTGTTCAAACCATATTAGAAGAGATGAAATCCGTTTATGGGGACTCTTGTCCGGGTAAAACCATGGTTTATAAGTGGCACAGTCTCTTTAAACAAGGCAGGGACTCACTTAAAGACGACCCACGGCCAGGACGACCAATCGACGTGGCCACTTCGGAAATTATTCAAAAAGTTGAAAAATTAATATTAGAAGATGCTCGATTAAAGAAAAAACAGCTTGCAGAAATTATTGGAGTATCCGATACAACAATTTTTAAAATTCTTCATGATCATCTTGGCATGACTAAGGTCAGCGCAAGATACCGAGAATGCTCTCGTCGCCGCAAAAACAACAGCGCGTGGAGTGTTCTCGCGCGTTTTTGGATCTCTGTAGTGAAGATGAGGATGGCGTTTTGAATCGAATTGTTACTGGGGATGAAACTTGGGTTCATCATTATGAACCTGAGTCTAAGCAGGACTCCATGCAGTGGCATAAAAAAGGCACACCACCACCCAAGAAATTTAAAGTGTCACAGTCGGCTGGAAAGATCATGGCGACAGTTTTTTGGGACTCAGAAGGAATCCTATTAATCGATTATAAAGATAAAGGCGTTTTCATAACCGGGGTATACCACGCTGCAATCCTAGAAAAGTTAAAAAAAGCCATCAAGGAAAAAGAAGAGGAAAATTGACAAAAGGTGTCCTCCTTCTGCACGACAATGCGCCCGTTCACAAGAGTCGTGAACGGGCGCATTGAGCCCTGACCTGGCTCCAAGTGATTATTATTTATTCCCAAAGATGAAAAAAGAACTTCGTGGGAAAAAAATTTCAAGTGATGAAAAAGTGAAGGACGCAGTTTCAGCCTATTTTATCGAAAGATCTGAAAAATGTATTAGGGTAGCAGGTGAATATATTGAGAAAGTAAAATAAATTTGTATTTTTATTTTCACTCCTTACCCCCCATTCCGCGAACTTAAAAACACTCCCTCGTACTTATAATTAATAAATTATAAGATAAATATTGTACACCTGTATAGGTACCACATGTAGGACACAACCTTATTATAACACCATTATTATGTAAAAATCTGTGTGATAATATAATAATAATAAATAATCATGAGCATATGTGTTAAACAATCCCGGGTAGTAACAATAGCCGGCCAGAATGGACATTGCTGATTCATAAAGGGGAAAATTGGAAATAGTTCGTGCACTTGACACCGTCACGGACCACTCACGCGGCAAAACCGAATGTAGATGTACGACTTCTGGTGCAATTGATTTATCAAAACGTTTGAAACAGGCTACTGTATAATATCCAGTATATTCGACTGAATCAAACTCACCAACACAGTTTACTCGTGCATAACCACTGTGTTAGCAATGTTACTTACTAACAAGTAGATGTCGAGTGACATGTGCTATTTATAAAAAAAGGTGGACGTCACGGGACACCCGGCAGATGTGAAACATCGAAATTGACGCGTCAAGTATATACTGTAGTCAAATAGAGATTATATAATTATATGCGCCATGCACACACAAGGGAGTAGAGAGCGGCGGGAGAGAGGTGGCATGACGCAGTTTTCCGTCACGACATACGAATCGATCTGCGCCGATAGAGTGTTTCACATCAAAAGTAGAATGGCCTACCTACTTCCATGTTGCCAGCCACATACAACCTTTGGTCCTTCAAGCGACACGAGAAAAAGCATCTTTACATGCCGTCATACTGAATGTGCGTGTAAACGTAAGATAACATTAGCACTCAACTTAATTGTAATCTTTAACAGTATCACTATTATAATGCTAAAACAGAGTAACTCATGTTAGTAGTGGTCGTTAAGTCACGGGTCGTTAAATGTATTGTGACATATTCAGCAGTTAACTTTACATACTCATATATTTCCACACATGTCTTTTGGTTATGATAACATACCAAGAGGCAACCGTACCAACCATTAAAACCATGACTCTTGTTTTTTATTGCACCACCCTCATTTTTAACCACCTTTCGATTCAAAATATGCAGAAATCCAACAGCGCGACATATGCAGAAAAAGTCTTTATAGTCATATAACGTCCACTCAAAACTTTCATTCGATATCCGATAGTATAGTACAAACAACGTTTTCAGTCACCATTGAATAACACGCACGTACAAATAAAAGCATCACGCGCCGATGAATGCAAATACTTTCCACCGCCGCAGGGCATATGATACGGAATACGAAAAAAGTTCAATACGACGCGTTGTTTGTATTCTACACACAAGATGTACAAAAAAAAGCATAATTTATATCAAAAGAATCAATTTCAATTACGTAGTTTGTTTGTTTGAACGCGCTAATATCTGGAACTACCAGTCGGATTTCAAAAAATATTTTTGCATTTGATACCCCAATTGGCCATGCTAACTTTTTGAGCAGGAACGAAGATCTCGAAACCGTTTCGAGATATAAGCTTTCAGTACAATTTCTATTTATCAAATTTTAAATTAAGTCTATACTTTTTAAGATATTCAATAAAAAACAATAACTTTCATTTGACCGATGTATGACGTCATCATAAGCAGTATGAAAAAGAAATACCTTTGCCTACAAAAAAGGGTAATCGTCAATCTTTGATTGAATTTATATTTTACGTGTAATTATTTTCTTTGTTATTAGGACATGACGGGATGAAACACTATTTACTTGCCATTGTAAAAACTATTCAATTTAAATAATTATAAACACGAGTATAATATAAACAAGAGTAATTTTTAGGTTAGTCGACCTTGACTGACGTTTGCTTGATTGACTGTCACTTTTTTTATGTGTAGTGGCCAAGATTATAATCCTGTTTAAAATTCTTGTGACGTCAAGTTTACTTTTCGCGGGTAAAATTTGTAAAATATATTAAAAATAGACGCAATGGATAAAAAACAAAAATATCGAAATTAGTTTCTTAAAATGGGCTATATTTTCAAAATAAATTATAACAAAAGTATATCATAAATATGTAGCATGGCCAATTCTTGAGGACGGTAGGCTAAAACATCACGGTACGACCCAAAGGAGCGGAGCAGTAACCATTAACGCGGGTGCAACCGCAAGGCACATATTACATATTATGTATTTTAAGGCAAATGTACTTACAAGAAAAAAAATAAGATAACTGCAGGTGAACAAGTTATTTACATAATTAAAAGTGTGTTTGTTTATTTGGTTTTCTTTCACGTCAAAACACAGATAGTTGGTGAGCTGGAGAGAGATATAGGCTACTTCAGAAAAAAATCTTGTGAAATTTCAAAAATGTGTACGGTGGCGGTAAGCTATTAAATAACAAAGTTTGCCTGCAGGCTGCAGTGTCAGAAAAACTTGTTTAAAATGTTTATAACGAGCTTTCACAGCTGAGTTCACAAATTGATAAAGGCGACCGCGAACACCGCGAATTTGCATGAGCACGAAACACGGGATACCTGCACATTGTGTTGTCGTCAAAATGCTGAATACCATTATAATGGCCTGCGCTGAATACTTTTTGTATGCCACTTGTGTGAATTATTAATACAATGCTAGCTAAAGTTGTAAATATTAGGGATGTATAAAACTATTGATAGATGTATGTAACACATTTCAATGGAACTATAAACCGAATCAAGTACACGGCTCACACTGGAACGTGAAGCTTGTGAGCGAATGTCTAATCTTTATTACACCTTCAGCAACCTATAATATAATAAAAAAGTGTAGCAAAAAGGTCAAAATAAGTCGTAAAAAGGTGTTTATTGCATTCTCGAAGGTCCCGGGTTTCCTGCAAGCTCGCAAGGCGACGACGCGCGACGCCTGCCCGATAAGACGGCTTCAAATAAAAATAAATTCAATAGAAAACTCTCGGTACAGAATCAAATTAAAATAGAAGCTATCAAAAACTTTAGACATTGTAATCCTTCAGCGGACATTCGTCAAAGCCTAAAATTGAATTTATTTTGCTGATAAAAAACTACGTTGGAAAAAAGTTTTCACAAGCGACCCTGTACAATATGGTTTTACAACAATTTCAATAATTACATAAATACGTTTTTAACTACTTATCTATTAGATCATATATATATATATGTTACCGCAGACGTTTTTGTAGATAATTTTATTCTATATAATTATTTCCACATGATTTTGTTTTATATCTCTGACGGATTAAACAGCATACGTCATGAAAACTCTCTGGGAATAAATTTTCCCCGGACTTGATTCACTTATTTAAACTATTAATGCTTAGCTCCTAAAGACGATAGGTCCATCTCATGAATTTACCTATCTAATGATGAAAACCGTATCTAAATCCGTTCAGTAGTTTTTGCGTAAAAAGATCTTGTTTTATATTATGTAGTGATATTCCGCTATTCATATATCAATAACTAACTGATACATACAAAAACCCCCAGAGAGTACAAAACCGCAACACTGGAAGTACATTAACACTGGTGGAGAGTTTCAAACTAACCTTCTTCCGTGGTTTACACACGTCCCTACATACCGATAACAATTTATATTCTCAATTATTTATATACAATTGGAACACACGCACATACCAATTTGTATATTAACTTGACCTCGCGGGTCACCTTACTGAAAACTAAGTGATTACGTCTTCTATTTTTGGGTATTTTATTACGGAATATGAAGCAAGAAAAGGGGGCTGAAACTTTAAATTGATCCGTCTCATATCGTAATCTCCATGATACAAGGAACTGAATTTCAGTTTACGATAAAATGATCACATCTCCGACCCCGTAGCACCCTGCACCCATCCCGTAGGCACATAAAATATGACATACGATATAGGTTTTTTCGCCTGCCATTGACATTGCGGGTAGTTGGCATGTTGCCAGACGACGGCTCACCAGTTTCAGTAAGGTCGGCGCCACTTTAATACTTCCGGTCTGTACTCTGTATGGTGCACGCTACAACGCTACGAGCTACTACGAGCGTGTCAATAATACCTTACAATATTCATCATATCATACAGTATCGACATCGACCTGGTGCCCTCTGCTTTAATGACCGTTCAATTTAGCCTTTGTACTATATTTTTCATCGGAGAACCTCATTTTAAATGAGAATTTATAAACTATATTTACCCAAATATTCCCCTTGGGGGTACATTTCAGAGCTAAATAGTTTGGAAACCTCTGCCTATTTCAACCTCTAGTTTCGGAATCCACGATTATAAATTAAATATTTGACAAGCCTTTCAGACACTGTGTGATATAGTTATTAATTAATAATAACAACTTGGCATACATGCTTCAAAGAGCTAATTCATACAGTCTACAATGAAGGCTCGATTAATGTTTTAAATAAATAAGTATTAAAAAAACAAACTTACCTTATAAATAGAGAAAATTATAAGTTGTATTTACATACCTGAAAACATAAAGAAAACATGTTATTTGACAATAAAAAAGTGGCATTAATTGTATATTAGTATGATCCTAGGGAATCCTAAAAACGTACAACGTATAAATATCGAACAAGGCGCACATAGTTGGTGCCAAAAATAAATTATAAATTGTGTTCAACCTTGACATTGGGTGCAACACTGGCCGACATCCAGATTCCAGTTACACACGCCCATCGACCCATATATGGCTCACGGCCAACGGGCAGATGTTGGCCATAACTAATGTAATGAACCTGACACCATCGTGATACTTGACATTTGAAGTAAGCACACAAGAGTGGTAGGAGTTGCTAGCTAAAATCTATATACTAATAATAAATCTTGTTTATTTGTAGCCCAATTATTGAGGATGGTTATATATAGGCTGTATAACATCACGCTACGACACAAAGGGGCGGAGCAGTAACAGTGTAACATAAAACAAACAATCATTTTTAGAAAAAAGCTCTACCATTGTATTTTTAAAAACATAAAATATAGTAAATGACTAGGGAATGCATCATAGAGTAGATAATAATAGAGGTCTTGGAAGACCTGACAATGAACCTTAAGGTTCTACCTGAACTATACAACTTTTAGATTTGTTCAGGAGTTAGGTTATTTAGCTGAGTCATGGCATATAAAACCGGCCGCCCGATTACGGGTGCATTGTATAAATAAGTCATAACGTTAACCGACAGGTGTTTTCCGGCCACTGATACACACGTGATAGCGACTTATCGATACTTGATGAGTTATATCGACACTGATAACGGGCACTCTTACACGAGAGCTTCAAAACAAGCCTCGAGAACCTCATTTATGTCGGCTCGTAGCTCGTAGCGATAAACTCATTCTAAAACTGATACACCTGCTCTATCATTCAATCTACCCCTAATATTATATAGCTTTCCGCCCCCGGCTTCGCCCATGGATAATTTCAAACTAAATTAAATATAGCCTATAGCACTCGGAGATTATGTAGGTTCCTATTACTGAAATAATTTTCAGGATCGGATCAATAGTTTCAGAGATTACCTCCTACATCCAAACTTAAAAAACTTTACCACTTTATAATATTAGTATAGATTACTCAGGGATATCATAGCTTTCTATTCGTGAAATAATTTTTAGAATCGGTTCAGTAGTTTGAGAGATTTCACCCCTACATCCAAACTTAAATTTTTTACCTTTTTATAATATTAGTTATAGACTAAGGTATAATTCTTCTTCTTTTGATATATGGCAACAGTGCTGACTTATCGTCGCAATTCTGCCAGTCTCCAGTGTTTAATCTTGTGCAATAGTAAGCCGATAAATCGGTAGCTAAGATGATCCCGCCGACTGTGATATGTCTTATTAATCACTGACTAATCACAACCATCACAGCGCGGCCGGGATTAAACCGGATTCCACATCACGCCATGGCGAAAACGCGTGCGGTCGGCGCCATGACCGGATGTGCAATCTAAGGTATAATTAATAGATTGGAATTCAAGCATAGACTATGTCAGTGCGCCCTCGTGCTCCAACTGGCTTTATCATCATAGAGGAGATGTCGGGATATTTTCATGGATTATGCAAAATCATGCATGAGCGGCATGTTCTACTAACCAAATGAACGACAATCATAACCACGATAAATGGTAGTAAATTCATGTTCATTTCATGTGTCAGATAAAATATGCTGAATATTTATGAAAGGCATTTTTATCTCGTGTATTGTTTACCAAAGTGATCTATATGGACCCCCAGGGGTGTATATGGGGGCTCATGTCAGCAAAAAAAAATTGAGGTAAATAGACCATTAAATTTATATAAATAAAAATTAGATGCTGTTCGTTGGTTAGCGCATCACTTGAGAACGGCTAGACCGATTTAGCATTTTTTTCAAATCTTTATTTAAATAAGGTTTTTAGGGAAAGACAAATTTGAAAAACTGCCCGGAAAACTAAAAAAATCAAGATTAACTGAAAGTGGGTTTTTCTATGGAATTTTTGTATGAAGTTAAACCCAAATGTGATGAAAGTTAATATGGGCTCCATGGGTGAAGCCCAATGAGTGAAAGTTAGTATTCAATATTTGGCAGACAGGAAGCCGGAGAAATATAAAAATTTAAAAGTGGTCTAACTTTACATAATTATTGCATAGCGATATCTTAATTTAATTAAAAATTAAGTAAATGATAGAAGAAAGCTTGATAATAAAAGTTTTATTTAAAATGTAGCTTTCAATTCTGGTTTTAATGAAAAAATGCATAGTTTCAGAAAAAAAAACGAGAAAGACGTCTGTCGAGAGTTTTAGAGCAGCGACCACTGTTTATACAGCCGTTAATGAATCTAATTTAATTTTACATTTTATAGTTAACATTTTCAGTTCTAGTTTTATTTTTCAAAAATATTACAGAAATCATGATGAGAAGCAAAAAAATTAAGCTTAGTTACTTGAAGCTGGGTTAATTATCTACAATTCTACATAAATATAAAACCTGTTCAAATGACCTTCACCTTTGATATTGTACAAAGTACAAACCAATAAACTATGATTTTTTACCTTTGTTCATGCCAATATTTACAATCATTTGCAATATAAACAAATGAATCTAAGAATGAAGACACATAGAATGCCGAGAAAAAAAAACTATACAAATAAAGTTTAAGTGTCCGTCTGTGAGTTAAGTGGAATAATTATGATATTTACACTTACAATTGTTGCCTGTCTGTCTGTCCCAATGCTCCAATGCTTGTTCAGAATAGGCTCTAAAACGGCTGAATTAATTTTGGAGAAACTTTCATTGATAAAAAATATTTTTGTGTATTGACAAAAAGAGAGGCGTACCGTGGGCAGCACCTAGCTATGTCAAAAATAATGAGCATAGTATTAAAACGTGTCTGTAACAGAGAGATTACAGTCACACTGACCTCGATAAAGCAGCTTATCGTTCATTAAAATCTGATTATATCTTCACTTTGAATCCTTCCTAATATTATAAATGCGAAAATGTGTTCGTTTGTCGTTATTTCAAGTCAAAACGGAGTAACGTATCGACGTCATTTTCTGCACAGAAATAGCTGGAGGGCTACTGTTCCCGGGAAATATAAACAAGTTTTCTACCCGTCGCTATTGTCGCTAATATACCAAATAATCTTGTCTCGTCTTTATAACGTGTTACACTAAACTCAAATATAGACAGACTAGCGGTCAGTAACAAGTAGACAAGGGATCCGGGTTCGATGACAGCTGCGTCTGTGTGTCTGTGAAATTACTGAATGCATCTTGTTCCGGTTTTGACGCTTAGATGCATTGATTCAAGAATGTTTTATGTAAATGAACAGAAAACGATCATCAATGAGGTAATAAAAGATAAATATATAGAGCTAATATCAACTTGTTTGTTTTTATGAACTCTATAATATTATTGAACCGATTCTCTGTTACGTTAGGGTTCCGTAAATTATAGCTAAATTATTGAATATATTCGTATTCAACCCGTGCAAATCCATGCATGGTAGCTAGTTGTAAATAAAGCCACTTCTAGATAATTTAGCTTTAAGTTTCCTCCAGCTGTAGAGGAGGCGGTTAGAGACGCGGCCGGTGGCAGACGTCCGTCCGTCCGGCAGTCTTCACACAGTAACCGGCCGTGACGCTCGTGACGCTCTTGCCGCACTTTCTATGGCACACACTTCTCATATCGAAACTAATAATCTAAGTTAATTATAACTTTATTGTGATACAAGCATAGTGTTGTTATATAGTGTAGTGACAAATATATCTGGAATCTACTGTATCTACTGATGGACGAAGTTGACTCCTCGAGGTAATTTTATTTTAAATTATGAAAAACTTTTTGGTTACTTTTCATACTTCCCAACTCTATTTGACAGTTGTTATAATGTATCTGTATGGCATGCACGGTGATTCCAGCAGGTAACGGAGATAATTCTACTTGTAAAATGCTTCTAACAGGTTTATCCCGAATGAAATGCTATCTCTATCTTTGAAGTGCGAGGTGAGAGAGTGTAACCCTACTGTGATCGCCAGCACATAAAAGCAATAATATCGGTCCTAAAACATAAATATGAAACAAACAAATAAATAGTCCAGTTAATTTGTTAAGTAACGACGGCAGTTAAGAGCGCTAACTTGTTATTATTGGTGAACAAACACAGCGAGGTAAATGTAATGAATTTTAGTATGGGAACACCCGGCGGCGCGCGGTGGCGGCTATGAAAATGTTCTTATACAGTTGGCTATAAAACATCCAGACGTCCTTCCTTACGTAACTCACCGGCGCTCCTTACATAACTTGACCAATATGTTCTGCTGAACCTCACATCAGTACCACGAGTTCAAAAGTTAAATTCAAAGTAACAAGGACAACTCCAAGCTTTCCCCTCTCAATTCACAAGAAATGCTCTTTCAGTTATTCAGCTTATTTACCTATTTATCGTTCTTTTGTTTGACGGGCCTCGATAGAACCTATTGTTTTTGAAGGCTTCATTCAAATACGAAATAGACATTCAATTGGAAAAAATAATGGTGAGCTTTCGTGGTAAGAAAAATAGGTCGCCGCGACCTTGGGAAGGTGATACGGATTTATTATAATATAATACTACCCAACTGGCACCACTGGCAGTGTTGGCACTGCTGGCAAAGAGCGTGATAGTGTATCGCATGACCCTATACACGTAAACCTACCTCTAACAGAAATAAAAACTACGCAACGAGTCCATGAATAAAAATATAATTGGTTCCACAATTACGTACAAATTATCTATATATTCCACTTCTGCATTACTATGCAGACAGGTAGAGTTACCGGTATTCTCTTTCGCGTCCAATTTCTATTTATGCAGTACAGTTGTGTGAATCAATATAAGAAAATATAGATTTTTACAAAAAAAACCGATGAACTTTCACCACCAGATGGCATTGACATTCTCCTAATAGAATAATAAATAACATAAACTAGGTTAACGTATTCATATAGTCGTTACAAAATGACCAGAATATTGTTCAGTTAATTTTAACATGCACTAAATAAAACTTTATAGCTTTTATACGAAAAATACCACAGTACCTACTTGTCTTTATTTCAAACTTAAACGGCTAAATGGATTTGAATCAAGTTTAGAATATACATCCAGGCATTTGTAGAACAAGTTATCCTGAAAGAATAACACATAATATTGTTTGTCTTTGATTCAAAAAGTAACTTGTGACATATAACATTGTACTGTTATTACATATATGTACGACTTAACTGAATGGAGATTTAAAAGTTAAAAGCGCTACATAATCGTTAGCCTTAAATAGTCATATCAACGACCCTATAATTACGTATTCAGAACTCTTTTGTAGCTAGAAAATCCTATACAAGAGAGAGCAACAACTTCTCTACATACATTATGCTCATGCCTTATTTTCCTTCGGATAAACAGATACCAAAGATCGCGTCATATTTTCTTGCATTTTACCTTTATTAAAAAAATCTGGGGCGCCCTCGGCCATCTCTTCCATTCACATCTGTTCTATAGATATACATTTCGTTAAGTCTCTTGTCATCCATTATTTTCCATATGTCCAAAGCATATAAGCATAAGCATACCTTTCTTTATCTTGGTTAATTTAATACTACGTACCTACATCTACAAGTTTAATCCACACTGTTTTTTTCTTAGTCTATCTTTAAAACTTCCACAAACAACTTTTCTATGTACATAATGTCGATGTTGTCTTATCGCAATGCAACCCATGCAAATTCTACAATCATTCATACAAATGTCGGTTAAACAACTTTTAATAGGTAATTTAGAAACTAGTATAATTATTTTAGACATAAACGTGACATTTGTATCAATTTAGAACTAAAATAACGGTTAACGTTTTTTAATAATACCCACTTCACTTATTTGATAAATTGATAACAACAAATTATTAACGTTGTGTTATGTTGCCATACTAATCTATATCTCTAATAAATATTATAAAGAGTGTTAGTTTGTTTGTAAGAATCAAACTTCAAAACTACTGGACCGATTAATTTTAGGGTTCTGTACTCCGAAATTACTAAATCTAACATAAAAAATAGGGAATATAGGGTCTTATAGTTTACAGGAAATACCTAAACGAAAATGAATCCTGTCTCAAAGTTCTGACCGAAAAAATGGTACGGACCCGTTAGCGCTTGGCCAATTATTAGGTTGTTTTCAAATTTCAAAAATGTACATTGTAATGAAGCATAAATTAGCAATAACAAACATGAGGCCATACCACGAAGTTTTAGATATAACTTGTATATCAACAATCGCTAAATCGTATATTAGTTTTTAATCGAATGTAAAGTTTACGTATAAACTAGTATGATGGTATCGATAGAGCAAATGAGTCGCGGTCAGACGTTTTGCAGTATAACAACGATCACTCACAAATACCGGCAATAAAACCGACGGGGGTAGTGTGGAGGCAACCAGTGGGCGTCTGTCCACCGCCACCGTGTAACTAACCTCGCGTATCGATAAATAATCATAAAACCTAACAAAAACTAATAAAAATACATAAGTCAATTTCATTTTTTAAACGTAAATTAATATTTTTAAAAAAGCTGCAAATCACGAGCAAAATCTAACAACAAACATCTAGTACTACATTATCATAAACGAAGTTAATAAATAAGAAAAATATAATAAATTCAACGATTTATTGAAATAATTTGGGCATGATGAAAGAATGATCATAATTTAGTTACATCATTATGATGAAGTAATGATAGTAATGTAGTGATGTGATAATGTGACTGCAACAATTGTTATTACAAGATGACTCAACACATTCGATTGTGCCAGCTCCCACTAATCGAACTGTAGATGGTAACGCCCACACAATAACATGTCCACCAGGGTAAACAAAGCAGTGTCGGTAAACAAGTCACGGATGTTGCAGCTAACATGCCATCATACAACGTTCACCAACAACAAGTGTGCATCCCAAATTTCTGTTCAAAAACCGGTCAGTTGCGAGTTAATGACTCCGCCGCAGAGGGTTCCGTCCGTACCATCAAAATCGCGAACCTACAGAATCACAAATTTAAATCACGGCATTATTTATTTGTGTGGAAAACAACAGCCTTGCATTTTTTAAATTAATTTCTATATCTCGTGAAATATTAATTACTTAATTGAAAAAATCACTTCTAACTTCTATAACATATTCAATACCTCACATGATGGAGTATATGAAGCCGGCTCGGGTCTCTCTCAATGTGGGTTACGGTTAGCATCTATAGGTATTGAAAATTTTCCACTTGTAATATCCATTAAAACTTTAATTTACCTCAAGAAATAGTAGATGTGTTCGTGATATTAATCTATAAGGTTGACGTCACACGACGTCTGGTCTGGAAGGTGACTGGAAGGTATGGCGTGTAGCACGATAACCTCTCAAGCTCACCTATTACCAGTACCGCTGACTGAGGACTGCATGGAATAATACAGTGGAAAATCTTCCTACAGATACAGGATCAAAGTGGAAAAACTCAGGTGGTCAACCTGACTCCAGAAAAATATTTTACTCAGAAGTTTATCTGAGCGTTTACTAACAAAAATGCGAAGAAGATAATTATAAAAGTTTCCAGGACTTGGTTTAATAAACGCTCGATAATACAAAAGATGGAAGCAAGAGAGGGTAAGGATTGAGAAAAGTGGTGGTAAAAGATTTAGTTCTGACTAGGCATTAAGGAGGATGGAGCTATAAAGTGTCCGCAACTTACAAAGCTCAAGGTCTTTACGGTAATCGAGATTAAAGTCGTCAAGATAAGGCAGCAGCAGTTAAACGGTTCATTAAACTTTGCTTGGAAAGGGAATCATATGGAGGGATGTTTAAAAGTTAGGAGTATTTACATAAATATAGTGCAGATTTGGGTGCGTGTGTATTTAAGAAACATCCGCGAGTCAGGGTCGATACTTTAGGATTATTGTGGTGATTAGCTCGTTGCGGTTGCGTGACCGCGGCGCGACTCGCGTGGGAATTTTGATCGCTCTACACCACTCTGACAACTCTGGTCACCATGGTGTCCATGGTATATCACATATTATTTTGGTTGGTCTGGGGATTTTAATAAAAATCTTATGTATATTATCCCACAAATCGTAATTCAAAATAGCTCAACAGGACTGGTTACTTGTTGGGTATCCTCAAAAATACCAAGGGTAAAATGAGATATACCTACTTGTCTTCCGGTGGGTATTTTGGTGTCAGTAACAATAGTTTCCAGGAGTTAAACAGACCATTGCTTCTATTACTTTCATTTCTACTGGAGGGTAATTTCAATAAAATAACAATTAACGGAGTAACTAATGACCAATTCCTATTAGTAAGGTCAATGTTAAAAAAATGAGCCGATTCCGAAACCTATCGACTTTTTGGTAAATATATTTAGAGGTCATCAGCGTGGCGAACATTACAATGCTGCGGCCAGCCCATAATGACGTAACCTTAAAATTTAATTTGTACAAAATACAGCACAAATAAAGACAGCAATTGACCGTCACACAACAGATAAAAGGAGCGTTACGTGGTATGTTATAGGGTGAACCGGGTCATTAAAAACATGAGTAAAAATTAAAGGATTTTGTCTTTGTACACTTTGTACCAGAAGGAATAACATAAAATAAAGATACATGTTATTGCAGGTTGTGTTATCAGTAAATATTGTCACATGTTGGGGAACTGGGGTTAATTAGTTAATAGTAATTAATAGACTTTTAATTTTATGATTGTGTGCGTGTGTGATATCAAAGAGTGCGGTTCTACTGAGGTGACCCCGAGTGAAGTAGTACAAGACGAACGACCTTCTCACGTTTCGATCATCCACACCACGTCGCATGACGATATCGACAAGTGTTACTTACAATCGCACTACATGGCATTAACCGTAGTTGGTGCCATCTCTGAATATTAATGTCTCGCTGGCTCAATGTAGGTACCATATGGCAACATCATATTAAATTATAAGGTACTTAAGGAACTCAGTGTCAGTAGCCAGGAAATGAGACGGAAATGACCGACATGAAAATATTTGATGGTTGATAACACAAGTCAGAACTGTACACGAATGATACTCGCAAAACTAATAAAAGATGGACCGTTTAAATCGCTTTAGTATTTAAGACACAAATCAATATTTGATCGTACATAAACCAATAAATTTCTAATAAAAGCATTAGGTAATATGTTTTCGATATAAATAACAGCACAGATTTTAGATCGAACCGATCTCTGGGCATGTGTGTCTATAATTTCTTGTGTAAAACTTGAATGTCTTTGCTCTAATATAATACATGTTTATTCTTCAGAAGCGTATAGGTTAGGTTTAGGAATAGGTTTATCGATACTATACAAAATTGACCTTCGTCGGGCTACAAATAACCCATTTATGTAGTTCCATTTCAGTAGCAATCGATCCGTATAGACTATAGACAAAGCTCCTCTCCGGCTCATATCGCGGCCCATAAATTATTCAAGGGATGTCGCGAACGGCGGACCAGCAGCTCGCGCGAAGCATTTCCTAACTCAGTCGGCGAAGAAAACTTGTTAAGGGGCAGATAACACCTATATACGATTATTTAAAGAATGTTTTAGCAAAAACAAGACAATTTCCAAGATTGAAAAAAATATATATTATTCTACAGGATATAATTGATATAATTGTCATTCTGAAAACGCGATTACACAATTTTCGCTCGATAGAAAATAATCCCAAAATGTGGTCTCTGAAAGTTTTCAAAAAAAGAAAACGGCGGTACTAGTGATTTTAGTACTATGACATTTAATTTGTTTTTGTAATATTCAATTACCCATATAATTGTCATTTGCATATTCAAATAAATTGTATAGTTATTTAAAAAATAATGATTATGTCAAATGGCGCTTACGATTTCTACTCTGAGCGGAAACGCTTTAGCTCTTCTTTATTCACACTCGCCTTGTCGGCAGTGACGGCTGAATCGTGATGCTAGACGGTCGCGGCCACTCGATCGCTCAGAAGTTTTTGTATTATTTGTGTATTTTTTGGCTCAAATATAATTTATTAATGGTAAACTTTATTCATAAATGACATTACCGTAGCGATTAGGCAATATTTTCATAAGGAAGTTGCTATTTGTATACTTTAGTCTAGGAGTCAGCGTTGCTTTTTGTGAGCGTAATTATATTAAATAATTAACTCCAGTATTGGAAATAAGTTAATAAACAGCAAAGTAGGTAGGTAGGTATTACATAGAAAATGCGTACGGGAAACATATTGCAGAAGTCATTGCAAGGCAAATAAAATTATGATATACTAGCTTTTCCCCCGTAGAAAAATTTAAAATGTGCCAGCCCCAAGGACTTCCGAAATATAAATTAGCTCATGTCATTATCTCTGTGCAAATATCACGTCAATCCGTTGCTCCCATGTTGCTCCGTATTGATTTGAATAAAAAGGACAAACAAACACTCTTTCGCGTTTGTAATATTTTATCCACGCACGCTTGATGGAAAACTTATGATAGACTAGCTTTTCGCCCCGGCTCCGCGCGTGGAAGTATTTGAAAAGTGACAAGCCCGAAGGATTTGTGGGATATGTCATTAAAATCAAGTCAATCCGTAGATTAATTAAAAAAAGGACAAATAAACACTATTTTGCATTTGAAACATTACCTAGTAAGGAAGTTAAAATACCTACCCTTTATCCAAGCTTGATGATAAAATTACGATAAACAATGTTACATACGTATTGGTTTTACATAATAGACCCTCCTACTAGCTATTCGCCCCGGCTTCGCCGTGGAAATATTTAAAGAGTGGCAAGCCCGAAGAATTTTTGGGATATAAAGTAGCCCATGTCATTATTTATATCTCCAACTATCTCTGTGCAAAAAATCAAGTCAATCCGTTGCTCCGTATTGATTTGAAAAAACAAACAAACACTCTTTCGCATTTGTAATATTAGTAAGGAAGTTACAATACCTACCTATTATCCAAGCTTGATGATAAAATTACGATATACTAGCTATTCGCCCCGGCTTCGTCGTGGAAATATTTAAAGAGTGGCAAGCCCGAAGAATTTTTGGGATATAAAGTAGCCTATGTCATTATCTATATCTCCAACTATCTCTGTGCAAAAAATCACGTCAATCCCTTGTTCCACAAAACGTGAAAAAAGTAAAAGAAGTAGAATTATAGAACCTCTTCTACATGGTTGGACAACGCCGCAACGCCGCTGGTCAGCCAAAATTTTTAATTCGACATTATACTAGATTTCGACTAATTTTAGGGTTCTGAATTCGAATTTGATATCGATTTCAAAATTCAATATCACGACATCTGTCAATTTCTTAAAATTCGACATATACTAGATTTCGACTAATTTTAGGGTTCTGAGTTCGAATTTGATATTGATTTCAAAATTCAATATGACGACATCTGTCAATTTCTTAAAATTCGACATTATACTAGATTTCGACTAATTTTAGGGTTCTGAATTCGAATTTGATATCGATTTCAAAATTCAATATGACGATATCTGTCAATTTCTTAAAATTCGACATTATACTAGATTTCGACTAATTTTAGGGTTCTAAATTCAAATTTGATATCGATTTCAAAATTCGATATGACGACATCTGTCAATTTCTTAAAATTCGACATTATACTAGATTTCGACTAGTTTTAGGGTTCTGAATTAGAATTTGATATCGATTTCAAAATTCAATATCACGACATCCGTCAATTTCTTAAAATTCGACATTATACTAGATTTCGACAAATTTTAGGGTTCTAAATTCGAATTTGATATCGATTTCAAAATTCAATATGACGACATCTGTCAATTTCTTAAAATTCGACATTATACTAGATTTCGCCTAATTTTAGGGTTCTGAATTCGAATTTGATATCGATTTCAAAATTCAATATGACGACATCTGTCAATTTCTTAAAATTCGACATTATACTAGATTTGGACTAATTTTAGGGTTCTGAATTCGCATTTGACATCGATTTCAAAATTCAATATATCTACATCTGTCATTTTCTTAAAATTCGACATTATACTAGATTTCGACAAATTTTAGAGTTCTAGACAGTGTATGTGATTAAACATTTTTTTATTATATCAGGAAGAAACAACAGTTGGACGAAAATACTACGTGTGAAACAACTGAAACGTCAGATTTTTCATTGACAGAGTAAGTTTCTTCGTACGAAAATTGAGAATTTATAGATTTACAACACACTTGTTTTTGGAGTTATTATTTTACATCCTGTACTTGTCGTGTAATGTTTATAAAAAATTTGAAATTTTACATATAACTGTAAACTTTATTACAGGTTAAACAATGTGTCACTAGCAGAAACTCAAGAAAATGTTACCCTTCTTTCTAAATCTACCGATGACGTTCCTGACCTTGACGTTATATTATAATAATAATGTAATGTAATTTAATGTATTGTAATTTAAGGTAATGTAGATCCTAGATTCACCAGAAAGCTTCAAATAAGAGAACCGATTGGAGATAAAAATATAGTATTGCAACAGCAAGACCTGAATGTAATTGCAAGACCGACAGTTGACAAAGATTTTCCCTCCAATCAACCTACATGTTCACGATATTTAAGTTTTAACAATTTCTAAATTTGTACATATTTTTATTTTGTTCATCATTTATGTTTGGATTAAAGTACTATTTGAATATTATGTTATGGGTTAAAAATGTGAATACTAACATGTCTATGCAATGTCAAATTTCGACTAAACAAGTTCAAGCCGAAGTGGCTAGGTGGGAGGCACCGCGCTGCTAAACGCTGAGGTCGCCGATTCGAATCCCATACGTTGCGAATTTTATTTTGTTTTGATTTATATTTTTACGATTTGAATAAAATGCAGGTAATTTAAAATATTCATTCACTATGGAATTTTGATGTGAGCAGCACATATTTATATGGAAATTATTGTTATTATAAAGAAAGTCACTATTTTGTGCAATATTAATGTGTTATGAATGTTAGAGGAAACCTTAAAATTCGTCGAAATTTAGTATAATGTCGAATTTAAAAAAATTACAGATGTCTTTTGAAATTAACGTCAAATTTTAAGAAGTTGACAGATGTCGTCATATTGAATTGTGAAATCGATATCAAATTCGAATTCAGAACCCTAAAACTAGTCGAAATCTAATATAACGTCGAATTTAAAGAAATTTACAGATGTCGTTATAATTAATTGTAAAATCGATATCAAATTCGAATTCAGAACCCTAAAATTAGTTGAAATCTAGTATAATGTCGAATTTTACGAAATTGACAGATGTCGTCATATTTAATTTTGAATTCGATATCAAATTCAAATTCGAATTCAGAACCCTAAAATTAGTCGAAATGTGTGTGTCGAATTTTAAGAAGTTGTCAGATGTCGTCATATTGAATTGTGAAATCGATATCAAATTCGAATTTAGAACCCTAAAACTAGTCGAAATCTAGTATCATGTCGAATTTAAAGAAAATGACAGATGTCATATTTAATTGTGAAATCGATATCATATTCGAATTCAGAACCCTAAAAATAGTCGAAATCTAGTATAATGTCGAATTTAAAGAAATTGACAGATGTCGTCATATTTAATTGTGAAGTCGATATCAAATTCGAATTCAGAACCCTAAAACTAGTCGAGATCTAGTACAATGTCGAATTTAAAGAAATTTACAGATGTCGTTACATTTAATTGTAAAATCGATATCAAATTCGAATTCAGAACCCTAAAATTAGTCGAAATGTAGTATAATGTCGAATTTAAAGAAATTGACAGATGTCGTCATATTCGATTTTGAAATCGATGTCAAATTCGAATTCACAACCCTAAAATTAGTCGAAATCTGGTATAATGTCGAATTTTACGAAATTGACAGATGTCGTCATATTGAATTGCGAAATCGATATCAAATTCGAATTCAGAGTCCTAAAATTAGTCGAAATCTAGTATAATGTTGAATTTTAATAAAATATCAGAGCTCGCTTGTCACATTTCAAACATTTAAACGAGCAAAGCCGGGGCAAAAAGCATCATTTTATCATCAAGCGTGTAAATAGGTAGTTATTCCTACTTCCTTACTAATATTACAAACGTGAAAGAGTGATTGTTTGTTTGTTGATTTGTCCTTTTTAACGTCAATACGGAGCAACATCTTATAAAATATTTTTTGACAGATTACTAAACGACAACTAATCCCATACAGTATGTATGGTATTAGGAGACAAATAATCACATGCAGTCCTGTGTCAGACGACAATTACTGATCACATACAGTCTAGTATTAGACGCCAGACGGCAACTAAAAGCGTGGTCTCTCTAACTATGATAGTCTCTCGCAGGCTAGGTCGGAAAAAGGGCGTGACTTAAAACATCAAATCGTCAAGGACGCTGACGATTATCAGCCCCTTAATGTGATTTAGAATAGCGCGTCACCCGAGCCAGACAACTTTCTGGACGGGGTAGTTAGTAGAACGCGCTCCTGTATGCACAAGGATAACAATATACTTTTACAGGTGGACTGCAAGCACAGCCATGAGAGAGCACAGAGCGAGCAGAGCGGATGGTATGAGCGCAGCGTGAGCGTGCAGCAGCGCTGGCGACCGCGAGTGTCGTGAGTGATGGTATGGACTGGGCGGTCAACAGCACAGGAGCGGCATGGAACGGGTCGCACGCGCCGGACGAGCTGCACACAGACCTGTACAACTTCTGGGCGTGGAGCATCATAGACGGGTCGCTCATGGTGCTCATCGTGAGCGGCAACACGCTCACCATCCTGGCTGTGACGCTCAGTCGGCGACTGTCCACGCTGGTCTCCAACCAGTTTGTACTGAACCTGGCAGTATCGGACCTGATGGTGGGACTCACGCTGCCCTACCATCTGGTGTTCTACCTGGACGACGACTTCGGCCAGTACAAATGGTCATGCCTGCTGCGGTTCATTCTCATCATATTGGCGTGTCTCGCCTCCATATTCAACATTATTGCCATCGCGGTAGATAGGTGAGTTTAGTTCCATCTCCAATCCAACCTCGTTAAATACGAAGAATCTTATTAATTTATCTTTTAAAATTGTAATTGTGCAGCGTGCATAAAATGTACAGTTGATAAAATGTAATACCATCTATATTCCAGGTATGTAGCCATAGTCCACCCGCTGCACTACAGTCGCTACCTGACCAAGATGGTGAGCAAGCTACTCATGAGCACATCGTGGTCGCTCGCGGTGTGCGTCAGTCTCATACCACTCTTTTGGAACGACTGGTACGAGGGCATCCCGTGCGAAATGAACATGGTATGTATAATGGTGTTGAACATATAAACTTCAATAGATATATTGAAAACTAGTCTGTCGTGGAATAAGACAGACCGTTCAGTTATTATATCTCTTATTTTGTCTTGGTTTAGTTTAGTATTGCTATTACAGAAGAGTATTTTACTGTGTCTAAAGGTGCCCACTCATTTGTCCAATCGCCGGCGCGCCGCCATACGGTCCGCCGAAATCGACCACAGACTCGTCCAATTCTTGTAACGTACGGTTCGCCATCCGTTTTCAAATCGTTGTAATTGTGGTTGATTTTGATGGCCGGAACGATCTGTCACGCACACACGGATGTTTGACACTTTGTTTAATCGAATCTTGTGTGTCTGTGTGAGTGAGTGAATTGCATGTGATTTAAATCGTATGATTGAACAATCTCGATCATACGGCGGCCGGACCGAAAATTTTCGCTGAGATACCGGACCAGTGCGTGGGCTACTTTATACTCAAAATAGCTTTATTTCTAGTCATTAATTTAATTTAAGCTGACATAAAGACAGTTCATATAACTACACTGAAATATAAAATAATGTATTTTTCATAGTAACTGTTGTAAGTTGTAACGGCACATTCAACGATCCTCCAAGTGGTTCGGATGATTGTACTGATAATATAATTAAAACAACGTTTACACCCCATTTTAGCTACTTGCGAGGTTGATTTTAGAAAAAGCCTTTCTTAGTGCACCTCTATAACCCCTAAACAATATACCTTGCAATATTCATATTTTATATCTTCAGTGGTTTAGGCTGTTCTTTGATTGTCAGTCAGTCAGCGACACGACGGTTTTATATATGGCAACATTCTCGCTCCGAGGCCATAGAACTGGACAATAAATAACAAAATATATCCATGGTTGTCATATCAGATTTAAAAAAATAACGCAATCAATCTGTGTTCCAGGTGATCCCAACCAGCTACACGACCAGCATTCTGGCGCCCATGTTCTCGCTCGTGTGGGTCGTGATGTTTATACTGTACTGGCGTATTTGGCGGGAAGCCACGTGTCATGCACGACGTATGCGCGCCAACACTTGCTGCCCGTCCGGAGCTAATGACTGGAAGAGCATACAGGTACGCGTTGGACTAATGTCAATAATTTTTTAAGCCTATTTTGGCTACAGTGATACTGCTGTGTATAAGACTGAAATAGACCTAAACCCAAATAATAATAATGTCAATCAAAGTAATTTAAATATTTTAAAGATAATCACTGTAACTATAACATACGGCGCACTGAATATAACTTATTTTTGTGGGTTGTGATCTGCATTTTTTAAAGGATTTTTAACAATTGCTAACATTTATAAGATCACTTAGCTGAGCATTATGGGATTAGGGAATCAAATCGATAGAAGAGAGCTTGGCCACGCTTGGCAGTAGCGCGCGCGATAACTAAAATTTACCGGGGCGAAGTCGGCCCTGGTTGCTAAATCATTTAAAGTAAATGTAATTATGCACACGGTAAGAGCTAAAATGGTTAAGATTAAAGGTCACAATAATCAAAGATTCGCGTAGATTTAAATGCAATCAGAAACGTCTCATAGCTTTGTTGATAACTGTTTCAGGTGGTACTTCTAGTGCTGGGATCCTTCTCGATATGCTGGATGCCTTTCGTCGTGGTGTCCTTCGCGCAGACCTTGCCTGTGGTCCCTCTGCAGAACCCTATCGCGTACAGACTCACGTCGTCCCTGGCCATGTCCAACTCCGGAATCAACCCGATGATCTACGCGTGGAAAAATGCCGGGTTCCGAGCGGCGTTCGCCAAGCTGCTGCGGTGCAGGAGGCCAGACACGTCGGAGTACCGAGGTTCGCCCGCCCCGGAGAGGAAACGGGGCTCCGTGGCGCTCCGAGAGAGCTCCCTGACCCGGTCCACACCGCCCGCGCTGTCTCTGGGCGGACGGCCGGCGCGGCTACTCTACGTAGAGCACGAGACGGACACGGCGCGCTGCAGGATCATAGAGAACGAAGGCTACGCTGACGGCGACCAGGGCGAGCGCGGTGACAGCAACCCATCGTACGCGCCCGACGGACCGACACCGGTCCACAGGCCGGCCAGAGTGGTAGCGGTCTAACTGATGAACTATTTAGACATCATGTATTGTGCGAGTGCAAGAAAAGTGTGATGCGCTTTTAGAAATGACACTTTACTAGTGTACTTTATAAGTAGGTCCCTTCTCTCTAATATCAAGTGTAGGTATAGGTACCGGGATGGTTCTTGAGCGCTCGACGAAAAAGTGGGGGAATGTTTGCGCATATGTAATTCGAGTGCAATATAACTTGTATATTTATTATAATTGATTTATTGGTGTTTGTTTTTACGATTGCTTTTTACTGCTGGTAAAATTAAAATTAATACCTCATACCGTCAAGCAGACCCAAAAATTGTGTTCTGCGCATCTAACGACCACCGCTCAAGAACCGTCCCGGTACCTATACCTGTTCAAGTGTCAAGCTCAACATTTTAAAGCTTTATTGTTGAATTTATTATTATTGAAATTATATTTGTTTCCTGCCATTACAAATATGTAATTATAATACTAAAGAGATTGTCAGATATAAAGTTTAAATGTTTCAATATAAAGTCGTTCAATGTATTATTAAAAGTATTATAAACATAAATGTTTGTTATTCGATATTGCACACAGCTCCATCTACCAGCATACAGTAGAACTTGCATGACAGACAGTAACATTTAGTACCCGCTCTCAGCCCATAGGTGGTGTTAGCAGTTTGTTTGTATCGTCATAGACTTAGCAACTTCCGACAAATGTTTCGAGTGCATAATTCACAACATTTCATTTTTCGTTAAGTACCAAAATTAAAAATCCGTTTGGAGATCTTCCTTTGCTTAACACGATACACATATTTAATTTTTTTTATTCAGCGGTTTAAGAGATATTTTGAAAAAACTACACTGTGTAACGAGTACGGCTCAACTATACTCTACTCTCTGCCTACAAAGGTACCTGGCAATAAAAAGTATTAGTTGTAGTTGTAGAAACAAAACAGGATACAAGGGGACTATGGAGCCATAACACAAAAAAATAGAATAGAATAGATACAAGGGAATTTAATTTACGTGCTTCTCTACCCATCTTTGTTTGATGAAAGGGAATAAAATTTAATTTTAAATTAATAAACTCAAAAATAAACAATAATTAATGAAACAAAACAACCATGAACGAATGAAACGAACGAACGCACGCAGCATGACATATTTCTTTTTTTTTAATACAGAATAGAATACGCATAGACACCTGATACTTTTAGCCGTTATCGGCTTTTTCTAAAAATGCAATATTTAAAAATGAATTTAAGAGTGTTAAATTTAAAATTTTAGAAAACAAAAAAATACGGGTACCTTAATTTTTCACCTACTTTCATACAAGCTAATAAAATTAAGATGTTAAAATTTTGAAATGTTGTGGATTATAGCATACCAGAATCCTTCTTCTGTACTCTCTCCAGAATTAAAAAGTGTGTACCCCAAATCAAAAAATCATCGCTACGCCCTTCTACTTAGTACTAGTACTTAGAGTCTACTAATATTTTATTACTAACTTTCCGCTCCGGGTCCCACACTACCTTTCAACCCCTATGATACTCCCTTAGGGGGTAGATTATAAAACAGTTGCCTATGTCCTTCCCTAGGGTTCAAGCTTCCTTCGTATCAATTTTCATTAAAATCGGTTCAGCGGTGAAAGCCTAACAGACGGAGTTACTTTGGCATTTATTATGGATTCAAGCCCTGCCGCCCGCCGAGCGAGCATGACCGCATAGAGAAACTCTACAAGCGGTAGCTAGCATGACGTTCTCAGTTGCGTTATTAATTTGTCACGTGATCTCTTAGAGACAAATTCTCTAGGGATCATGTGACAAATGTCATAAATAGACAAACTGACACAGCTTGTACATTTTGTCTACGAACCAATGTGAAGCAGTATCGAACTACAATTATTTTTTCGGCTCTCGCCTTTAAAATAAGTCGATTTTAATACTGTGCACCAAATGTCAAAAGCTCAACTTATTTGGTGAGAGTTATACCTACCACTACCACCTACTCGTATGTTGACAATATCAACAAATACCTAGGAAAACAATAGCACAGAATATGAAAATGGTTAAAATAACTCACCTCAACTCCAGTGACGCCAAGAGCCGTGACCAGGTTGGGAGTCATCCTGAAGGGCACTTTCTCCGGGACCCTCAAAGTCTTGCCTTTCTCGAAGCACACGTTGTAGTCTATGTGCACCACTTCACCCGAAGACAGGTCAACAAGCACGTTGTCAAGATGGCGGTCCCCGAGCCCGATGATGTACCCGATGGTACTCATGACGGCCACAGAGTAACTGTACCGACGGATGGTGCGCCACCAGTGCTCGGGCGACACGCTGCCGCACCACAGCTCTCTCCACAGCAGATCCTTCGGAGTCTCGGCCGTCAGTTCCTGCAGAACTTGTTTAAGTACCGACACCGGCCACTCCTTGCGGTTCTCGAACGGTATTCCCGCTTCTTTCAACAATGGGTTTAACTTGTTATAAAACAGCTCTGACGGACGCAGCACGCTCACAGTCTTATTAGTCTTCGCCGATAACATGGCGGACTCCCGGTTTTGCCACCGCTTGTAAAGCGCGAACAACGGAGTGACGTTGTCCACCCAACTGATCAGTCCAGAACGCGGGCCCAGCGGAATGACCGAGTAGTGTCGGGCACGGTAAGTTTGATTACAATCATTTTCCGAGTCTCTGGCCATCATTGTATTCACAATAGAAAGAAGCTGCATTATTCTTTCATCCAAGTGCAAATCTTCCAACCCCTTGAAGAGATAAATGTACGATTTTCCATCTGAACCGCGAAATACTAACTTCTTGGGTCTGGTTTTAGTAGGCAAGATAGCGACATTGTTCTCTACAGACTTAATAGTCACCCTTACAGTCCTCTGAGTAGTGTGAACTCCTGGCATAGTTATAACGGTGTTATTGAGTTCGGCCAATATCGGGCTGATGTCAGACATTTTCAAAATGTAAGAAGTTCTTCTGTTGACTTTTTGGTGGAATTTAATCTGCAATTGTTTTAAAGGTGCCCATGATTCCTGTGGTTTATCGGGATTGGTGGGATTATTCAATTTATTTATGACGTCATCAATAAGTGCTTGAAATTTCTTTTGGAACGTGAATTCGTGTGGCGTCTCCGGTTTAGCGGAAGTTATATGGTTTAACTGTTGCAGTACATAAATTATAGGATCAAATATAATGCGGTACTTTTCTTTTATTAAATTTTCTTTGTCTTCTGAAGTTAAGTTCGCATTATTTTTTACCTTCAGTATTTCAGCTTCCAAATGCGTTAGTTTTTTCATAAACTCTGTATGATGTTGGACAAGCGTACCCAGCCACAGTTCATCCCACAGCAAATTTATCCTTTGCAGCTCCTTCACCAGCAACTTCACTTGTAGAATTGTTTTTGGTGCTTGGTTTGTCAATGTCTCTACCATGTCTAAGAAGCAGGAGTTTAATTCGTTATTTACTACTTTCTCACTTTCACTTTCATTCAGGTCTAATTCTTGTCCCACATTTTCAGCTTCGTTAGACAGAAACGTTCTAGCGATATTAAACTCGGCTATTTCATGTGATTCGTTTTCAACGGCGCCGACTACTGCAGGAAATGTAATCAAATGAGGTGTGTCTTCAGCGAGTCGACATAGCAAATCTGACACACATTTCCTTACGTATTTCTCAGGGTGATTGAGTCTTGAAAACAATTGTGGAATGATAACTTTCCACGGTTGGGTGGGAGTGTTTGCAAGACCCGATTCCAATACTGTTTGTAACTCCATTGCATGTTTTACTATAAGTCTGAGTAATCTCAGAGTAGCACTGACTACTGCATACTCTCCACTGTGATTTATGTAGTCTGCAGCACAAATTAGTTGAAGAAATTTGAAATAGGCATCCGCCGATAGTTCATAATAGGAAAAAACCCTTTTCTGAGCTTGTTTCCATATATCCACAAGTAATATTAAATGATCGGGATAGGCATTACTCAGGCATGGAACTGTGCGTAGTTGACTCTCTATCATTTCAGAAGTATTAATTTCGTTCCAATCAATCTCTTCGTCATCGTAAGTAGCTTTCGTTTTAGACAATATTTCACAGACTGCCTCAAAGTCTTGTGGTGAACATCCTATCATTACACTTCTGATTTGCATCTTATCGTTGTCTGTCAATTGCTCTCCAGTCTTTGAACTGAATTCTACCATTTTTCGTCCCCATCTAAAACACCAGGACGCAAAACTGGACCAAGCTTTTGCTAACCCGGGACACTGGTTAACACTAAATTGCAAAAGCTTACCAACTGCAGAATCAGAGAGTGGGATTACGTTTTCTGATACATTATTGTCGACTAATCCTATTTCTGGAAGAGCTGTAACGAGCTTTGTCAGAGGCGACTCTATATTTTTAATCAATATGCTCTCATCTTCATTTTGCACCCATTTAGAAAGGGTCAACAGCATCCGAGTGCCCTTCTCTCTAAGTTCGTAATTTTGTTCACACATAGCCAGTCTCTGCGAAAATCCTAGTGATATACTTGCACAAAGGTTGATTGCCCTACTTTTAACATCTTCTTGTGCATATGTCAATTTACACAGTTCAACTAAAGCATTCGCATTATTCGGTGACCAAATGTCCATGTCATATGTATTTGTTGACATTATCAGGATATCCCCCAGCTCGTCAAGGCTACTCAAATTACCGAGGTATATTTGGAAAAGAGCGTTACAGTTAAAATACTTAATTAATTCACGTTTGGCCATCATTAAATTTGAATTTTTTCTTGCACATTTTATAATATCAAGTCGTAAGCAATCCACATAGAAAGTATTCTCTTCAGTAGTATTCATTTTTGTGAAATATTGATTCCACCACAAAACTCTACTCATATTTTGTAAGTTTGTGCCGAGCCTCTGGTCCTTAATAGATGAAGGCTTGAATGGATTTTGAATCACTTTTCCGACTTTAATCATATCTCGTAGTCCTTGATTTGCTAATTGCATTACGGCCAATTCTTTCATAAAATGCACAGCATTATTTCGAGAAAATTCTATCATATTGGACTTTAAAAGATTTTCACATTCAAATAAAACTCCATCATATAGTTCTATATTATCATCGTATGTCATGCTAATAGCTGTATTAATCAAAGTTGATTCTATTTTATTAATCAAACCCTGAGAAGAACAAAAAATTTTTGGAATTTCTTTGGCTTCCATATTAAGTATATCCCAATTAGATAATTCAGAAGATATATCCATATTGTTCTCATACATATTAAGGGTAACATAAGATTGCCATTCAGCTCGACATTTGTCTTGTTGTGTGTTGTCTAACCAATGTTGCATATCTTCCCAGTTCTGAATATGCTTGTAACATTCAGTTACTTGTTCATTGATGAATCTTATAGTTTTATTATTCTCTGGCACTGAGATACTGTCCCCTGCATCATCACATTGAATGTTAAAGTCATTTGTTAACTTTTTGTAATAATCTATGGAAATTTCATATCTAGAATTAGCCTGTTCAGCTGCAGCCTTTAACCATTGATATTTCTTGTCAAAAGTTTTTTTAATCCAGACATAGAGTCCATGCAGGACTTCTGGCTCTTGTAGTTTTATTACAACTCTTGCTATACTCATAGCTATAGCTTCAATATCCACAGTTGTAGTAGTTGACAAATTAATTGATTGTAGAATCAAGCCTGAATGATAGACAGAAGCACCAAGATGCCCTGCATATAAACTAACAGCCAAAGCAGCAGGACGAACTCGAGACAGCCATTCACGACATGTTGACCAGTTTGTATGAAAAAATGTTCTTACAGGCTTCCCAATGGTGGGCAAGACAACGGCAGTGCCTTCAGCAGCATTATAGATATATTTCTCTAAAAATATCATGAATTCAGCAACCCAACGACTTCTAATTTGTTCCATCTCAATAACCTCTCTTAGTGAATGATGTTCTGTGGTCACATATTTTGGGTCCAATGAAGATGTGTCTCTTGCAATAGTTTTTAGAGCACTTTCAATTTTCATAAATGTTTCTTGTGGTTTCCCCAGCGGTGTTCTTAGTTTTAAATTAACACATGATTGAGCCAATTCTGATAACATCCAACCAACAATAATAGAGGAAAATGACATAGCACACTGTCTGAAAAATGGATTGTTGTTCTCTTCAGAATCTTGACTTTGCAGCGGCCAAAATGTCAGAAAGGCATTTTGTAAAGCATTTTTGTCCTTAAAACTTAACTGAAGTAAGTAATCAGAGATAATCTTAAAATGTTCTGTAGATAATGTTGTGAAGGATCCACTCATTAGATAATCCTTGAAGGCATTAATTTTAGTATCAGCATTAATTACATTTAGAGTAAATTTGCCAGTCACAAATACTGTAATTAAGTGTTTATCAAGTTCTAGCTGCACCACATCCCAAGGAAGGTTAAACAAAGCTTGAAGACACATGTCACGCACTGTGCTATTTCTGTTGTCTATGTGCAAAAGACTTAAAGTAGCAATATTTTTCAAGATGATTATGTTCCAGTTTACCTCCTTGTTCTTTAATAGTAGCATGGCATTCTTCATGACCATGATAACTATATCGTCGTAAAAAGTATATGCGAGGTTGAGCATATTGGTGATAAGAACTAAAAACCCCTGGGTCATGCTCACTAACGGAAAGTATTTATCCAGCTGACATAAAATATCTGATATCCAATGTAAAATGAGCAGCAATGTTTCCTTGTACATGTCTTTGTCCAACATGATACTTAACAAGTTCAAAATAACAGCCAGATGTCCAGAAGTGGGACTGGAAGTAGACACATCTCCTAGAGTCAAGTTAGCAAAACCATATATATCACTAGCTCTCTGCTGACTATTGGTCACCAGGTCACTGGAAGCTATGAAGTGGTTGTTCTTTTTGCAATGAGAGTAAAGTAAATATGTAATGGCGTAGTGAAGAGCTGGGTACAGAACTATGAGCTCATTGTTGTGAGGACACATTTTTACTGCCAAGAGTTCAAGAATGCTGGGCTTCAGTGCCCACATGCCAATGATGGAGTTGCTAGCATTTGCTAAATCTGACAAACATTGTAGATAGAAAATAATATTCTTTTGAGCTTCCTCCTGACTCACTATCTCAGTGTAATCTGTTTGTATAATGTGAATATCTGGTATTAGCAAGGAGAAAGAATTGTGTATATCAGATAAGACATATTTATATGTTTCTTGAAGCAGTGGTATGTTCTTCAAATTCAACAAGTTGCTATACACTGTCACAACAGCTTGTAAAATGAGTGGATTTGATGAATACCGTAATGGTCTTACTAATGACTTTTGACCAATAATCTCAGTTATAAATTCCAGTAGCAAGTTTGATGATATATTTTTGATGACTTTACCAATTAAGTGTATTATGCTGAGACATACTTGGTCCTGAATGTTCAGGTATTGTTCAAGTTCTAAATAAACTAAAGTGTACAGTTGAGGTGCACACGAGGATGTCTTAGTCTGGAGATGTTCAAGAATCAATGATATACAATCATTTCCTGCAAGGAGAAGGTCAGCAGTAGAATCTTCTTTGAGTAGTTTAATCATAACTTCAAGTATTTTGGTCATGCAGTCTGCTAAGAATGACCAGCTCACAACTTGGGAAACAGAAGGGTTTAAAAGAGACCCCAGGCTTTTAACTACTGTATTGAAGACATTAATCAATGATGTAACTTTTTGTACACTGTCCTCTACTGACACAGGTTCTTGATCATTGGATGTTTCAGTATCTACATTATTTCCATATGCAATCATGTCTTCAACAAAGTGATTGAGAAGATTGATTGAAAATTCCACATTTACCTGCCAGTGACGACTCAATTTGTAGAGAGATTGTAAAGCAAACTGTTTTATTTTTTGTTGATCGTTGTCTACATGCCAACCCACCAATATATCTACAGTGTCTACAAAGTGGTTAGAAAAACTTTCAGGATACGAGTTACTGAGTACTATCATAGTGTTGACAGCCGCCATGAACACCTCTGCAGAGTTAGTGCCCTCCACTACGGTCTGTAGGTGCTGTAGCACAGGCTGCACGTGCATGCTCAAGCTGCAACTCTGGAAGTCTAATTGGAATGTTTCCAGCAGAGACAGAGTCAACAGGTGCTTTATGGAGGAGTGGTTTACGGCATAGTTGGAAATGATCCAGTCCAGGTGGTGGGAGAACTCGGAGCCCGTGACGTAGCCGATCCTGCCAAGAGCCGCGGCGGCGGCCCGCTTGGTCTCGAGACCGGGCCCGTCGTACAGTACGGCCAGCAGCGAGTCCGCGAGAAGGACGTGTGAGCGCTGCACGTAGCGCGCATTGTCGGGCATCATGATGGCGTCTTGGAGCCTGTCGCACAGCTGCAGTGACTTTTCCACATCGGTCTCGGCGCAGAGCCGCCGCAGCAGTTTGGAGATGCGAGGATCCTCGGGCAGCCCGGCCCCGGCAGGCTCGTACTTAGAGGGCCACTCGTGACGATAGCCTCGCGAGCGCCCGCCATCCGACGGGCCGACGTAACCTCTGATCCTGTCGTCAGCTCTGTTGTCGTACAACTTGTCATCGTCGGGGCCTCTGGCGCTCCGGGAGCGACCGCTACCGGCGTGCAGCATGGCTGGGGTGTCGCGGACTCGGGCCGCCGACACCAAGCATTGCCAGGATGCTAAATTATAAATTTATTAACACGATTTTCACGAACAACATACGTTACACAAAAGCAAAAGCAACACACTTTCCTTGCCGAACGAGCGCAAGCAAGATTGTCATTCATTTATGACTGTCAGTCGTTAGTTTGAAAGTCAGATTAACTGACAACTACTTTTTTAAATTCTTAGATTTGTAGACAATGTAATACCGAGTCCGAGAATAAAACGAAATCATATTGGAGTGTTGCACGTTATTGAAGTAAGTCTGACCGGTAGTGGAGTTCTCATTTACATTACATTATAGTCTCGGTTCCTTTGGTCACCATCAAACATTATTTTGGCCTGACCCAAGTTCGCTATGGGCTCGGTGATCGGTATAGTGCCTCGCTCTCCTCCTCGCCTCGTCGAGCGACTTTGTGAAATCTGTGTGGCGTATAGTGCAAGCCTGGCGGGGCTGATTGTAGACCCGAGCGATGGCACGAGACGCGGACGACGTGGCACTCAACCGCTTCCTGCTCTTCACTTCACCACCTACGATGCGATATCGAAGTGAACCCCACCGTGCCGGGACGAGTCCCAGTAGGCCGGTCGCGGCATCATCGAGTCAGTGACTGTTGTCGGCCTAGGCTGGCCTACTATTGGTGGGTGGCGATGGAGTCCCTGACGGGCCTGGCAAGCGGCGTCCGGCGTGTACATGTACTGCATGGCGGGGGCTGTTGGCATCCGAGAGGATGCAGCCGTGAGGTAAGAGCCGTTGCTACTGGGCCACCACAGGAAGGTTCCTATAGGAGTTCCGGGTAATCAGGCGCCTAGGCTCTTCACTCCCCGATACTTTCGAGGTTAGGGTCTAAACTAGTTACCGAGGACTATAGGTACTACTTTAGTGTTTTACCATCTGTGCAAAGAGGGCTAACTCAGTACAACACGAGCTTTGCAGGCTCACAAGAATCGTCAGTCAGTAAACTATAGTCTGTGCTCTCAGTCAGCGGCATCAGCCAGTCAGTCAACCTAATTGATAAAAAAATCTAACCTAAAAAGCAGTCTGTTGTTGACTTGTAGTATAAATATTTAAAAAATTGTTTTTATCGGTTTATAGTGTTATGTAGTTAGTATTTGGTAGTTCATAATAATTAATAATTGTCATGAAAAAAGTTTGATACACGATGAAAGCCAATAAACGTGCTCCAGAATTTAAAGGTTTGTATTTTTAATAATCTGCTACTGCTTTATATTGATCGAAGCTTGTGGTTTATCAATGTATAATACCTTAATATCTGTAATAATAATGTGTTATTAAATATTGTAAAACGTGTTCTTTTTAGCCCTACAATTAAAAGTGTCAGAAAATGCCCACTCCCATACAGTGTACATCAAAGAGCATTCAGTTAGAGAACACAGTGAAGACAAGCCAGCAGGACGAACTCTGTTTGTATTGAATGTGCCGCCTTACATAGACGAAACAGGTCTTACTAACGCTTTTAGTGAAATTGGAAATATTAACTCTATTACTTTTATGGAAACGCCCAGCTTAGCAACTAAATGTCAACTGGTAAACTTCATACAAAAACCTACCTTGTTAACTTTTAAGGTTGCATACATAGTGTTCAACAAAGTATCGGACCTAAATAAAGTTTTGCTATTAAATAAGTTAAGGCCAGTGAATAGAGAAGAGAGTTCAATAAAATGGGGCATGAAGAAATGGATTGACGAGTACAACAATTCTATTTTATCTGCAAAGACCTTAAAAGATAGCATTGACACATTCATGAAAGAACATGATGAGAAAATTAAGCTAGCTGAGGAAAAGGAGAAACAATTAGAGAATGCTGACAAAGATGGGTGGGTGACCGTCACTAAGAAAGGTAAAGGTACCAAACATGGAGTCTCGAGGATCGAGAAGGCAGAAAATAAACTGATTGCCAAAGAGGAGGGAACAATGAAAAAGAAATTAGAGCTGAAAAACTTCTATACATTTCAAATAAGGGAGTCAAAAATGAAACACATAGTTTCTCTGAGACAAAAATTTGAAGAGGACAAGAGGAAAATAGCACAAATAAAACAATCAAGAAGATTTAAACCATTTTAATAAATTTATTTTAGCTTAATTAGTCTATTTGTTACTTTCTACTGATACCTCTGTCATATATTTTGTTGTTGTGTTTTAATGATGATCTTGAGCAGCCTGTTCTCAGGGAGAGAGGTGAGTAAAGCTAGCAGGTTACTAATATTACCATAAACACATCCACTGGCCAGGGCCACTTGGACAGCTTGCCCGATGCGGTCTAGGCAATCCTGAAAATATAAGGGCATACTTTAATCTTTTTCTTTATTTGAAGATCAAATATATTTTTATTTCTAAATTTAGAATTATGTGATTAGAGAAGTATGCAGAGAAAAAGTAAAATGAAGAAAATTTATTTGCCTCTCTATGGCTGAAGTATGTAAAAGGAAATACACTATTTACCTAATTACTATGGCTGAAGTATGTAAAAGGAAATACACTAATTACCTAATTACTATGGCTGAAGTATGTAAAAGGAAATACACTAATTACCTAATTACTATGGCTGAAGTATGTAAAAGGAAATACACTAATTACCTAATTAATATGGCTGAAGTATGTAAAAGTAAATACACTAATTACCTAATTACTATGGCTGAAGTATGTAAAAGGAAATACACTAATTACCTAATTAGTATGGCTGAAGTATGTAAAAGTAAATACACTAATTACCTAATTAGTATGGCTGAAGTATGTAAAAGTAAATACACTAATTACCTAATTAGTATGGCTGAAGTATGTAAAAGTTCACAGGTTGCCTCAGAAAAGCCTTTAAACATCATCATAATTAATATTATAAACTAGCTTCTCGCCTGTGGAGCCCATATTAACTTAGTTCATACAAAAATCCCATAGAAGCACTTTCAATTTTTCTTCCCTTTTCCTTGTCCTAGGGTGAGCCGTTCGCAAGTGATGGTCTTTCATACATACAGCAATAGATTTTTATTTATATGATGCTAAATAGTTGGGAGAGCGACTGTGATAGGTTACTTTTTATCTCTAAAGTCAACTGGCAAAGTTAATATAATAACAAAAGTACCTGCAGCTGTGTATGTGTGGACAGATTGTGTCCTTGTTTGAGTAGGTTATGTGAGTAAGTCTGCACAATAGGTGTCATAGTGACCAGGTGTTGAGCATTGACAGCTGTAGGAGGACCCTGGTTCCTCTTGCCGGCCCGCAAGCTGTGCAGCACAGCTAAATGTAACTTGACATACAACTCTGATTCTGTAAGCACTTTTTTCCCTATAGGTTTAACAATACTGTTGAAGTCTCCTTCTATTTTAATTTTTTTTGGTGGTGATGGTATTTCAACCATTTCTGTATCTGGAACATAAAACATTTGTTACTTACTGTTATGTCTGTTCTGGACAATTTACGACCGCAGCTGCATGGGTCAGTGACGGCAGGTGACACTATTACTTTGATACATTTTATATGAAATTAATGTCAAGCATGGTGACAGATTGCAGCAACCAACAGTTGTGTAGTCACTGGTTGCTATTGTGTAGCCATACGGTCTCTGATCATGCTTGGAATAGAAAAAATCTATAGAATATTTGTCATTTTAACATTATACTGAGTATATGTTTATACCACAATCTTTACTAATATTATAAAAAGGTAATTTTTGTAAGTTTGGATGTAGGGGGGGTAATCTCTCAAACTACTATAGGCTATATTTTATTATATTACCTGGTCCTACATAGAGTGGAGCTAATGAGCACCAATAAATAAGGCCAGCAAGTGGAGTCACAGCAGCCATGGGGATGGCACCACTTGGGAGGGACGCTGGGTTTAGTTGGGCTGACATACACAATCCTGGGTTTGTATACACCTGAAATTATAAACTTCCTCTGTAACTCTTATTATGAATGTGAAGGTATCATTGTTTGTCCTATAAATGAAAACAGATTGTCACATTTAAAAAAATCCATGGGTGGTAAGCTACTATTAGAATAAAGTTCACTATAAAATTGCAGAAAATTAGAAGTTGACTATAGATTATTGAAGAGCATGCATGCCAAAGATGGATTTGAATGAAGTGAAAAAGGTTTACCAGGATCGTGGCAAGTGGATATCTTTAGTGTTTGCCTAGGGAAATAAGGGTCAGCATAATGTATGTATTTAAATTATCATGGTCATAATAAACTAAAGCATAATATATATTTGATGAATATCCACATACCCAAGAGGTAATAACTTCCAGTAAGTTCTTAGGTGGCATCTTGACTGTTCCTTGCACATCCCGCATGTACAACTCTGTGACAGCCGTTATGAAGTTAGCTACAAACTGGGGTGCAGTACTCGCTAACAACTTCAATGTAGATTGGTTGGTTGTCAAGTAGAAGTGATCTCGGATCACATTTTCAACTAGTTGCATAGACTGTTGTGAGGAACAACCCATTTGTTGGAGCCATACTCCCACAGCAAGTAATACCTGAAATTACACAAGCATGATCTAAATAGCCAAAAGTATATTATGGCCCCCTCGTCATAATATTTTAATTATTATCAAAGTATTATATTATTTTTGGATCCCCTTAAACCTAAATGCAGTCCCCAGATTGAGAAATGTGGGTTGGAGTGGAGGAAACGGGGCACTAAGAAAGAAAGACTTAGAATATTTTTTAACCGTTTTTATATGGATCAGCGACTTAGACAAAGCTCGAAAATGCTCATGTTTTTGAAAAATTTTAAAAAAGGATTTTTTTTTACTCCATATAACACTTATTTTTTATGATGCCATAGGATGAAAGGCATCACAAGGAGCAACTTTTGGCCCAGAAACTTTCTTCTTAGACTACTCCCCGCGCCGCTAGAAAGAAAAATTTCAACCAAGTGTAGCAAGCGGGGCACTATGAAAAAACACTTGGAAAATTTTCGATCGGTTTTTGTCCTCTATATAACACCCATTTTTTTATGATTCCATCGGATGAAAGGGGTCACAAGGAGCAACTTTCGTCCTGGACACCAATCCCGGAAACCCCTCCCGTGACCGCCAGATCGGTGAAGTCTTCAGACACAGAAAATTTTCGATCGATTTTTTTTGACTCCGCAAAATAGATTAGCGAGGAGCGCAGCGACGAGCGTGGTTTGGATGGTGCTAAAACAAAGCGCGAGGCGAGCGAGCGGTGCCGCGGGAGCGGCCGCCGAAGCGCTGGAAACCTAAGACCTGGCGGGTCAGGGAGGCGATACCGGGAAAATTTACCAGGACAAAAGTTGCTCCTTGTGACGCCTTTCATCCGATGGCATCATAAAAAATGGGTGTTATATAGAGTAAAAAAAATTGATCGAAAATTTTCTAAGTGTTTTTTCATAGTGCCCCGCTTGCTCCACTTGGTTGAAATTTTTTTTTCTAGCGGCGCGGGGAGTAGTCTGAGAAGAAAGTTTCTGGTACAAAAGTTGCTCCTTGTGATGCCTTTCATCCTATGGCATCATAAAAAATAGGTGTTATGTGGAGTAAAAAGTCATTTTTCCAAATTTTCAAAATCATGAAAAATATTTTTGCATTTGCGAGCTTTGTCTAAGTCGCTGATCCATATAAAAACGGTTAAAAAATATTCTAAGTCTTTTTTTTCTTAGTGCCCCGTTTCCTCCACTCTGACCAAAATGTGGCTATAGAGGCAGGCAATTTGGTCATACTGAATCAAGAAGAAAAGATAGATAGGACTGAAATAAAGTTTAAACCAGAGATCTTCAGTTATATGTTTAACTTGACATTGTCAGAACCATCAGTTAATAGAACAGAACTCACTGGTGTACTAGCAGCCGAGACAGCCATGCTAGCAAGAATACACAGAATCTTTAGCCGACGTTGGCTCTCCATGCCACCAAACAGAGACAGAAATATAGTATTCTTAGCGGTCTCGTTAATACTGCCCGACAAGTACTCGCAGATCACTTCTATGAGTTGTAGCTCTTGTAGCGGGCCCAGCGGAGCACTACGGCGGTTACCACGACGCTCCTCACAGAATATAAACTCTGATATTATGTCCATCACTATGTCGAGCTGTTTGGGAGTTGGTGCTATGCGGCCGGCTACTATTTGTTCTGAAATTATTATGTTCATTAGAAAACTAAAATAATAAGATCTCAGTTGAGTTACCTCATAACCTGAAATAAGTTTTATATACCTATTTTATTCAAAGCTTCTTTGGCGCAACTTGGAAACTCATATTTTCGCAAAGAATGTTTTAAGTCCGATAGAGACATTCTTATTTAGATAAAGTGGATAAGTAAAATTGAGGAAAATCTGAAAAATTGGTATTGGAATCACAGATGATTGGAATATACACATTACACAACAAAACAACCCATCTTGCTCTGTGCCATCACCCACAGAGCCAAGAGCAAGGAAGACACAAGATAAGATACCACAGACTACGCGTCGCAAACTAGTCTCGGAGTCGCATAACATAAACAAACAAATGACCAAAGAGTAAATAAATATAATAAAACTGACTGAGAACGGTTTCGCTAAGGAAATAGAAATTAATGGTTTAGCTGAGAGATTCAACCAAGGAATATACTACTCTCGATTCAACATTATTACAAAGCAAAAAATATTGTTTAGAAGCTTTTTAACATTTTTCACTGGTTCTGGTTCGATGCGATACCACTTGTCTTTTTATTTATTTCATACATACATATGGCTCGGGCCGGGAGGCGCTGGGGCAACCCCCGTTGCGCCGGCAACGTCTCGAGGGGGCAACAACCCCCCGGGTACTACTTTTGGCCCCTACTGGGCCGAGGCGGCCATCTGCAACCTCCTAATTTGGAAAATATAAATTTGGATTAAGGACCTGAAAGTATAATTACATTTAAAAACACAATGTTAGTTATAATGGTGAGTTCCCCACGTGCTTGCCGCGTCGAGTAGGAAACTTATGGCTATTATGGCCGCGCGGCGCATGTCTGTCTCCTCGGTCAGGGCCCGGAGAAGCTCCACCGCCACGTTCCTGAACGCGTCGGCGGGGTGCGGGGGGCTCCCGGGGGGGGGGGGGATTTTGGAAAGTAATGTTGTCCTCCCCGGCGAATTGAACGGGAGGGGGGACATGGACCGCGGCTGAAGCGGTCACAGGCGGGGGGCGGGCTGTTGCAGCGTCTCTGGCGGCGATCGTTCGGCTTCCCAATTCCCTAGCTGTCATGGCTTGTTCGGGGACGGGGGCCTGTATGGGTTGGGTTTTCTTTTTCTTTTTTCCCCGTCTTCTGCGCTTCCCTCCTGGGAGAGGCGCACCCCGGGGTGTAGGGTCATTCGCCGGGGCCTTCAGGCTTTGTGCCTGCGTCGGCTCGGGGCGTACTGGGGCTGCTTCTTCCTTCTTAGATGGTACAGTCCTTGGGTCAGTGATCTGTGCCGCTCCTCTTCCTCTCTGGTTGGTGGCGGCCAGTCCAGTCGGCAAGTTCAGGCCCCTCTTTCGCGCCTCTCGCCGAAGGATGGGGCATTGAATGTTGTTGGCCGCGTGCGCCTTGCCGCAGTTGGCGCACTTCGGTGCCGTGTCCTTGGGACACTGGCTGGCCGGGTGATTCCCAGCGCACCGGAGGCACCTAGTGTCCCGGTAGCAGTTGGACGACGCGTGTCCAAACTGCTGGCACCGGTGACATTGGGGCGGCGCAGGCGACCTTTTCCACTCACTCACCCGGATACCGGGGAGGCACAGAAGCTCTGTCACCTCGTAGAGGCTCCTTAGTGGCTCCCGATCCAGGTGAGGGAACTGTAGAAAAAATGTAGTCTGTCTTCGACCCCTCCTGGGAGGGATAGATCTAATGTGGGTGGGCCTGACACCCACCCTCTCTCCAAATGCCGACACAATTAGGTCGTGTGGGGTGTTTGAGGGGAGGCCTCTCACCGCCACTTTGTGGGGCCTTTCTGTGGAGAGAGAGTAGGTGTGCCCCAACTTAATAGTGGGGTCATTTATTACCGCCTCTGAGAAGTAGTCCTGGACCACTCTGAACTCAGAGGCGGTTTTGGGGATAAAGCGCATCCCTCTCCCCTTAGGGCGTGTCCCAGTCTCTGGTTTAGGTTCTTCATGTGCAGCGGCCAGTTCACCAGCACGTCCACCTCGAACGGCGGAATCTTGGCCGCTGCAGGGGTGGGGGGCTTTGAAGTACCAGGGGTGGGGGAGGGGGTTTGGACTGAGATAAGGTGGGTGGGGATCTAGCTGCCTCACTGTAGGAGATTACAGGGGTGGCAGCCCTCTTGTATGTGAGTAGTAGTGGGGGATTTGTATTTCCCCTCGGGGGGGGGGGGGACCGGCTCGATGACAGACCCAAGTTGGGGCGTCTGGAACCATGGTCTCCCCCCTCATGATCATCTTCGTCTATATCTGAAAACCACCTCTTCTGGGCCCGGGCCTCCAACTCCATATAGAACGTTTCGTCCTGAAACGCAGGAGGGAGCCCCCCAAAAAAGGCGGCCGGCATATCTTCTTCAGGTGGCAGTGTGTGAGAAGACTGCAAAGGCGGCATCTCCATTGCGGGCGGCGACCCGCAGGTTGTATGAATTAGGGTCGGGGACGGGGGGGCGGGGTACGGGACCACCTCGTGGAGGTCTCCCGGAAGCGACTTACCCCTCCCCGGTCCCAGCTCGGGCATTGAGGCCGTCCTCTCCTTCAGTCTTGCGCCACCGGGACGCGCGTAGGGGTGACTTCTGTCTTCTAAGTATGTAGCAGCCAGTATGGGACCGGTCGAGGGCAAGCCGGCCTCAGCCGTCCCTCCGCCGGCCCGTGCCACATGCTGGCTGCTTGGCGGTCCTCCGCCCGCTGCGCCAGGTGCCGAGCACCCGCTGTCGCAGGCCGAGGCGATTGGTGTGGACATCGTCGACACCGTCGCCGTTCCGGCCATCCCACCGGTCAGACCGCCGCCGGTGCCGTAGAAGCCGGTCTCGCCCAACCCGGGCCGCGCGCGGACTAGCTCGTGCGGCACCAGCGGGGCGACGTTTGTTGTCTCGATCTGTTGGTTATACTCGTATAACGGGAAGTAAAAGTTTGTTGCAGGTGCATTCGCTAAGGAATGCGACTGTTGCGCAATCGACGCATGCGTCAAGGCATGCGTCGATTGCGCAACCGACTCGCATTCCTCAGGCATGCGGTATGGGGTGGGGAGGTCGATGAACGCGGGAGGAGGCCTGGGGGGGGAGAAACTCACCGATGCGGCGATCCTCGGCAGCCCCTCCAGCCTCTCTCCGGGGTGGTTGACCACTGCTACGCGGCCTGTGCTGGGTGGCACGGAGTCGTGCTGGCTCGCACGACCACTGGGCATGACGCGACTGCGGGTATTGCGAGGCGCACGCGGCGGGAGGGCGCCGCGCGTCGACGGCGCGCGTTGCTGTGCGGTGCCAGCATGAGCCGGACCGTGCGGTTTCTCGCCGGCACGAGCCGTGCCGGGCGATGCGGAGCCAGCCTGTGCTGCGCCTCCGCGATTTGACCCGGCCGCGCCAAAGTGCGCGCCGGGTCCAGCGGTGGCACTGACAGCGCCCTGGCCGCTCGGGGGAAGTGGAGGGAAGGCGGTGCCGGACAGAACCGGTCCCACCGCCTTAGCCTCGGGGCTCGGAGATGATGGGGAGTAGCGGGCCGCGGACGCGGACTTGGCGGCTCCGCTACGGGCCTGGTGGGTCCTGGGGTCCCGAGAGACGGTCGCGGGCCGCGAGGCGGTCTGTCCGGTGGTTCCCGGCACTCCATGGCCCACGATGGGGGCCGAGGAGCCGGGCCGGTCGCCGCGCGGGCCGGGAACGTCCTCCCGAGCCCTACGTGCTCCATCCTCTGTCCGACGGTTGGACATGGCTGGGTGAGTAGTCAGATGGGTGACCGACCGCGGTCACCGACACTTGACCAAGGAATTGCAATAGAGTATTGAGATAAAATCAAAACATAATCAGGATTAGCGGTGGGATTCAGGGAGCAGAAACGAAGTGAGAATTTAGAATTTGGAGACAGAGTGCTGGGTAGAGAGAGGGGGGGGGGAAGGTACCACACGCCCGCACTTATCAGTGCGGGTAGTTTAAAAATGGCATATGAAAAACCAACTCACGGTTGATGTGCGCGTTAGTTATGTGGACCTTAACAACACTCCCGAAGGCCTGGTGCGGCCTCCGCCCAGCACGGCCGCCCACGAACGCGGCTAGCGGGACCGCAGGTACCGCCGACCGGATTCCCGGCCGCCCGGGGCGACAGCCGCAGCAGGTAGCCGCTGCTGAGGGCTCGTCCGCACAGCGTTCGGCGGCGGGCCGGAGATATAACGCTCACGGCCCGCTGATGCCAGTCCGCTGTGGCAGATAGGGCCCACCACAACGGCTCTTCGGATCCACTTCTCTCTTGTTGTCAGCGCAGTAGCGACGGAGGGTACGCAGTGCGCCGCGACACGGAGGCGGGCCGGAGATTGTTGACTCGACGGCCCACTATCACACGCCACAGTACGCACTACACTACTTTAACTGACTCCACTGCTGAAAGCTGTGTTTAAGCACCCGGCCGACCTCTATTATATCAATTATTTATTTCTTATTTCCCTGTAAAAAGTTACTCTATGGTAGCAGGCACTCCATAAAAATCAGTAAAAAAAACAACAATTGTCAGGCGTGTTTGTCACTTTTATCAGTGAATATGAGCATTTTCATCGCAAATATCTAATTTGGACAATTTTGCGTGAATTTTGCTGTTTGTAGGCCTGCCTGTATGGCACTTTTTGCAAGAATCTAATTATAATTTTAATAAAGTATGGAAGTGTTAGTAGCGAGCGTAGACAACATTAAATTCGACATAGATTACGCCCTCGAAGAACAATATGGTGCCTTACCACTACCTTTCCCCGGAATGGACAGTGAGTATGTCGGCGTCGGTTACTAGTTTAATTATCTTTTAATTGATGTTTAAAATAGAGAGAATGTTTCAGAGTCCACGTCTGCTGTGTGCGAGTTCTTCGCCCACCCGCCGGGCTGCGAGAAAGGGCCACAATGTCCATACCGTCATATCCGCGGGGACCGCACTGTGGTCTGCAAGCACTGGCTTCGCGGTCTGTGCAAGAAAGGTGACCAATGCGAGTTCCTCCACGAGTATGACATGACTAAAATGCCAGAATGCTACTTCTATGCAAGATTTAATGCCTGCCACAATAAGGAGTGTCCATTTCTACACATAGACCCAGAGAGTAAAATTAAAGATTGCCCCTGGTTAGTCGGTATTTCTTTTCTATTACCTTAACAATTTTGTCAATGGTACACCAGGGTCCCAAGAGGCAGGGACTCTTGGTCGACCAAGTCAATATTTGGAGCAATTCAAGGTACTATAAAAAAATAATAATCCCAATTTGATGACAAATAGTAGGTAAAGTATTGTCCAAATAAAATAATTTGCTTATTTGAATTTTAAAAAATGTTCACAACATGATGACAGCATTTAGCTATCCTTTTGTTACGTCTTCAGCACTATTTGAAACAGAAAACTAATATTTTGATTTCTTCTGTCACTTAGGTATGACAGAGGGTTCTGTCGACATGGCCCACATTGCAGACATCGGCATGTTAGAAGAGTACTATGTATCAATTACTTAGCAGGTTTCTGTCCTGATGGAAAGGCATGCAAGTTCATGCATCCTAGATTTGAACTTCCAGCACCACCAGAACCTATTAAAGAAGTTAAAAGAGTACCCATGTGTCACTACTGCTCAGAACTTGGACACAAAGCATCAGTCTGTCCCAAAATACCAACGGAGGTAAATACATGTTATTTAATCTCAATTTTTACTATGTTCTACACACATTCATGGCCTTTATACCTAGTGGTGTGGCCAGGGTAACAGTGTCCATACTGAACAGAACAGGTATGTTGCTGCACTTAATGTACCTAGATGTGTTTCTTCTCTAACTGGTGTTATTTTAGAAATGCAGACATGCCTTCTGAAGCACGAGAAATTGATTAAAGAACTTATTATGCTGGCTTAGGACTTTTGTCATAAGTGCAACTTAGTTTCAAGTCCAACACTGCAACAATTACACTATTAACTATGTGTCACTGTGTCGCATTACTATACTAGATCTATGTTATATATCATGTCAGTATTCAATAAAAACTGTATAATTAATTATAATCTGATGCAATTTTCAGCAAAGAATAGCAGTCCAGAAACAAGAAGAGTCAAGATTCCGAGCTCTTGGGTACATTAGGCCTGCAGAAAACAATAATGCTGAGGAGGGTAACAACAATGTGAGACCGAGAGCAGGACATCATAAGCCTTTAGAAGAAGTTACGTGTTTCAAATGTGGGACAAAAGGACACTATGCTAATAAATGTCCCAAGGGTCATTTGGCCTTCTTATCTAGTATGCAACAAAATAATGGTGGTTTTAAGAAACCTAATATGAATCAATGATATAAGTTTATATCTAGAAAGTAGTTTATTTGTAAGTTATACTGTCTACTATGTATGGGTAGATTGTGTTCTCAATAATAATGTCAATATTGGCTCTGGAAGTCCTTCATTATAAAAGTAATAAATTGAAATTCAGTTAACTGTGTACTTTTTATTTAAGACATGTTGGAAAATTAATTAATAATTTATAATGATTATATTAAACTAGCTTTCAGTCCCTGGTTTCGCCCGTGGATGTTTTTAAACAAAATAAAATATGTATTTTCAGAGTTTTCAGTATTTTTACCCCCTACATCCAAACTTACAAACTTTATAATATTAGTATGAATTCACAAGATTTCAAAATTTTAACCCTATGTTTTTTGTGCTCCTTAGAAAGTACTTACAAAATCAGGAGACACGTATTTTTTCTTTTTTCAAAATTTTTATTTTAAGTTTCCCAAAAATAATTTTGAAAATTGATTCATTCTAAAATATAGTTTTTGGACGCATACCGCATTTACCTTTTCCTACACAAAATTAAAAAAAGGTTATCGATAGATTTTTCTTTTGGCTGTATGGGTAAACCCCTTTGCCTTCCATGAAAATGGAAAATGAGAAACAAAAAAAAAGATTTTTCCGTTTTTTCCTAAGGATTTTTCATAAGATCAAGGATTTTTCTTTTGCCTATCCCAGAAAGAAATAAATAAATTGTTTTTATTTTATTCTTTTTTCCTTTTCCTCGGAAAGAACACTACCAAAAAAAAAAAGGGATAAATAAAACAAAATAAAATAATACATTAAAAAAATAACAAAAGCAAGTGGCAACCCTAAATTAAAAAAAAAGAAAATGCTGTTTGTGTTTGGCTCTGTGGTCTGTGGCACAGAGTAAGTAAAAGATAATCAATAATATTCTCATATTCTGAGGTGTTTGGTATCCGCGTGTTTTTGCTTGTATTATTGTGTGATAATAATAATAAAATTATAAACTAAAATCTGTGCCAGTCATCACTGTCGCGTACATATACTAATCTATGACTGTCGCACAAAACCTCAATATCAAATCTTTAACCAACATTCTCGGTCCTCAGTGAAGCGAACTTCCGCTGAGAGGTTATAAAATAAAATAGTTTGCACATCAAAGGAACAAATATGGTGAGTTATTTAATTATTCCTATTATGTACTTCTTTTTATTCGTATACAATGTATAATATTATTACAACTAACGACGATATGTATCATAGATTTAGTATGTATAGATATTTTATTAATACAAAACAACGTGAAGTTAGGTTATGTAGGCATGCTTGGGCTCGGCTTTACAATACATGCGTCGCTTGAATAATACTGATATTATTAATGAATTTGGGCAAAGTATGAATGTAGGGAGAACCAGGGAGTTAGGAAGAGTAATTGGTTAGGTTAGGATTGTGCAATAATAATAAGTTCTCGACCTAAAATACATGATATTTCTAGTTTAGAGGTTATGTTTTCAATATCGATTTTCTTACAAATTATCCTGCAGCTTGTCGTCTTCACAGGGATTTTGGGGAGTGAGGAGTAGGAGCATTAACACAATTTGCAATATATCTCTATGTGCATAAGATATGGTTATTTTGATATTTTTTTTTCAATACTAAATTATCATAAAAACTAGGCGTTTCCGTAATTTGTTGTTTTTACTATGAAGTTTTAAGAAGGTGATTGAGAGGTTATGTGGGTCATAAACTTAAAAGTCCTTCCCCCCCCCCCCATGCTCTCTCTCTCATAAGCTACTTTGGGTGGAGGAAACCAAAATGAAATATTAATTGACTTTCGTAACTTTGTAGAGTGAAGAAGCAGCAACCAATCCCAAAGCGTACCCACTCGCTGATGCCGCACTAACTGCAAAAATCCTGAACCTGGTTCAGCAAGCTGCCAACTATAAGCAACTTCGTAAAGGAGCTAATGAAGCTGTTAAGACTTTGAATCGTGGGTTGTCAGAGTTCATAGTGATGGCTGCAGATGCTGAGCCACTGGAAATAGTGTTGCACATTCCTCTATTATGTGAAGATAAGAATGTTCCATATGTGTTTGTTAGATCTAAACAAGCACTGGGCCGAGCCTGCGGAGTGTCCCGTCCTATTATAGCGTGCTCCATCACCATTAATGAAGGGTCACAGTTGAAGCCGCAAGTGCAAAATGTGCAGCAGGAGATAGAAAGACTTTTAGTGTGATGTGTGGTGAATTATTGTTAAGATTTAATTATTAAGTAAAATAAAACAACATACTATATGTAATTAATTGCACATTTATTTCTTATATTTAATATTGTTCCCAAACATAACATTATAATATTTTTCTCTTATAATTAATATCAGTCTTAGTAATTATAAATTAAAGTAATCCTTCACACGTAAATCCCAGTTATTTTCCCATCGTGACTCTTGGAACACCTTTAACTCATTCCTCATCTTCTTAGACAATTCATTTTGTACAACATTATGTGGAAATTCTTTAAACCAATCTGTGATTTGATGTCCTAGTTGTTCAGAGTTCTTAAATATGAATCCGTTTTTACCATGCTTCACTAGTTCATCAATGCTGAAAAAAAAACAGCTTGATTAATATTTAGGTCCAAGCAGATTAAAAATATTCTCATGAGTCACTTATATAATATAGAGAATTATCATAACCTTGCTTTTAGTCAAAACTGAAAATTTTGTATAAAAAAACTACAGCATAGAAAACAATATAAAAACCTTAAATAAAATAACCTTGTGAAATATTAAAGAAAAGAATAATCCAGTAAGTGAATGAATATTTACCATGAATAGTGACATGCGCACACAGGCAGGCCAGCACCAAACATATCCACAACCTTCATGGGCAAGTCAAGTCCAGATGAACTTGTATGTAAGCACACACCCAAGTCTGCACTTGCCACCATCTTGGGGTAATCCATAGCTTCCAACCAGGGTGTCACCACCTTTACATGTTGCCAGTTCCTTGCAGATATCTGTTGTAGATAGTGGGACTTCATGGGGCCCTTACCAGTTATTACACATATCAGTTTAGGTAGCTGTTTCTTCAATTTGTATGTGGTCTCGTATGCTGAAATATTTAATTTCATATGGTTAACAGGAAATTAACAAGTCTTATAATAGACTAAAAGCAAAGTGGCACATAAGAGAGCTTTTTTGGCTTAAGGAGGCGTATGATCAGCGAAAAATGTCTGCACCATACAAAATGAGTCGTGATTGCAAAGGTGTTTTAGGAGTGGATGTCCCCTTAACAGAAAAGCCATAAGCAAGTATGTACCTTGCAATGCTTCCAGTAAGATGCTAAAATCTTCATCAGGAGTCCAACTAGTGCTACTGAACAGTATCCCGGGCCTGTCAACTCTCATCTCCAGTTTACCTTTGTTATATTGAGTCAATACAGTTCTGTCAAACTGGCTGTCACCTGAAGTTAGGTTGAGCCTGTCTTTACTGGAACATGAAAATTCTGTGTACTGATGACTCATTATAAAAAACCAATCATGTTTTTCTTCTAAACTTAGAGGTTTGAATATTTTAGGAGGCCGGTCATATAGCACTGTTGCCCTGTAACATTACAAAAGTCAACAAATATTGAATATTGTAACTAAAAATCAGTGTAAAAGTGAATTGAATTCTTACTTTATATTCCAATTTTGTATGAGATCATTCTTCATAGCGTATGTGACACATAAATTGTAATGCGAGGAAGCTCCAAAAAACCTTTCAATAGCCGTAGCGAGTTTTAATAATGGATGTCCAGCAGGAAGGGACAGTCCCATTATAGTATATGCATAATTATGCCAGTCTATTATAAATTTGCTCTGAGTTATTAAAGAGTAAAATCTGCAAACAGGTAAAGTAGGTACTGCAGGAGGGTTCTGGCAGAGTAAGTAGTCACAACGTCCGGATATCAATAAGGTGAGGAACAGACTGAAGGCTTGCCAGATAGTTTTGAGTATGTACTGGAACAACCGCGGTCCTCGACGGAGACTTAATGGATGGAGACGAGATATGGTGACTCGTTCGTGCTGCAACAAGGCGGGGAGCGGCGTAGACTCGACATATCCTACTAGCTGGACATGTAGCCCGTGCTCCGCTAGGGACAACGAGTGGTACTGCATCCGGGGACTACGACCGATGTCTCCGAGGACCACAACTTTGACTGTCTTTCTCGAGATCTCATGTGCCATGGTTGTTTAAAGTAAAGCAATACGTTCATTACTAGTTTCTCGACGTTCACAAACACATATTCAGGTATGAAATGTAACCGTATATTTTTATAACTGAAAAGAAAATCGAAAATGCTGAAAGTTACCGGTAGTTTTTTTATTTTATTGTACGTGTCATAAAAAAAAAATTATTTACTCAGTCTACGGTATTTTACGTTCTTTTACCACTCTGTGGGTTCTCTGCTTATCAGTCAGCAAGGAATCCAGTTCAATCCTGGAATCAAATATAGTCTGTGGTCACAGAGCAATGTTTTTGTGATGTTTTTGTTCATTGTTTATTAATTCAAAGTGTTTTCATAAATACAAATAATGTCCAAAGTATTAATGATCCGGCACTTGCCGACTACTTTAACGTTAGATGAGAAGAAACAGTTGCTGAAACATTTTGGAGCTGAAAACGTTTGGGAAAGTATAAAAAAACGTAATTACGTTTTCGCATCATTTCCAAGTGTCCAGCATGCCCAGTTATCTCTAAGCCGCCTGCATCAACTAGAAATTGCCCACCGCCGTCTGGTCGTAGAATATGCACAGGAGAGTGTACCAGATACATGCAAAAAAACGGCAAGTGAACAAAATACGATGGTCACACAACATATTAAAAGATATCTGCAGAACCTGAATGCATTGAGTCCGTCTGTAAACTTTCATCAACCACCTCCACCGCACCTCAAATACAAGTATCCAGAACCAAGTACCACCACTTTAGTAAACATAATCTATTCTCTCATTCAACATAAGCCTTTTTATACACAAACAGTACATTTAATGAACAAAATGTCTCTGAATAGTCCATTTCAAGATTATGAAAATGCCTTACAAATGTTTAAAAATATGTTTCGAAACCTGTTCTTAGATGAGTTCTCAATTCCTGTTCCAGTTAGCGAACCTGAGTCAGAAATATCTAGTGATGAATTAAATATAAATGAACAGAATAAGAAAATACCCATGATTGTAAAAAGAAAACACACTTTACCAAAAACTAGGAAAAGAGCAGCCACTGTTTTGTCCACAGCCGCCATAAAGACAACAACTAAAAAACAGAAACAAGAAGAGGTATTTGATGAGACAACTATAGAAGAACCAAAGAAAATATCTGTTAATGTATCACAAGATGTTTTCGAGAAACAAACTGCATCTGATGCAGATGTAGTAGGTACAATAGGTAAATACCAAAAAGAAGAAGAGCCACAAGATGACACACAGCAGCCTAATGTAGAACCTGATAAACCTACAATTACTAAAAAAGAATTACTACAGAACAGAATATCATATAGTGACATGAAAATCCTATCTGTCTTCAAAAATTACCACCCAGGTCCACCATCAATGAGACTCTATATAAAAAATTTAGCCAAAACTGTTACAGATCAAGATATTAAAAGAATATATAGACGTTATATTGACGAGTCTGAGAAAGACGCCACAGGATTTGATGTTAGAGTTATGCAGGAAGGCAGGATGAAAGGTCAAGGGTTTGTCACATTTCCTTCTGTGTCAACAGCAGAAGTGGCTCTCAATGAAACAAATGGTTACATTTTAAAAGATAAGCCCATGGTTGTCCAGTTTGCCAGAGTTGCTAATAAAAAACCTATTCAATAATATTTTTATTTTCATTATTCTCCTATGTTATTTTATTCTTACATAAGAATAACAAACAAACAAAAATACAAACTTATGTAAATGATTTAGATAGATATAAATCATTAGCTGATTATCTGCTACTTCGTATGCGTTGTATTGGTATGTAGCGTCTTGTTAAATAGCCTATGCCTATAACTTTCCCCAAGAAAAGCAAAAAGAATTTTTCAAATCGATCCAGTAGTTTTTAAGTATAGAATACGAAACAGAACATGTAAAAGAAAGGTCTAAACCACGGATAGTTGCTACATGTGTCATGTATTTCCGTCTGCTTGTAGGAATCACAGGAGGAACGCCTTAGCTGAGCGTGCGCAAGCATATTATAGGGAAGTCTAAGTATTTAAGTACTCAACGATCTACGTAGAATCGTATATAGACTTCCCTATAATATAAAAAGCAAACAAACTTCCATAGCCAGAATGATATCGGTCCAAACCAAACTCGATAAAAAAAAAATTTCATCATTCATTTTATCAATCAAGTGTCAAGCCAAATGTCATTTTCTTATCGAATTTGTCGCAATGTTGGAAAATTTTCCTATTCCTTGTTTTGAAGAATTACGTATCTCTGTCGCCGACATAAAGCATAAATTTAAGTAAATAGTAGCAAATTTTATTGTTACATCATTCTAGGTAATTACGAACAAGTGTCTTGACTACAACCGCTCAGTCGAGGGTCGAGGTAGCCGGCCAAAGCAAGTCGATCGCGAAAGATTATAAATAGTTTTATTTCTCGGTGATAATCGTATTAGTGGTCGATCCATCCATCAGACAGCATGTCTACTACGGCCGGTAAAGTGATCAAGTGTCGAGCGGCGGTCGCGTGGGCGGCCGGACAGCCGCTGTCTCTGGAGGAGGTGGAGGTAGACCCGCCGCACGCCGGGGAGGTCCGGGTGCGCATCACGGCTACCGGAGTGTGTCACACGGACGCCTACACGCTGTCCGGGAAGGACCCCGAGGGAGTGTTCCCGGTTATCCTGGGACACGAGGGCGGCGGCATCGTCGAGAGTGTGGGCGAAGGAGTCACGAGCGTGGTGCCCGGAGACCGCGTGGTGCCGCTTTACGTGCCGCAGTGTAAAGAGTGCAAGTTTTGCCTCAACCCCAAAACCAACCTATGCCAGAAGGTGCGCGCCACGCAGGGACAGGGGCTCATGCCGGACGGCAGCCGACGGTTTCGCTGCAAGGGTCAGCCGCTGTACCACTTTATGGGGTGCTCCACCTTCAGCGAGTACACAGTTGTAGCAGAGATCTCTCTGTGTAAGGTAGCCAAAAACGCTCCTCTCGACAAAGTGTGTCTACTGGGGTGCGGGGTCCCCACTGGATACGGAGCAGTACTCAATACAGCCAAAGTCGAGAAGGGTAGCAACTGTGCTATCTTCGGTCTGGGTGCTGTAGGCTTAGCGGTTGCTTTGGGTTGCAAGGCTGCTGATGCCAATCGTATCATCGGAGTTGATATTAATCCTAGCAAGTACGAGGTTGCCAAGAAGTTTGGAGTGACTGAATTTGTAAATCCCAAGGATTATGACAAGCCTGTCCAAGAAGTCTTGGCTGAATTGACTGATGGCGGGCTGGATTATACATTTGAATGTATAGGGAATGTGTATACAATGAGAGCTGCCCTGGAGGCCTGCCACAAAGGCTGGGGTGTTTCTGTAATCATTGGAGTGGCAGGTTCCGGTGAAGAGATCAAAACGAGGCCCTTCCAACTTGTAACAGGTCGTACATGGAAGGGTACAGCTTTTGGAGGTTACAAGAGTCGTGACAGTGTGCCTAAGTTGGTTGAGGAATATCTAAATGAGAAATTGCCTCTTGATGACTTTGTGACACACCGAGTCACCATTAAAGATATTAACACAGCCTTCCACCTGATGCACACAGGTCAGTCCATCAGGACTGTTGTTTTGTTTGATTAAATATGTCATTAGGGAATTTTTATTTGATATTTAATTATTTTATTTAAGTTGCATTTACTGTAAGGAAATACAGGATACCTGCTAATATATGTACATAAGATGTGCTAAATAAAGGTTTTATTCTCAATCTAGTCTTGTTATTTTATAACCTCAGAAATATCAAAGATAAAAGTTATCATAGAATGTTTTGCCAAGTCATATTGCAATTACATAACATGTGGAGCGATACATCATCTCAATTGGCCTTAGTAACTTAATAAAACAATATTTCATAACAAAATTATATATCTGAATATCTCAAATAAAAACAAAACATAGCTTACTGTAATATAAATTTACAACAATTTAATATCCATTATTTATTCCATGATTTTCTTGTAATGTTGCACATAGGTATCACACTGCTCCCCTGTAAAATAAAATATAAAACTTCAATCATGTGGAAATTCATAACAGAATAGGCAGAGAAATTAAAGTTTTGATCTAATTTGTTATTGCCTACCATCGATGTAGCTTACAGACAAACATACATTATTGTGTCAATCATTGCTTTCCACATGCCATAATTCAGTTTGTACCTACAGTAAAAACTAAGGCATTTTTTTTGTATTTTTATTTATATTTTAAAGACAAAATTTGGTTTAAAAAGTAGGTAATTACTACGAGTTCAGCTGAGCTGATGAGGTCGAGTCAAGCGAGCTAGGATATTTGATAAAAGGTAAAGTCGTACTTTGTGTTTTATTTTTTCAAAATAATGGCTTGGTTGGTGGTTGGATTTTTAGAATAAGTAATAATGTGCGACAATAACTTTATACAACGTTTTGTATTCAAGGCAATGGCACGTCAAGCCGATATTGGACAGGCAACCGGATGGCGAGTGGTAATCTAGGCCTTTGAGTGGTACAGTCCCCTGGTAGCGGCCAAAGTGACCCCAAATGGACAGGGGCGGCGATATGGGGGTGGGGCAAAATCGAAAATTTTTTTGAAAAGGCAACCGGATAAAAATGCGGTAGCATTAAAGGAAATACCCTAATTATATAATAATTTTAATCACAACCCCTCAAAGTCGCCGAAAAAACCCTTTTTTTCGATTGTTTCAACAAAAATTTAATTTAATTTTTGTTGAAACAATCGAAAAAATGGGTTTTTTCGGCGACTTTGAGGGGTTGTTTCTCCGAAACTGCCCATCAGGATCGGATGGCAATTTTTTCCCAACGTTTGGTGGTGTCAATAAGTATGCTCACTAATTTTGAAGCGGTTGCCTTTTCACTTTTTTTTTTTGTACTCGCTAGTGCAAGAACGGCCCGCGTGTTTCGGCTGGCAAAAAAAAATTATTATATAATTAGGGTATTTCCTTTAATGCTACCGCATTTTTATCCGGTTGCCTTTTCAAAAACATTTCGATTTTGCCCCTCCCCCATATCGCCGAACTTGTCCATTTGGGGTCACTTTGGCCGCTACCAGGGGACTCTGTACCACTCAAAGGCCCAGATTACCACTCGCCATCCGGTTGCCTGTCCAACATCGGCTTGACGTGCCATTGCCTTGAATATTGTGAATGTAGCCTAGAAATATCATCTTCATAACCAGCATGACGTTAAAAAAATAGGACCCACAAATTCCCCATCAACAATAATTGTTTATCTATCTCATAACTCATGTTGCCCCATGACACCACATCACGTCAATGACACTTGACCCCAGATATCAATTATTTTGTCATGTTATATTCACCATGATAAATCCTCTAAAAACATTGTTGCCGACAGTCAAGTAGGTACAAGTATCTGTGTCTACCTAGGTTGTAATCTTCAACTTTTCCACCTAGCTATCATAAACCTTCGCCCAATTCAATATGGTAACAAACCTTGCATGTCTTTTTATTGTATTTTTTTTTTAATAACAGTACCCAAAATATGATTATTACTTCTGCAAATTGAAAAATGTTAAATCCTTTTACTGTTACTCAATCACGCCAGAACGGCTGAACGGATCTGTATGAAATTTAGCACAGAGATAGATTATAGTCTGGAATAGCACATAGGCTACTTTTTATCCCGGAAAAATTTTTCGTTCCCGTGGGATAGATTTAGTGGTAGTTGCATAGTGGTAGTTTAGGGGTCAGATAATGACATAAGTATACTACTTTATATACAGCGAAAGCGGGCGGGGGAGGGGCAAATTACAGCCACGGGATTATTTCTTTTGGATCTATTTCCACGCGGGTGAAACCGCGGACATAAGCTTGTTGTTAATATAATTTTAAATGACATGCAAAGTTTGTTTACCAAATAAAACAAGACTAGAAATACGGACTTTAGTGAACACCAGGCGCAGACAGACACTTTGTTTTATATGTTTTTTTATAGAGAAGAGGATTTTAAGATGAAGGACGCAACCAGGGTTGGAGGAACAAGGTCATGTGGAAGTGATATATAAGAGATGTTACCTTTTAAAAACACCGAAGTATTCCTAGTAGCCCTGTTTCTGTTTTCCAGCGCGTGGTAGAGCGCCACAAAGCCAGCTGGCCTGTCGCGCTGAGCTGCGGCGGCCGCGAGCAGCTTGCGGGCAGACAGGGAGCGCCAGGACGCCGGGCCGGCCTGTCGAGCAGCGCCCGCCGCGGACACCGGCTCGTGCCAACTTAGCAATACTTCTACTATCTCCTGTACACGGGAATTCGGTATGTAAAGTAAAATTTAAAAGGTTTTTTATATTTTTATTTTAAAGATTAAGCTATTTTAAGAAACTAATTTTAATATTTTTGTTTTTTAATGTTAAAATTAGCTGACAGACGACGACAAAATGACGCCCCGATTGTGTGCCCCATTTGTATTACTGGTAAGTCTTGTGCGCTAAGGGCCGTGGTAGGTACCTACTATTTTCGCAGGTATTCAAATTACTTTCTTAAAATAGCTTAATGTTTGAAATAAAAGTATAACTACCTTAGTTTTTACTTTACATAGGTACCGAATTATATAGATACTTTTGATGACTGGCTGGGTCTAGTGGTTAGGGATCCTACAGTCCTAGCTTTGATGCAGACTGTGTATCAATAAATTGAGGTGTTTAATTGAGTCATAGATAGATGTTATTAATATTAAATAAGTTAATAACGGGGAAGTAAAGAAGGGGGAGAAGTCGTTATTTGACTTAAGATTTAGTATTTTAGGACTAAGCGTTTGATGTCATGTCTAAGTTTATTTAGGTCTATACACTTATATTCTACTTTAGGAATGTATATGTCGCCGCCAAATGGTTAAATCAGCCACTCAATAGGATGGCTAGGCATTTCATTAAATTGAATGGCTAAAGGATGCTTAGCCAAATTGTTGAAAGAAACGTTTAACATAAGGGCTGAACGTCGCAGCCTCTTGGTTGTTCGTCGTATTCGCATTATTTAGACTCATTTTTTTTATAAAGTATATTTAGTTAGACTCAAAAAATTTACATGTTTCATTTTACAAACAAGGTAAAGGTATGTTGGATTTTTTAAAATAATTTATCTAAAAAATAGACTATGCATGCACTCTTCACCCTCCAGCTATATCTGTGCAAAAAATCACGTCGGTCCGTTGTTCTGTTTTGACGTGATAACTAGCTTTCCGTGCTGGCTTCGCCTGTGTAATTTTGGTACACTGCTCTCGCCCGATCCCATTAAGACAGTAACATTAATTACCCTATATTTCTATGGATCTCATCAAGATATGGAAATGAAACAAAAAAAAGCAGATTCTAAATCTAAGTACCCACTATGATTTCATCAAATTATGGATAAACATTGGGACATACGGACGCTTCAATTTTATTTATTTGTATGAATCAGGATTGTCCCCCTCACCTCAACAGCATTCAACCGCCACATCATATCGACAGCCAGCTGCGCGGCGGCCGGGTCCAGGTTACCGAGGGAGAGCAACAAACATGCCAGAGCTCTACTGTCACCAAGACACCCGTGTCTGATGCACTGTCTAAGTCTGCACACACAAAATAATCATCTGGCAAAGTTATAAAATATAATTAAAAAGGTGTGTCGGTGGTCGAGTGGTTTAGACGTCTGGACTAGACGGACCACGGATCGATCCCGGCCATAGGTATAGCCTCACAAATACCATGGGGTAAAGGAAAAATACTGTCTTTCTCTGGGTACCATGGGACTGATAACGGTTTCGGGAGCCGTAAGACAACCCGTGGCAAAAAACAGGCCAAGTGCGAGAGAAACGGAGAGACAAAAAAATTTTTTTTTTGTATGGGAGCCCCCTTAAATATTTATTTTATTCTGTTTTTAAGTATTTGTTGTTATAGCGGCAACAGAAATACATCATCTGTGAAAATTTTAACTGTCTAACTATCACGGTTCATTAGATACAGCCTGGTGACAGACAGACAGGCAGACGGACGGACAGCGAAGTCTTAGTAATATGGTTTCCGTTTTTACCCTTTGGGTACAATCCCTAAAAAAGAGCGATTCTTACAGTAACTACATTAACGCCTAACGTCATTAATTATTTACCATAATAATTGACGCGTTGCACAAGCGTAGCCACACTCGATGCGTTGTTGTGGCTACACATGCACACCTCTAACATCTAACCTCACTAGTCACGTGGAAATATTTTAAATGTGACATAAAAAAATAGCTCACGTCACTCTCAGGCGCTCATAATGCAAAAAAATTGACGTCAATCCGTTGCTCCGTTTTGATATGAAAAAAGGACAAACAAACAACTTGCGTTTGTTCTGTATATTAGTATGTAGTCCGCACTAGACTGTATTAGCTTAGCGCCTTCTATCGTGTGCGGACAGCATCTGACAGTTCACATTCAACAGACAGATCATGGCGGGCGTCACTTGTGTCTATGTAATATAATTAGTGATATTCACATCAGTGTATATATATAATGTGTTATTTATACACACTTAGAGGCTTTAATGTGAAATAAAAACCAAACTGAGTTGCTCTGAAAAGAGATTTTAATTTTATTTAACACATTATTTATTAAAGGAATTATAAGTTATTATAATCTATAACAATTTCTAGAATCTTACCTGAAAAGAGAAACAACATTTAAAGTAACTATTTCACAAATAATGAATAAAAATTAAATTAATGTTTACTTCACGTGTCTCTTTAAATATAGGTTATGTTACCGTATGGAATTTATATGACCGCCAGCGCCACCGAGCGGTTTTTAGGTGAACTAATAATTATGTTTCAACATCATAGATGGCATAATATGCCTAAATTAGGTTTCAAACCTTACATCTCCCCCCCTACGGAGCCTTCATCACCCATAATTTCTAGTGCCGGAACTAGTTTCGTTATATGAAAAAGATTAGATTCACATTTCTTGTGTCCTGTATTTATTCTATAAATTGATTGTGACAATTTTTCCAAAATCTTGTATGGGCCTATCTTCAATTCATCCAATTTTTTTCTGTTTAATCGATTACCGTTTTCAACATATACTGAATCCCCTACTTTTAAGTCACATATTCTCCTGTTTTTATCAAAGTAATGTTTATTATAATTGTGCGATTTTATAGTATTTTCTAATGCAACTCTTCTATCTTCTAGTAAATCATTATATGTTATTTCTTGTTTCAATTCATCCGGCAAAACATGTATATTTTTTCCGTCCAATAAATATTTTGGAGAGAAACGTGTGACAGTATGCTCTGTTTCATTATATTTTTGAGTACATTCATGAGCAATGGTCGTCCAGGCTAATTTATTTTTCCTTTCATTTATCTTGCATCTAATTTTATTAACAAGTGTTTGGTTCAATCTTTCATTCAAACCATTAGAAAATGGTGCATTTACTGCGGTAAAAATCATGTGTATATTTTCTTTATCCAAAAATTCTTTGAAATCTTTTGAGTTTATACCCGGATATTGATCTGATAGAATAAAGCCAATTTTATTTTCACATATTACCTTTTTAACTAGTTTTATAAAATCACTGGAATTTTGAGTTCTCGAGGTCAAAATATAAGCATATCTCGTGAAGTGGTCTACCAGAAGGTGCAAGTATGTTTTCGTAGAACGTGAGCCACCAAACCCACCAATGGTATCTATAGATACTATTTCAAAAGGATAAGTAGCGGGACCTAATTGAGACATTTGGCCAAATTTATATATCTTTCTAGATTTGTTTTTTATGCAGATTTCGCAGGAATCACAGATTTTTTTGATATTGGACATTAAATTTCTAGCTTCATAAAATGGTTTAATTTTGTTCTTCATTTGTTGTATTCCTATATGACAGTACATATAATGTATTTTATTTATAAACTTCTTACTAAATTCCTCAGTTAGTATTATCTTCATTTTTTTCCCAACCTTTTTATAATATATGGTGTCTTTTTCTTTTAGTATATTTTTGTTCTGTTTTATATCTCTATTTTTTTTTTGATCGTTTTTTATATCTTCTAGTTTAATTAAGTTTACGATTTTTAAAGTTTCCTCTTGACTTTCATATGGTTCTAAGACCGGGTTTCTGCTCAAACTATCAGCTTCTAAATTGTATTTTCCTGGGGAATAGATTACTTCGAAATTAAATTGTGACAGATAATACGTGAGATCTCCTAGTTCTTCATCGGTTCTCGCTTTTATATTCATTTTTTCTAAAGGTTTATGATCTGTGAAAACCGTAAATCTTTTTCCTATGAGCCAGTGCTGCCAGTATTTTACTGCTTCTTTTATTGCTAAGCACTCTAGATATATGGCTTTTTTATTTTTTTGGGTGTTGTTCAATTTCCTCGAAAAATATGCACAAGGTTTTTCTTCTTTATTATGTGTCTGTTTCAAGACAGCGCCTATGCCCTGTATACTGGCGTCTGTATAAATGTGTATTGGTAGATCCGGATCGAAGATAGCTAAAATGGGTTTTAAGCAAAGTAATTCTTTTATTGTCTCAAAAGATTCTTGACATTTATCTGACCAAACAAACGTTTGTCCTTTTCTTAGCAAATTATGTAGAGGATCTAGTATGATCGATATATTAGGCACATATTTTCCATAAAAATTTATCTTCCCTAGAAACTGTCGAACGTTTTTTTGTGTTTTCGGAACCGGAAACTTTTTTATAGCAATTAAATTATCTTTCAATGGAGTGATTGTATTATTTTTGATTATATGGCCTAAGTATTTCACCGAATCTTGTGCAAAGTTGCATTTTGAAAATTTTAATCTAAAGCCTTCCCTTAATATAGCTTCTAATAATAACGATAAGTGTCTAATATGATCCGTAAATGTCTCAGAAAAAACCAAAATATCATCGATATAGTTCACCGTGAAATCTGATAGTTTATGTTTCCTTATTATGCTACTTAATATTCTCTGAAAGATTGCAGGGGACGTCCTTAAACCAAACGGTAAACAGGTCCATTGAAAATGCCCTTCTTGGGTAACAAATGCTGTCTTGTGCCTATCCTCAATTTTTAAAGGAATAGACCAAAATGCTGAATTTATATCCAGTGTTGAGAAGAACATACATTTTCTAGTCTTTATCATTATATCTTCGATCAGTGGAAAAGGTTGTGATTGAGGTACAACAATTTTATTTAAATCACGAAAATCTACACATAGTCTTGATCTTTTACCTTCTTCTTTTTTAAATGCTAGTGTTACTGGGGCAGCAAAAGGACTATAAGATTCCTCAATCAAATTCTTTTGTAGTAATTTCGATATTTGTTGTTCTATTTCTTTTTTATCCTCTATTGTGCACCTATATGGTCTTTTACTACAATATTTTTCTATTTGTAAATCAATATGTGCTTCATAGCCTTTTACAGTGCCTATATCATATTTATCTTTAGCAAACAGTGATTTATATCTTTGTATCAATTTTTCTATTTCTGACTGTTTTAAAGAGTCTAAATGATTTATTGTAATGTTAAAGTCGTACTCCTCTATGTGTTCATTAAAGTTTATTTCATATTCATTGATTGTGTTGTACACTTTATCCTCGTCATTATGTAAATTATCTTTTCTTTCAATCTTATGACCTGGAAATCCAAGAATTATATTTGCTTTGTTATCTTTTATTCTGGAGTTTTGTATATTTTGTGCAATTTCTAATGTATCCTTTTGTATAAGATGAAATTTTTCTATACAGTCTAGACCGATTAAGAAGTCATAATCAAAGTTTTTCTCATCTATCACAAAGACATTCATGTATTTTTCTATATCAAAGATTTTTATTTTTAATGTTACCATTCCTCTAGTTTTCTTCACACCATTAATCGTTTTCAAGCTTGCATTCTCAATATAATTACTATTGTTTGTGTTATTTCTCAAGGATACCAATCTAGAGTTTACTAAAGATACATTCGACCCTGAATCATATATTCCCATAGTTTCTAATGTATCATTTAGCAATAACTTAATTTTGATTAATGGTGGAATCACTAGTTTTTTGGATTAAGTTCATTTAGTTCTATTTCTAGTTCAGAATTATTAACATTTCTTATTAGGTCTCTTCTTGGTCTATCGCTATTTTTGTTTTTAAACCAACATACGGATTCAGGATGATAACGGTTTCCTTTGTTTTCTTTTTCACAAATTTTGCACGGTTTTTCTCTTCCTTCTTTTTCTTTAATTTTACTTTCAAAACTTCCTATTTTTCTTTTATTTACTAAATGCTCTAATCCTCTTATATTATTAAATAGATCTTCGATTTCTTTTAGGCTTCCTCTATCAATTTTATCAGTTATAAAACTTGGGAGCCCTGTAGCGATTAGATCTATTAGAGCGGGTTTATCTATTGATTTATTTATCTCCAATAAGAGTCTTTCTTTCTTTAAAGCATATTCCAATAATGATCCTTGTCTATATTTGAATAACATTGCATATCTGACTGATGACCACCCTTTTTCCGCATAAGTTTCACAAAAGTTTTCTTTCCATGTTGACCAATCTGAATTTATAGTATATTTAATGAGCATCGAACTGTACCAGTCTTTACATGAATCTTCCAAAAATAATCGAAGAGCTTCAATTTTTTTAGTATCCTCTTCTATTTCTAAACGAGTACATTCAGCTTCAAAAATATTCATCCATTGGGATACATTTGATGTTCTTCTAGTGAATTTTTCTATCACAAATTTATCTGCCAAATTTTTTATACTGCAGGATTTAGATGATTCTTTTTTCCTTTCAGCGAAACTTTCTAAGATCCTTGTTAAAGCTTCTTCTGAAATTCCAGCAGTAGAAGGCTGTATTTGCGGTGGTGGTGTTATTTCTTCCAGCAAATACCCTTTAAACTGCATATTTCCATCTTCATCTATGTAATCATTTTTTATCTCTGGTGACAAAGTAATCCAAACTTGTATTTTATCATACCTTCTTTGTAGTGTTGTTTTTACTTTTTGATAAACTTGAGTTGTTATCACTTTATCATGCAGTTTCACCGGTTGGAGTGATAGCGGGATTGAGAATGTATGGTTATTAGTATTACTTATTGAGGTTACGCATATTAAACTAGTCTTTGGATCTTCACTCGCTTTTAGTACAAATTCAAAATTCAGCTTTTCCATTGTTGCGATAAATGTTGTTTTATAATGTGTTATTTATACACACTTAGAGGCTTTAATGTGAAATAAAAACCAAACTGAGTTGCTCTGAAAAGAGATTTTAATTTTATTTAACACATTATTTATTAAAGGAATTATAAGTTATTATAATCTATAACAATTTCTAGAATCTTACCTGAAAAGAGAAACAACATTTAAAGTAACTATTTCACAAATAATGAATAAAAATTAAATTAATGTTTACTTCACGTGTCTCTTTAAATATAGGTTATGTTACCGTATGGAATTTATATGACCGCCAGCGCCACCGAGCGGTTTTTAGGTGAACTAATAATTATGTTTCAACATCATAGATGGCATAATATGCCTAAATTAGGTTTCAAACCTTACATATATTTATACTACAAGAGTTGATGCTGCATATAATCAGATACTTTACACACACAAACATGACGCATCTATATCAATACTAGCGGGCCCGGCAGACGTTGTCCTGATCAAACGTTGGCTTGCTTGCTATTTACCACAAACAACTACCACTACCACTGCCACTACCACACCACTACCACTACCCCTACTCCAACCCCTACCACTACCGCTACTATCCTATGTACGTCTCCTGGCTCTAAGCTACCTCCCCACCAATTTTCAGCCAAATCGGTACAGCCGTTCTTGAGTTATAAATGGTGTAACTAACTGACTTTCTTTTATATACAGTGTAAACTCTTTATAACGTCGTTGGTTATAACGAAAAACTCTATAACGTAGAAATTAGTTCATTTGGTTGGTTTACCACAAAACCCATACATTGATTCACTCTATAACGCAACAGCCATTCTCTATTACGAAGAGATATTTTCCTATTTAGACATCAACAACATACATTATTTAACAGTGTAAATGTTTTTCTTACAAAACTAATCTTTTGAGGTGCCGAAATTTCTCAGAAAGATACCTGAGGTCTTAAACAACTGTCTCCCTTTTGTTATTGTTAATTGCCTTAACACGTGTGCCATTATTTTTAGATTACATTGTCTGTAGGAAACAACATACATTATTTAACAGTGTAAATGTTTTTCTTACAAAACTAATCTTTTGAGGTGCCGAAATTTCTCAGAAACATACCTGAGGTCTTAAACAACTGTCTCCCTTTTGTTATTGTTAATTGCCTTAACACGTGTGCCATTATTTTTAGATTACATTGTCTGTAGGAAACAACATACATTATTTAACAGTGTAAATGTTTTTCTTACAAAACTAATCTTTTGAGGTGCCGAAATTTCTCAGAAACATACCTGAGGTCTTAAACAACTGTCTCCCTTTTGTTATTGTTAATTGCCTTAACACGTGTGCCATTATTTTTAGATTACATTGTCTGTAGGAAACAACATACATTATTTAACAGTGTAAATGTTTTTCTTACAAAACTAATCTTTTGAGGTGCCGAATTTCTCAGAAAGATACCTGAGGTCTTAAACAACTGTCTCCCTTTTGTTATTGTTAATTGCCTTAACACGTGTGCCATTATTTTTAGATTACATTGTCTGTAGGAAACAACATACATTATTTAACAGTGTAAATGTTTTTCTTACAAAACTAATCTTTTGAGGTGCCGAAATTTCTCAGAAAGATACCTGAGGTCTTAAACAACTGTCTCCCTTTTGTTATTGTTAATTGCCTTAACACGTGTGCCATTATTTTTAGATTACATTGTCTGTAGGAAACAACATACATTATTTAACAGTGTAAATGTTTTTCTTACAAAACTAATCTTTTGAGGTGCCGAAATTTCTCAGAAAGATACCTGAGGTCTTAAACAAATGTCTCCCTTTTGTTATTGTTAATTGCCTTAACACGTGTGCCATTATTTTTAGATTACATTGTCTGTAGGAAATTTTGGTCTCAGTTACTAAACGCACAATCGTCACCACATCCCAAGACATGCACAAAATACTTTAAAAAAATACAAAACAAATATTGGCATAGCAAAACACGTCAGGCAAAGTTAACAGAATATATGTGTTTAGAATAATAAATTTACCTATTGATAGTAATAAAATTAGAAATTATTGTAATTGGTTATTTTCTCTTCCCTCCGTATAACGAAAACTCTTTGTAACGAAAAAAAAAATGCTCAGTCCCTTGAAATTCGTTATAAAGAGTTTACACTGTATATAGACGAATGAAATACTGTTCGTTGGTCACTTGAGAACGACTGGACAGATTTGAGTATTTTTAAAGGTTCGTAATAGTTTGAATCGGTTTTTTAGAGAAAGAAAAATTGGAAAATCTTAGAAAATTCGTGACTCAAGACCATAATAGGGGATGAAAGTTAATATAGGCCTCCACGGGCGAAACCGGGGCGGAAAGTTAGGGTATTTTCGATCCGGAGAATCATTTGTATAGCGCGTAGTTCTCCCAACTCCCAGTTACACATTGGTTTTATCTTAGTATAATATAATTTTAAAATTATGAATACTTTATTTACCTGTTACATTGCCCCCGTTTGACTAAGGTGGTGGCATACATCTCTGCTATAGTGTGCTGCACTGTCATTTCGAACTTACACAATGACGCGATGTACGATGTTATTACCTGACGAGCAGAATTACATATAAATACAGATATTATAGGAATTAAACTACAAAATTACTGAACACTTGTATGTTCTTCAATAGTATCACTTAGTACCTTCAATGGTACTAGTGATAATGGGGGGGGGGGGGATTGAAGATATTTCACATAGACAAAGCTTATACTATTATAAAAAAAGTGTTTGTTTGCTTTTGAAAAGTAAACTCGAAAACTACTGAACCGTTTTGAAAAACTCAACCACAGTTATGAAGCTCTATTATTTCAGCATATAGCCAGCGTCCAGAGGCGCGCGGGAAGAGGTGCAAAAATCCGATCATGGTGGCCCACACGAAGATGCGCAACGGGAGCGATGGACCTGTGTTTGCATTTTATTACCAGAAAGGAAATTAAAATTGATTCAAGCGTGTCGACCGAAGGGCGCCGGAAGACTATCTCGTTCTATCCAGATAAAGGGTTAGGGCCGCCGCTGCATATAGCATAGGCTATTTTATTAAAAGATTGCAATATTTGAAATAATTGATCAGTCAGGGTGGAAAGCTAGCAAGGTATTACCGGCACAATATATTTGTTGTCAGTATGTCGCTGCAAGACATGCGTGTACATGTCAGGTTGTGTGACCACCACTTTATACTCTGGCACCGGTCTGCCCACCTCACATTGGTGGTTCACATTGTGTCCCGTGTTTTTGGCTACTTCGCGGTCTGCCCATTTTCTACAAACATAATAATTATTAATTTATTACAAAACCAGTGAATTTCACTTATAAAACGCAACGTCTCTCTGTATGTCTGTCGTGTTTTTTAATTCATATTGTAGTTTATTGATACGGGATCATAATAGGGGTAATTAAAACACAAGTGGATTTTTTTAATAGCATGCCACGAGTGTTTTAATTCCAAGTTATGTGCCCGTTCATACACTACTTTATCTAATCCCATGCAATAGTACAAAACAAATTGAACCAAGATATTTTTCTTAATCGACAAATTGGCGGTAAAACGCGGTTACTGCGCATTAGTGCGCACTAATGGTTTTGTATGAAAACTTCGGTACTATAATACATTACAGTATCGAAGTTTGACATATTACAGACGCGTGTAAATAATACATATCATTATGAAGTAATAGAGACTTTACGATATAAGAGTAGATAAAAACGTTTATATGGTTGAAATGAAAGGACATGCTGACAGAGGACGATCTAGGTCTACTTTTATTGAACATATATAAAATGTATTGATCAATGGCAATATTAAAAGTGCACACAATCGCCGAGCATGTATGAAAGGTATTATGAATATAAAAGAAGCGAAAGAGATACGCCAGGACCGTAGCAAATGGCATTCGATTGTCTCTGCCTATCCCTCTTTGAGATAAGAGGCGTGATGATAGATAGATTTAATTCATAGATTATGTTCTCTGGTCAAGTTTTAGTATCTTAGTTAGATATTATAAATGCTAAAGTGTGTTTATTTGTATGTTCTTTTTTATTTATTTTTTTATTTTGATAAACAGTACGAGTTACGAGGGGCTTGATCTTTATTGCTATTTATGACAGACACACAGACTCGGGATTATTTATTTTCTTTGTTATATTTCCACGCGGGTAAAACCACAAGCAAAAGCTAGTTCAGTAATAAATACATACAATACCTATATATAGAGTTAATTTCATCAAACACTTTGGCCAGTTCAATCAAATATAAATTGGCATCGTTAACCAATTGGTTCAGTATGTTATACACAGTCTCACGGCCATCAGATCTTTTCAGCAGTGTGGCTAGAACCTTGTGGGTCTCATCTCGTGGCAAATCATGTGCCAGTCCCGATGGCAACAGTGCCACTCTCCAAACACAACCGACACGAACATCTATTATGTAGTCCGGCTGCTGTACCACCCAGTGACCAGAGTCTGAATTTAGGTTAAGGAAAGTCTGTATTATAAGGGCTGTATACTGAATAGTTATAACATGTTTTGTCTCCCTCTAGAGTCTAGAAGCTATGCCGTGGCAAGTTCATTACAATTAATATAGCGACAATGGCGCCCAACATATAGATTTGATAGAGTTACTAAAAATTAAACTAAACAGTTGTTAAAGTATTATGTTAGTATTTAGTAAGATGGCACTGGTTTTTAAAACAAAATCCAGTAAAAGGGACTCATGCTTGTTAATTTAATTAAATTTCCTGTTATCAGATAATTAATTTATCATGAAGGGCCAAAATATTCCTTGACAGTCATCTAGAGGGCAGGGCATCTACGCTATTGTAGTTAATATTGAGTATTCATTGTATAGTTGTGGGACCATCTCAATTATTTTATATTATACTAGCTGTGCCTTGCGGTTTCACCCGCGTTAATGGTTACTGCTCAGCTCCTTTGGGTCGTAGCATGATGCTATATAGCTTATAACCTTCCTCAAGAATTGGGCTATCAAATGCAAAAATAATTGTTAAAATAAGACTGGTAGTTCCTGAGATTAACGCAGCTTTTTCAATAGTATAGATAAATATATAGTATGTATTATAAAAAGGATACACAAAGGACACAACTGATCATCCACTATACAAGGCTTCAAGGACTTAGCCTGCACCATGGGTATATGAATGACGGTCCCATTCTCAATTTTAGACTTCTCCAAAATATCAAACAGAAGTGATGTCTGACTGGACTGAAATGAAATTATTGAAATATTAGTAAAGCAAGTGTATATATTTGTAATAGCTGAGCGAATTTAGATGATATTATCACTCTCTTGAAATCTTATACACAGACAGACGCGGCAGGGGACATTGTTTCATGTGTGTGTGAATAAAGAAGAGCTCAAGCGTTGCCGTTCAGAGTAGAAGTCGTAAGAGCAATTTGACGTAATAATTATTTTAAAAATATCTATACATTTTATTTGAAATTACGAACAATTAAATGAGTAATTGAACAACAATGAAACACAAATAAATTAAATGTCATAGTACTAAAATCACTAGTACGGCCGTCGTTATATTTGCTTGAAAACTTTCAGACAGCACTTTTTTCTATCAAGCGAAAATTTTGTAATCGCGTTTTCAGAACAACCATTTAATATCATGTAGATTTTTTTTCACACTTTTTAATTTTGCTACAAATTTGTTATATATATGTAAAACAACTTTATTTTATGTCCCAATATTAGTATTTACCTGATGATGCACAACAACCAGCTCATCCACAACATTAACAGCAAACCTTCCGATCAGTCCAGTTTTGAGTATGTGCACACTGTGTTGCCCGGTGGCCCCTGTGAGTGGTGACAGCCACAACTCTGCAGGCCCCGCGCAGCCTGTAGCGCCCCCGTGTCTGATCAACGCGCACCAAGTAGTATGCCACACGCGGAGCACTGACACATCCCGTTCGGCCACTGGCTTGGTAGACTCCACTAGAAACACAGACAAGAAGTAGTAATTAAGGTTTTCAGAGCTGTCAATGACCTTCACGATTTGACCTCTAGATTAGTTTTAAAGTGAGCGAGAGATCTAATCGCCGATGAGTAAAATCCAGAAATCAAATAAAGAGTAACTTAAAAACACAGTCGCTGCCAGAAAAGAAGAATGCGCGAGGTGGGGGCTCATTATTTTTGGGAAAGTAAAACGCTCAATTAATATTGTCTCTGACTACCCCTCTTGGGATGAAAGGTGTGATGATAGATAGAACTCTAAATTAATAATATTAATATTTTACCACCTTTTTTGTGTGTAAGAACTAACTAAAGAGCTTGTGCCGTTTTGGAGAAATTTTACAAATTATGACGTAAATATGTACTCATTGAGGATTTTTTTCTAAATTTCTAAAAAAATTCTTGCCAAAAATTCAGTATTTTTCAATTAGAATATTTTTTTGGTCTTTGTGTTGTTTTTTTTTTGGATTAGTCGTCGACTACCATCACAGCACGTACAGGATTAAACTGGATTCCACATCACGCCATGACGAAAACGCGAGCGTTCGCCGCCATGACCGGATGTGGAATCTCTTAATACATATTCATAATGTCCTCAAAAGAGTAGGTATGGGTGCCCCCTTAAATAAACCTTTTTAATTATTTTGTGAATGTAAAGTCCCTAATTACGACAATCACTGTTGGATTGTCTATGTTTTATAATGACAATATTATTCATAAACAATCTTGAAAAATACATTCAGAATGGTATATCTGGTTTATTGGCTTATATGAAGTTATTATTAGTGGGTATTTCAGTAATAGCATGGTAGTTTCAATCCCATCCACTGTATGACCCCGATCCCTATAATTACTTACAGTCTAATTTTTGAAGTTTAGATATTGTAGAATTGTTCAATGAGAATGGTTGTAAGAGAGCTCCATTGTTGCCAGCTATCAGAACTATTTTGCTTTGGGAGCACCATGAGAACCAAGCACCGCTGAAAAATGTTTAAATTCACCTCCTTTTAGATTTTTATTAAAAAGAAAAGAAAAGTGTCTCAGCCTACCTGTCTTGGGATAAAAGGTGTGATAGATAGATAGAAAAGTGTCTTTATATATAACTGATGTGTCTGATAATAAAACTACCTGATTTATTTGTATAAATAATTGTATTAGATATTGAAATCTAACAGTTAAGGACCCTTGGCTCTCAGTCATCTTGTATCTGTCAAAAATATGGTAAATCTAAGTTAATCCTGGAAACGTGAGTTTATTTATACAAAATCTCCTCACCCCAAAAGGATTGTTATTATTTGAAATTGGATTCAGCCATATTTTTATTATTCATGGGTTCTAAAGAGCCGTTGTTTTCGATACGAGCAGTGCCTTCCTTGACCACCGCCCCTTAATAGGTACCCATTATCTAATACTAATGAAATAGTTCATTAGTCTTAAAAAACAACTTTACAGGGTATAGACCAGTTATTATAGGGAAAAGCTTGTTCGAAAAGTTTTGTTACAGACTAGAGCATTATACTTTAATTGTAATAATATTAAATACTTGTATCATAAGACATGACTAGAGAGTTGACACATAATCATTTACATTATCATTGTTCCCGGTTTGTGGATTTTAATTTAATGTATTGAACAGAATACAACACTAACCTAAAAGAGACTGTCTTCAAACTCTTCAGCTGCTTCTTTTCCGGATACACTTGAAATAACTCAACACCATGGTCAGTCACAACAGCTATCTCATTACCTTTGGGCCATATAAAACCTAGAATTTTTGCTGTCTTCCATTTACATGTATGAGAGTAATGACCATCTGTAGATGCCAAGTCTTCAAAGTTCACAAACTCAACTGTGGCACTCTGGCCCGGGTGACTTCGTTGGACAGCTAGTATATTCTTGTTTGGGGACAGTTTTATAGAGATGATGGGGCCACGGTCTTCCATTGTGAAAGAGAAGCGGGTCCCATTTGTAGCATTGCTGACTGTAACCCCCGTAACACCGCCAGACCTGACTGTGAAAACCTGAAAAAATTTAAGCCACATAAGTAAAGGTAATTAAACTTGAAACCTTGAACCTAATTTTTTCTTCTACTCTTCAACTTTTAAGTTGCGAATGTACAATAGTGCACAATTATGGATTTATCATATACGTACTACGGTATTGTACAATACACAAGAAATATTCAAGAAATAAAGTTTACACTTACTTGACCATTGGTGTCATCGAAAAATATGTTTGTAACTGAACTAGCAGGCTCAAACCGTACGGGAGGTTCCGACAACTGCAGGTAATGATCGTTGCTATCTTTTAGAGTAAAGCTCATGTTTATGTCTGAGATCAATTAAAATTATAATGTAAAAAAAAACAATTTAATATTTTGTAAATAAAGACAACACAAAATAATTGTATTGTTTGTTTGACTGAACAAAAAGGTACTCTTTGGACTGAACCTGAGGACTGAACCTCAGATCAAGGACTGAACTGACACTTCTTCACTCACTTCATTCACTTCATTACAGTTGATTGACATACATTTTTTTAAAGTCTATTTCCTGCAAGGGCAAAATGTAAACGAAAGTATTCTGCATATTCAGCTAAATGTGTTAAAGAATCTAACCCAGATCACAATGAATATTCTAAAAAGTATAATTATTCTCTTTCTATTTTCCTTATAGGTATTACTTGTGTTAAATAATTGTTGTATTGTCAGGTTGGTGCCAAATTAGAAACAACTTAGTTCCCAAATTCACTAATCTAGACAAAGAATAAGAAACAGAAATAATAGCATAATTTTAGCATAATATTCATACTAAAATGTACTTATTTATAGATCAGCTGTGAATGAAAGAGATGGTGGAAAATGCTGTCCTTATTTTTTTTCACGGACTGTAAGTAACTATGGTAACAAATAAACGTAAACAATTTAATAATTTTCAAATTTTCTTAGATATTGTTAGTAAAATATTTATATAGCAATGGCGAATAATAATTTTGAGTTACAAACGATGCATCAAGCAGAAGACTGTGATGCTGTTGATGATATTGGTGAATATGAAGAAGTGGTTCAAAATGAAACTTCTTTAGATATGGAGTCTCGGCCAAAGTTTCTAAGTAAATTGCACAAGGAGCATGACTTCTTTACAAAATATGATATGAATGTATCTGAATGTAAAGGTGGTAAGAAAAAGAAAGCGAAAAAGAAAGTACATAAATCTAATCTTATGAATATTATTAATTCTGAATTAGCATTAATTGATTTACCAATAGACAAAAATGTAATTACTACAGTTAATAATTCTAGAGAATGTTCTAATCTTTTTCTAAGGACAAGTGGATTGAGATTTTTACGCTCTTGGAATTCCGACATTGAAACTGGGTAAGATATCAATATTCAATTGGGACCTAATTTAATGTGAATTTAGTTAGGTACATAATTTAAGTAATAATAATTACAGGTGTAAAAGGAGTGTATCATCAATACAGCCCATATTTCCAAACCTTGACCAAATTGTCGACAAAATAGTTCCTGTGGAATACATGGCTGCGATGGAATTCAAGGATTATAAAAATGATAATGACGACTACAGTAAAAAAAATGAGAGATTTTTAGATATACATTTAATTGATATTAAAGTTAAACAATTCCACAAAATATCACTAGAAGAATTGTTAGTAGAAAAGGTATTAAATGTATTTTCTGATTATAAAGCAGCTCGAAATACATTAATAAAAATAGCAAATGATGTTAAATTAAATAGAAATACAAAAAATTGTTATGTTGAAGAATTAATGAAAATAATAGATAAGAAAGAAGAAATAAAATTCGATCATACTCTAAGAAAATATATGAATAAAGTTATATCACTGAAACAGGACTATATTGAATGTTTTAAATTAGTTACGACGATATTCAATAAAATTGTAACATTGTGGTCTGACATAGAAACAATTCGCATAAAACATAATTATCGTAAAAGCCCATATGATATAGAAATAAAAAAAATTATCGTAAGTGACGACGAATATGAAAGTGAGTATAACAAAACGTTTGAAATCGAATACTCAGATTTACTTGATAAAATAGAGCATGACTATGTTACGAAATATTTAGAATATAGGGAACAAAAGTATTATAATAAAGAAAATAGATTGGCTAAGAAGAACATATTCAAGCCAAAACTAGACTTAAATGTGAAGGAAATACAAGACGATGTAAACAAGTTAATGTCTTTCATAGTTCCAAAAGATAAATTTGAAATCACTGTTATTTACAATAAAAGTATTTTAAACAAAACTTATAAAGGTAAGATGAAGTCAAATACAGCTATGAAACGAAGTAAATTCTATTTCAAAGTTTACGTTGACGATATATTCGTTTGTGATACTGAGCAGTACCAGTTATTAGAACACGATTGTGACATAAAAATATTAGATTCATTTTCAATTCAAATAATGCCACAAAATAAAACTGTATCTGTGTATTTAAATGAAAATGATACAGAAATATCAATTTGTGCGATGAACATAATTAATATAAAGAATAACATAGACATCGCTACAGTTTCAATTATACCTTTCGAATACAAATTAAAAATTAATGCTAATCATAAACACATTGGTTGTGACAACATGATAAAAGATATAGCTGTTGCAAATGGGGTACGTTTAAGAAGTGCAAATTTATTTAATGGCCCAGTTAGAACAGTTTGCCATGCTCGAATCCAAGTTGGTTGGAATCAAATTGGTAATCAAAACTATTCACAAGAATATCAAAATTATTTCAAGGTAACAAGAAAAATTAGGGATTTAGTCAATAATAGTGCAAATACTGATATGTTAAGTGATGTTATTGATGTCATTTATGACACAACAGTTGTTGAAAACAAAAAGATTTTAAGTGCTTTGAAAAATATTTCAAAACCTAATACAGCTTCAATAAAAAACGACAATTTCTTTGTGCAAGATAATACTTTTGACATAGATCGGTGTACACTTTTACACATGAGAAACTTAGGCGAATTCTCAAGTCTCGAGAAAAGAATGATCCCTATACAATCCAGTCAAATCTCAACAGAGCAGTTAAACATTTTACAAAAGATTAAGGAAAAGGACTCGTGTACACAACTTTTACACAGAGAGAGATGTTCAGAAATGCACTCTGTCGAATTGCAGAGACATATGGGTTCAAAGTACATAGAAAATTTGAACAAGAAGACTTTTAACACGTTTAATGAACATTTAATGCAAAATAGTTATGACGACGTCGTACGTGATTTTAAAGATATAAGCATGAGGTAAGTTATCACAGCTATTTAAATAAATAGGTAATTGCTTTACAAAATAATATCTATAAGTACAAAATGTAATGTGATTCCAGGAGTTTATTTAAACGTCATGTCAAGTTATCATCCTCTATTTTTCCGAATGGAAAGCCGTGGTCGTGGTGGGAAGGAGGCACTGTGGAAATCTACGTGACAGCTTTGAGGGCCTTCAACTTACCAGATCGTGCGGCACCGCTCGTACCTGAAGACGACAAAGAAAACGACGAAGAATATATTGCAGGTGAATAAACAATGTGAAGTAAATTATTCATGTATGTAGTTTATAAAAGTATAAGGGCTTGAAAGGATGAAAGATTGACTAAAAAGGTTTATATGGCTGAAGACGCTGAAGTGAAAGGAAATGCTGGCAGAGGTGTACTTTTATTAAACATATATAAAAAATATTGATCGATGGCAATATTAAAAGTACACACAATCGCCGAGCATGTATGAAAGGTATGATGAATATAAAAGAAGCGAAAGAGGTATGTTAGGATCGTAGCAAATGGCATTCGATTGTCTCCTCTTGGGATAAAAGGCGTGATGATAGATAGAAAGGGCTTGAATTGAGTTGGAATATTTGTAGTAAGTATATTATTATTCTCTTTATTTCACATATTTCTTTAAATTATATTTTTACATATTTAGGTATAAAAAAAAAAAAAAACAAAAATATATAAAAATATAAAAAAAGGATTTATCCCCCCGGAAGCGAGGTTAATACCCAAACTACCGGTGGTTAGGGCTGCAGAGAGAGGAACCTCCTCACAATACGGGCCGTACTGAGGAGTACTGCCTTCTGGATCTGACCCTTGACCCAACTGCCAATCTCAAGTCTCCTAAGGTGACGGTCAAAACTCTTAGCAAAAAGACCATTGACCGTCACAACTATCGGTACAATGATCGCCGATTTCACATTCCACATGTCGACAATCTCGTGAGCCAAGTCAAGATATTTTGATTGTTTATCTTTCTCAGCTTTCACAAGATTGTCGTCATGTGGGATAGTGACATCGATTATCATTGCAAGGCGCGCTGATCGATCTACCAACACAATATCAGGTTTATTGGCAACAATAGTTCTGTCTGTGATGATAGATCGATCCCAGTAGAGCGTGGCATGACCATTTTCAAGAACTGGTTCAGGCACATACATGTAGTACGGTACTTCCGTGACTACAAGGTTGTATCGTAAAGCAAGTTGTTGGTGTATAATCCTGGCTACTTGGTTGTGCCTGTGCAAGTACTCGCCGTTGGCAAGACTAGAACAACCGGAAATAACATGTCTGATTGATTCTCCGGGACGATGGCATGCTCGACAGATGTCAGCCGTGCCGTCCTTAATGATGTATTTCCGGTAGTTATTCGTCTTGACAACTTCGTCCATAATTGCACAGGTAAAACCTTCGGTTTCTCCAAAGAGATCACCGAAGCGTAGCCAGGACACGGAAGTCAAAAGGTCTACATCAGAACCATGAAGAGCCTTGTAGAACCTTCCGTGTAACTCCTTGCTCTGCCATACCTCCTTGCGGTCATTGGTACTCAGTATTACAGGTTTGTGCCAGTTCTCTTTAGCCAAGGATAACGGGGTAAAGCCCTTGTCTACCTTGACCACATCTCCATGCATCACTCCCTCATTGTTGAGAAAATATTCTCTGAGACTGTATACCTCACGATTGTGGAGAGTCTTAGCGTTAAGAAAGCCACGACCTCCACATTTCCGTGGGATGTACAGTCTCATTACAGATGAGCGTGGGTGATGCATACGATATGCGGTCAATAGTGTCCGAACTCGTCTGTCCAGGGCGTCCAGTTCAGTTTGAGTCCACTTGAGTATGCCAAAGGAATACAATAAGACAGGCATGACCCAACCATTAAAGGCACGCACTTTATTTCCGCCTGATAAAAGACTCTTCAGTACTTTTTTCAGGCGGCCATAGAAGCGTTCCTTCAAAGATTGTTTCATGTCTGTCTCATTGATTGCTATTGCCTGTGACATACCCAAATACTTGTAGGTTTCGTTTTCAGAGAGTGAATCAAGTTTTACAGAATCTGTGAGTTGTGTACTCTCAGATTCCGTTATCACTCCTCGCTTTACATGTATGATCGCACATTTGTCCAAACCAAACTCCATACTGATAGATTTACTAAAGTTTTCAGTTATCCTTAGTAAATCTATCAGTTGTGATTTGTTTTGGGCAAATAACTTCAAATCATCCATGTAAAGTAAGTGCGATATAACTTGACTCTCTCTCCGCAAACGGTAGCCTAGCCCTGAAACCCCTAGCAGTGTGCTGAGTGGGTTTAGGGCCAAGCAGAACCACAAGGGACTCAAACTATCGCCTTGGAATATACCCCGTTTAATCCTGATTAGTTCGACGTCGCCGAAAGCTCTTCGGCATCCTGGATAGATGAGGACTGTTTTCCAGTGCCCCATACATGAGCTCAGGAAGGTGCGTAGAGTTGTATCGATTTTATACAACTCCAGCACCCTCATGAGCCAGGTATGTGGTACAGAGTCATAAGCTTTTTTGTAATCTATCCAGCATGCCGATAGATTCTTTCGGTTACGTCGAACTTGTTGGCTAATGGTCATGTCAATGAGGAGAAGTTCTTTAGTACCACGGGACCCAGCCCTACATCCATTCTGAGAAGCTGACATGATGGAATTAGTGTCTATATGGCTACCAATTTTGATTCTCAAAATGGATGTAAGGAGCTTGTAGATGGTAGGTAAGCATGTTATGGGTCTATAGTTCTTAGGATCCGTGGTACTACCGGACTTATACAGCAGGCGGGTAATGCCTGTAGTCATAAATTCTGGGATCGATCCAAACTCAATTGCGTCTTGGAATTGGGATGCTAAGCGAGCGTGTGAGCTGCGTAACCATTTTAGTTATTATTATAATATTATTATTATTCTCTTTATTTCATTTCTTTCTTTCTATTATATTTTTACATATTTAGGGGTATATAAAAAAAAAACAAAAATATATAAAAATATAAAAAAAGGATTATCCCCCCGGAAGCGAGGTAAATACCCAAACTACCGGTGGTTAGGGCTGCAGAGAGAGGAACTTCCTCACAATACGGGCCGTGCTGAGGAGTACTGCCTTCTGGATCTGGCCCTTGACCCAACCGCCAATTTCAAGGTTCCTAAGGTGACGGTCAAAACTCTTAGCAAAAAGACCATTGACCGTCACTACTATCGGTACAATGATCGCCGACTTCACATCCCACATGTCGACAATCTCGTGGGCCAAGTCAAGATATTTTGATTGTTTATCTTTCTCGGCTTTCACAAGATTGTCGTCATGTGGAATAGTGACATCGATTATCATTGCAAGGCGCGCTGATCGATCTACCAACACAATATCAGGCTTATTGGCAACAATAGTTCTGTCTGTGATGATAGATCGATCCCAGTAGAGCGTGGCATGACCATTTTCAAGAACTGGTTCAGGCACATACATGTAATACGGTACTTCCGTGACTACAAGGTTGTATCGCAAAGCAAGTTGTTGGTGTATAATCCTGGCTACTTGGTTGTGCCTGTGCAAGTACTCGCCGTTGGCAAGACTAGAACAACCGGAAATAACATGTCTGATTGACTCTCCAGGACGGTGGCATGCTCGACAGATGTCAGCCGTGCCGTCCTTAATTATGTATTTCCGGTAGTTATTCGTCTTGACAACTTCGTCCATAATTGCACAGGTAAAACCTTCGGTTTCTCCAAAGAGATCACCGAAGCGTAGCCAGGACACGGAAGTCAAAAGGTCTACATCAGAACCATGAAGAGCCTTGTAGAACCTTCCGTGTAACTCCTTGCTCTGCCATACCTCCTTGCGGTCATTGGTATTCAGTATTACAGGTTTGTGCCAGTTCTCTTTAGCCAAGGATAACGGGGTAAAGCCCTTGTCTACCTTGACCACATCTCCATGCATCACTCCCTCATTGTTGAGAAAATATTCTCTGAGACTGTATACCTCACGATTGTGGAGAGTCTTAGTGTTAAGAAGGCCACGACCTCCACATTTCCGTGGGATGTACAGTCTCATTACAGATGAGCGTGGGTGATGCATACGATATGCGGTCAATAGTGTCCGAACTCGTCTGTCCAGGGCGTCCAGTTCAGTTTGAGTCCACTTGAGTATGCCAAAGGAATACAATAAGACAGGCATGACCCAACCATTAAAGGCACGCACTTTATTTCCGCCTGATAAAAGACTCTTCAGTACTTTTTTGAGGCGGCCATAGAAGCGTTCCTTCAAAGATTGTTTCATGTCTGTCTCATTGATTGCTATTGCCTGTGACATACCCAAATACTTGTAGGTTTCGTTTTCAGAGAGTGAATCAAGTTTTACAGAATCTGTGAGTTGTGTACTCTCAGATTCCGTTATCACTCCTCGCTTTACATGTATGATCGCACATTTGTCCAAACCAAACTCCATACTGATAGATTTACTAAAGTTTTCAGTTATCCTTAGTAAATCCATCAGTTGTGATTTGTTTTGGGCAAATAACTTCAAATCATCCATGTAAAGTAAGTGCGATATAACTTGGCTCTCTCTCCGCAAACGGTAGCCTAGCCCTGAAACCCCTAGCAGTGTGCTGAGTGGGTTTAGGGCCAAGCAGAACCACAAGGGACTTAAACTATCGCCTTGGAATATACCCCGTTTAATCCTGATTAGTTCGTCGTCGCCGAAAGCTCTTCGGCATCCTGGATAGATGAGGACTGTTTTCCAGTGCCCCATACATGAGCTCAGGAAGGTGCGTAGAGTTGTATCGATTTTATACAACTCCAGCACCCTCATGAGCCAGGTATGTGGTACAGAGTCATAAGCTTTTTTGTAATCTATCCAGCATGCCGATAAATTCTTTCGGTTACGTCGAACTTGTTGGCTAATGGTCATGTCAATGAGGAGAAGTTCTTTAGTACCACGGGACCCAGCCCTACATCCATTCTGAGAAGCAGACATGATTGAATTGGTATCTATATGGCAACCAATTTTGATTCTCAAAATGGATGTAAGGAGCTTGTAGATGGTAGGCAAGCATGTTATGGGTCTATAGTTCTTAGGATCCGTGGTACTACCGGACTTAAAAAGCAGACGGGTAATGCCTGTAGTCATAAATTCTGGGATCGATCCAAACTCAATGGCTTCTTGGAATTGGGAAGCTAAGCGAGCGTGTGAGCTGCGTATCCATTTTAGCCAATAGTTGTGTAGTCCGTCGGGCCCTGGAGACTTCCAATTTGCCATAGGACGTACCGCACAAACTACATCGATGGGGTCTATAATGACAGACCCCATCTCTGGCACTGACTCACAGGCCCGCTCAACATCCCCCATCCAAGAGTCCTCGGTGTGACTGACGGGAGCCGACCAGATGTTTTGCCAGAAAGTATTCGTGGTTTCAACATCGGGTACACTCCCCTCAGTCACACTCTGTTTGGATTGTTCCCAGTCTCTATAAACCTGCCTTTGATCGTTTTGAAATATGTGATTCTGGACGTATCGATCCACTCGCAACTTGTACCTGCGAATGCGGTTTGCCCATGCACAAATTTTCTGCTTCAGGAAGTCGATGCGTTCTGTGACTCGAGATATATATTCCCGGGGTCTGATGTCAAACCCCGAGAAGGCTCGCTGCACAAAACGCATCACTCGCGGACGAGTGTTTCCGTTCCTGAAGCAGGTTAGCTTGCCTATGAGTACCCTAGCCTCGTCAATTCGCCTCTGGATCCTGCTCTGCCACGCGGGTACGGTAGGTTTCGGTCGTGTAGCTTCATTGAAAAACTTGACTCCTGCTACACGGCAAGCCGTAACCGCGGCGCAGTACAGGATCGAATGCGTGTCGGCGAGGTTTTCACTATTATCAAAATAGTTTGATAATAGTGAATCTAGGGCACTCACAATGTTTATGTTTTTTTTGTGCATAGGCAAACGTGGCAAACGCGGCCTAAGTAGGGGCGGTGTCGTTCGATACTCCAAAATCACATCCTCCAAAACGCTCCTCAATTGCTCATTATACTGGCTACTTACTGTTATAATCGCGTTATCCATGTCTACATCATCAGTCTGTGGTGTAGTAGGACGTGATGTTAGTCTGCTTACCGCAGGCTGTGACGGGACAGGGATGATGCAGTTAATTCGTAATTCTGCGCGCAGCCTCTCCAGTACGGGCTCATCCAGCATGTGACAGCGTTGGATTGCCCGCACTTGATCCGATAGTCGTTGGACCGAAACATTGACAGTTGGTTCCAGGGTCTGAAACAGAGGAAGCATCCGTAGACGGTACGCAGTGAGGTTAGTTCCTCCCTCTGTAGCCGCATAGTACGCTCGCATGACATTCTCATTTATTTTATTAGTCCATTTCATGCGGCGCACTGCACCACCGGTAGCAGGGACCTTTTGCAAGGCATCATGACGTCTTGCGGGTCCTATGCGTGCCGGGGGCTGGGGCTTTCTTCTCCGTCGTCTGTTGTTTGGCGATGTTATTGGGGAGAAAAACTCGTCGCTGGAGCTCGACGACTCAGCGGTACTTGCAGGTTCGGGGTCTGCCGGTGGTATTTGTGTTGGCGCCACCACTTCCTGCACGGAGACCACAGAGCCATTAGCTCCCAGCGACGATCCCGAAGGTGTTGGTTGTGCGCTTAGTGCAGCTCTCGATCTTGTTATCATATTGCAATATTGTTTCCATTGTACTTTCTTACTATTGATTTTTTTGATTTGTTATGACATGTTGGTTATGTCATCGGGTAAAAATCGGGTAAAAACTTTCGTTATGTATATTTTATAATTGATAATATCTGTAGTTTATTGTATATGTATTGTACTTTGATTTTTATTAATATTTATTGTAGAAAAGGCTTAGAAAATAGTTAAATTAAAATAAAATACAAAAGTAAATATAATATGATTGTCAGATGTTGTCGTGACTTTGAGCTTTATTTTTATTATTATTATTATTCTAGGATTTAGAGTAAAACCTTTACGACCTTTTGTAAAGATAAACTGTCAAGAAGTGTTCGTTCAGACCGTGACTGCAGTAGGCTGTCATCCTGCTTGGAACCAAACTCTGCCACTCAAAATCAAGTAAGTATGTATAAATATATGGTATCACGTTGAATTCTCTGAACCACTATAACCTATGAAAGTTGCTAAATAAGATTGGAATTTATTTATTTTATCAGAGATGGTGCCGCCAAAGAGCTAGAAGTCAACATTTACGATGAAGTAAAAGAGGATGTGAGTGACGCTTTCGAAGAAGGCTCGTCCCTTCACAGTAGGACGGTCCATTATAGATACTGCAATAAGTGGTTAGGATCGGTGACAATACCTGTACACGCTATCCTCAGCGAGGGAAAGGTAAACATTATGATCGACGTAATCCATAAAATCAATTAGTGTTTCATATCCTATCCAAATCTAACCTACTCTATGTTTTAGCTTCAAGGTACTTTTAAAATAGTCTCACCACCTGTGACAATCGGTTACGATAGCGTGCACCAATCACCAGAAACACAAGTAAAGAACCTCGATCGAATGATCAAAAAAGGAATATCATACGTTTCATTACAAATCACTTCGAGCCGCTCTCATGTGGTCAACAACCAAAAGCAACCGCTCCCAGCAGATGACTATGTATTGAAACATGTTAATGACTTCACAAGTAACTATGAAGTTAATTTTCCTACGCGAAAGCTGTGTTTGACTTTCATAAGCAGCAACGGCCAGCATAAATGCGTTACGCAATTTTTGCAACCAATATCTCCGCCGAATCCAGACAGTTTTCCAAGAAAAATGAGATTAGAATCGGCCATGTCGAAAAGCTCTGGTTTCTCAAAGAGTTCATCAACGAAGAGTTTCGATTCTAGAAAGAATGATATTGAGCATATTGTTTCTCCGCGTTCTGTAGAGAGGGAATCCTCGTACAGTGGTTATGAAGGAAGGTATGCAAAAAAAGTAGACGAAATGGAGAGAAGTATTAATGGGTGCTTAAGATACGTCTCTCTTATACCTCATTACGAAATCATCGAACCGTTTAATGTTACATTGATGGGTTTGGTGAGTATTCTATAATATGTTTTGAATTAGTTATAAGTACCTATTGATTTAACTTAAAACTGTTTTCAGGAACTATTGAAAACACTGTATGGTTCGTCATTGGACCACACCCTACTTCTAGCTAGTTACTTTCTTCACCTGAATATTAAAATCTGGGTTATTGTCGGCCTGGGCCTTCCAAGAGGTCAATCCAGCTACGTACTAGTGCAATATGACAAGAACACTAACAAAATATGTTTAATCGACGACCACATCCACGAGAGAAGACAAAGTATTTTTGGCAGAAGTTCCAATGAATGGGTCTGGTGTTTGTTTGATGCATCGTCTGGAGACAGGGTTGAGTTGATAGACTCTAGTTGTCCACTGAAAACAGTTTTATATGCGTTTGATGATGAAAATGTAAGTGATAACAAAATATTCGGTTTTTCGAAATCAGTCAGCTTGGCATCTATAGATTTATCAGGTAGGTTCTAGAACTACTTAGGCCTACCGTATTTATAATATGATTTAAAGTTTAAAAATCTCATTTTACTTTTTCGTACAAGTATCAGTGTGTTGTCTCATCATTACAGATATGGGTGAACATCCAATCATCAGTAGAATGTGAGAGCGTTTCATTTGATTTCTCAAGAACTTCGGAATGGCAGCCAGTGAGTTTAAGATCCATTATTATTCTGAATAATTTATTTTATAACTTTGTTTTGCGAATGCATCCAAATTACATGAAAGTTATGTGTTCTGTCTGTACCCATATCCCCATGGATGGACCTATGTTCCATCGCACACACCTCCCTTCCCCACCCTCTATTCGGATACCCTTTTGGCTAATTGAACCTAACATAAGAATGTGACTAGATACATAATCTATATATATAAAAGAAAGTCGTGTTAGTTACACCATTATAACTAAAGAACGGCTGTACCGATTTGGCTGAAAATTGGTGGGGAGGTAGCTTAGAGCCAGGAGACGGACATAGGATACTGTTTATCCCGTTAGACAGCGTTCCCGTGTGACTTGACATAAAACGTCAGTCACTATAAAACGTGGTATAACAAAAACGCATCTGACTTGGAATAACAAAACGCAAATGACAGCTTCTCGCTAAAAGTAGTGGTAGTGGTAGGAGTAGAGATAGGTGTAGTGGTAGTGGTAGGAGTAGGGGTAGTTGTAGTGATAGTGGTAGGGTAGCGGTAGTGGTTGGAGTAGGGGTAGTTGTTTTCCACGGACGAAGGAAAGTAAATAGCAGGCAAGCCAACGTTTGGGCAGGACAACGTCTGCCGGGCCCGCTATATCTATATAAAGTACTAAAAGATTACAAAGAGGTAAAGTATGTAAGTTTTGATGTAAGGGGTAATCTCTGAAACTAATGATCCGATTCTGAAAATTCTTTCACTAATAGGAAGCTACATTATCCGTGAGTGCTTATAGGGTATATTTTATTTCGAAAATATCTACGGGCGAAGCCGGGGGCGATAAGCTAATTTCTTTATAATTTAACTTAGGCCCACGAATATTAATTTATTTAAGGTGTTCGATAAAAATGTGTTCACAATGAAAGTGCCACCGATAACGGACCTACATATTTATAACGAGCCGGTTGATGTTGAGGACTTGAGGCAGAAACTTGAAGCTAAAATAAAAACGAAAATACAGAAGTGGCGGTCGCATATGAAAACTGTTTGGAATAGGTGAGCCTGGCAAAGTATCTCTATCTTCAGTAAAGTATGATGACCGAAGTCCCAATGCCCATGCAATCCCATTTGCAACGCCTCCTTCTGCGACTTCTCATGTGTATGGTATGGGGACTCTATAACCGATCCGATATCCTGAGAGAATATGACGGTGTAGAGAAAATATCTCTACGTAGACAATATCTCTGATAAACTGGCTTACACTATGCAATTTCTCGCAAGTTACCCGAAAAAGTTTAGATACAGAGCAAGTAAAATGTTTAGAATTTGTCGTAGACATACTCAGTCTACGGAATTTGTCAAATGAATCGTGTCATTTGGTTATTTTAAAAGTTTTAGTATGACAACATTTATAGTTACTACATACTTTTTATAGGATGAATGATTAGGTTTGATACTTTCATTGAATTTGGTAAATATTTGGTAGATTTTGTGCATTCAGTTTATTACGATGAGGTGATATAAAGAACATAATGTAGGTATCAATGACGTACTATAAGTAGACACGTTATACCCATACTAAATGCAGATAATAAACAGCTTGAACAATACTATAGCTACCTATTAATTACTTATGTTTATATGCTCAAGCGATGAAAGGGATAGAGAAACACAGCTCAATACCGAAATCCATTTGTTAAAAAGAGATAAATATATGTTTTAAGTTGCGACACGTCATCGACGCGTGACCTTCTCCGGAGGAACTAGGGGAAGATTGTCTAAATGGAACACTCAATATTTTACTTAGAAATATTTTTGGAATAATAAAATATACAATATGTAATTAAAAAACTTTTATTTTACTATATAATGTAATAATAAATGACTTTACAACAAATAGACCATTTGTCTTTCAATCACGCTCAAACGGCTGAACAGTTCTAAATGAAAGTATGCTACTTATTTATGTATTATGTAGTGTAATTTAAAATTAAGTCTTTAATTTTTTTTTATTCTGGACAACAAACAACTATACAACAAAGATTACTACAACATAGATACATATTAAAAAAATAACTGTCATATAGTTAGTGACGTTTGTTTATACAAACGTATTGTTTATACATACATTCAAAACAGGATATTTTTATGCAAATTCCAAAAAATATAGAAATAACAAATAATACAAAAAAAGTTTACTACAATTAACTACTATTTAGAATGTTACAGATATTTTTCCTAAATATATACAAAGAATGTGAAAATATGTCCACTTCGCAAAACTGCTGGTTGTATCGTTGCACCATACGTCTAAATCTTAGAGTAAAAACTTGGCAACCAATCATATTCTCGTCTTTGGGTTCTGATTATCTCTATCCATTTTTTTCTTATTAATCCGCTTCTAGGGAGACTAAAAGATAAATAAATACAATAAGATCATAATACTATACATACAACAATAATATAATATATAAATTTATAATAATGTAAATATAATTATGTATATATATTTTCCGTACATTTAATAAAATATATAATTTTTTTAAATAGGTTCATGTAATTAATTGACAGGTTCGATATTACCAACCATCCCCATAATCAGTCGCTGAGTCTGTCGCGGCCATTTCGTTTTGTCTTCTCTATCACTCTCATACAAAATGCATCGTTCGTCTCGCTCAGGCAAGCGGCGAACTGGCAACAGCGCATTATTATTAATAAAATATTGTTATGTCCATAATTATAAAATTTCTGTACTTACCAATGAAATGAGTTATCATTTCTATCTTTTACAGTTGCAGTATAATTTCTGCAAAAGCGGAACACACAAGATGTCATTTTTCTTGATGTTTTTGCGGATTATTCTACTCAAGAGAGACATGTACACTAGTCGTAGGATTGTGCGTGACTGTGCGCGACCAAATTTATAGTGGGACACTTACCTCTCATTTGCCTTGCTATAGCTTGAGCCTCAATCACGCATCTACCTCAGTTTATATAGTATATCATTGGTAGGTAGTTATGCCGTAAAATAAAAATCAAATCAAAATAAAATAAAATCAAATGCTGACACAATTACGTTTATCGTTTGTATTTGGACGTATAAAATATATTTGTAATCTGATCCTGAATTTGTTTTATCAATACAATATCCATCCACATAGTGAATATCATATAGTTTTTATAGTGTTTATAAATGATGATTTTTTTAAATTCCCGCCCTTTTGAAGCGACACGATTTATTAGACCATACTTTGGACATACTCTACCTGTCTGCTTTGGTTCTTTGCTATTTTATTATAGGTATATATGTATTTTAAATTACAGGTTTATAGTTTTTTTTTCGACATCAAAAGTATCAAGTCCGTGAAAGTCAGTGTTTACAGTTTATATTTTTTTAAATTGCCGCTCTTTTGAAGTGACGTGTTCCATAGACAGGCTCTATTTATTTGTGATCCAATCCCTAAGCCGTTTCCCCACAAAGTGGATCACCATAGGAATACCGTTTTTATTTATATAATACTTAACTGAATTTCAGGTACTGTGGTACATTGTTGAAGGAATGTTTACATCACTGGGAAGTTTGGTCGTTCAATAATACAGAGACAAAGCCCAGTCTTGGTCATAGAATGAGACAACTTATGGTCAGCTACAAGGTTAAGTATTTACATATATGTATCTAATGTATGTATACATTATGCTCACACCTTGTTCCCCATTCTAATACAGTTGGCACACCTCTTTCGCCAAATAAAAACGGTCAAGTACGATTCGGACCCATGCATTAAGGGTTTTTCTGAAATTAGGGATTCACTGATCCAAATTACGAAGGGAAATAAGAAATAATCATCTACAAATAAGCTTGAAGTTAAATTGCCAACCGCCAGTCTCCAAATTCTACAACAAATAATTCTTAAAAGATTCGTCACTTTTTTCACGAAAATTGTTAGAGCACATACAAAAAAACTAATAGGTCTGTTATTTTTGAAAGTTTTGAAAACTAGCTCTGTAATAGACAGTAGACACTCACTGCGTCAACTTGTATAATAGGCCAGTCTGTGTAAATTTTTTGCACCAAAATCACTATACAGCAAACGAAGATAATATGCAAAAAATCTGAAATTTTCCGTAGAATTCATTGCAATATTTTTAAAACAACTGACATTAGGGGGTCTTATAGAAAATGGCGGCCAAAGTTGGTGAAAATCACTTTATTTCGTTTAAAAAAAAATAGGATTTCTTTTAAAAAAGTTTAATTTAAAAAAAAACCGTAAAAATAGCATTATTTTAAAACGCCTGTATGGCTGGTTATACGGTATTGGGATTTCAATGGTTCCTTGAAAAATGTTATACAAATTTTAACAATTTATTGAAGTATAAACCCTATGTGATAGAAAATATTGTCTGTTATTTGGTTCATGTAATTAAATAATGATTACTATTTAAATTTAGGCATTAATTTATGAAAATAGCGTAAAATGTATACTCCCCTGGCTTGCCCCATTATCGATTTTTAAACATATTTGATTTATAACTGCTATAATGTTATTTCTGTTTTTATTACATAACTAAATGGATATCAAAAAATATATTCATAAAGTACAGTGTTAAAATATCTATTCGAATTTAAAAAAAATCACTGTGTTTCGCGTTACCAGAAGAAAGTGTCACCCTCACCTGGCGAAATTAAAAATGTTAAAATCTTGCGCAAAAATGGCGAAGGGATTGATTGACCTTCTGCGATGTGTAGTAAACAAAGTGAAGTTTGCTAAAAGCCGAGACCGTTGGGCCGATTCAAATAATAGACGCGTCAGTTGCATGCGCGCTGTGACCAAGTTGCTTTATGCCAGTAGTTGCTGTATTTCCCCTGGTAAGCATAATATTGTTATTTTTTATATTACATTATTATATATTTGTAAATAACAAAGGTTATTGAGCATAGGCGTCATGAGTTAACTTCAATTATAGTAACAGTTATGTATTTATTTGTATTGATAGGTTATGTATCATTTTGTCACTACCCTGGCGTCACTCCTCTGGCATTCTTTGTGCCAGGGGAGATACATATAATCCAGGGGAAATACAAATAATTGGCCAACCATTTTATTGGTGAGAACAGGACAGGTTTTTTTAGTTTTTTCCTGTGAACTATAAGGAAGGCCCTCCCTATTTTTTTTTTTAATTTTAGTCTCAGTAGTTTTGGATACAAGGGAAGGGAGGAACGGTCAATTTTCGCATATTTTCTTTAATATAATTTAAACTATGCATTTTAAAATTACAAAAAAAATATATTTTTATTCCTTATAACTAGCCCTTTCATTTGATATGAAATTAAAAAAAAATTTTTTGTTACGTTTGAATTACGTAACCCCACCCCCCTCAAATTAACCCCTAAAAGCAAAATTATAATTATACGTCCATGATTGGGTCATGCAACACTATATAATATGTACCAAGTTTTAACATTTTAAGTCCAGCAGTTTCGAAGAAAATAAGCTGTAACCGACGGTCGAACAGACACATGAGTGATATTATAAGGGTTGCCGTTTTTTCATCGGAGATGTTTGGAACCCTAAAAAACTGTTTATTTTATTTGTTATAGATAATCTTCTATGTTAAATATAAACAATGTGTCATGGTAAACATTAAGAAAAAGCAAACTCGGGAAGAGAGGCTTGAAAGCTGAACGGTTACGCTACCAAAGAATTAAAAATGATCCTGTCAAGAACTCCGAATTAAAAGATAAAGAAAGACAAAAATATTGTAAATTTTGTTTTCTATACTATAATATTATAAAGAGGTATAGTTTGTGAGGTTGTAGGGGGTAATCCCTGGATCTATTGAACCGATTTTGAAAATTCTTTTACCAATAGAAAGCTACGATATCCCTGAGTGACATAAGCTATATTTTATTTTGTTCGAAAATATCCATGGGCGAAGCCGGGGCGGCCTATTTAATAAAGAGTTAATTTTTTGGGGGCACTACTGTGATGATCTCAATGATAGTCATGTACCTATTCATATTCACATTATTTGTTTTGAATTGGAATAAAAAGTAAGATAAAGTTCCTACTCAATTTTATTTGTAAGCTGAATTTGTATTTTGTTCCAATTATTTTTTAATTTTATTTTTAAATAAAGAAAGGTTGTTTAATTTGAGGTATTTTACTTTACTAATGATCCTTTTAAATGAGGCTGTAAGATTTTTATTATTAGACATTTATTTTATTATATAAATGGGTAAAACATTAAATAAAATATTTAAGAAATGTATTTTAAAATAATGACTCATTGCGTAAGTCTTGTTGTTAATGAATACAGATTAATGTACCTTAACCACTGTCTTTTATTTTAATAACTTTACATTTCATATCTATTACTTAGTAGCTAGCTTGTCACTTCTCTGTCTCCATATGTCACTACTCTGGGCATAGTGTCACTCCCCTGACTACAAATTTTCCTCTGGCACCTATAAATCTAAAAAAATATTGTAATATCTTCTGGTCCAATTAACACTATAGCATACACAACGTAAACTTGTGATATAATTAATATCAAATCAAATTTATAACTTTTTCTTAGGGGCCACCAAAAAACCCTTTATCATATAATTACCCGTATCTCTTTGAAAAAATATTTTTTTGGAACCAAAAAAGGTGAAAATGTAGCTTTTGACAAGCCAAAAAAAGAACGTATTTTCAAATTTGAAAAATATTGAAAAGATTTTGCAAAAATCGATTTTTCGAAAAAAAAAAAAAAAAAGCGATTTTTTAAAATTTCAATAAATCATAAACCCGTGGCTTTTTATATTTGTCTCTGGACTTAATTTTCTTTAATAGTTGCCGTTGCTCTGTGACATACATGTGCGTGCGAGTATTGCGCGCTTCATTAATTGATCGGTAATATGAGTAATATCTGTCATAAAATCGGTTTCTTTTTTTGTTCTAAAAACATAATTTATCTTGACGTTTACGCCATGTTATATTATAGCTGGTATTTTTCTGCAAATTTCAAACACAATTTCGTCCTCACCGACCATCTGGAGCTAAAAATCGCTGAGTACTGCAAAATTAAATTAATCACACACGGAGCTCAGCGCTGTGGTAGGAGTGGAGTAGGGGGGGGGGGTCGAGGTCGCAATGAACATGAGCGACTGCCGCGACGCGGTCTCTGCATTTTTCCGAAAAATACCCATTTTTCGACCGATATTTCGCATATTACCGATCAGGTAATGAAGCGTGCAATACTCGCACATGTTACGGCAACTATTAAAGAAAATTTTAAGCATAGACACGATTATAAAAACGGGTTTATGAGTTATAGGAATTTTAAAAAATCCCTTTTTTTTTTGAAAAATCAGATTTCTGCAAGATCTTTTTAATATTTGAAAATACGCTCTTTTTGGCTTGTCAAGAGCTACATTTTCACCATTTTTCGGTTACAAAAATACGGGCGTTTTAAAATAATTCGATTTTTACTTTTTTTTTAAATAAATAATATATTTTACAATGATATACTATATAAACTGAGGTAGATGCGTGATTGACGCTCAAGCTATAGCAAGGCAAATGAGAGGTAAGTGTCCCACTATACATTTGGTCGCGCACAGTCACGCACAATCCTACGACTAGTGTACATGTCTCTCTTGAGTAAAATAATCCGCAAAAACATCAAGAAAAAATACATCTTGTGTGTTCCGCTTTTGCAGAAATTATACTGCAACTGTAAAGGATAGAAATGATATCTCATTTCATTGGTAAGTACAGAAATTTTATAATTATGGACATAACAATATGTTATTAATAATAATGCGCTGTTGCCAGTTCGCCGCTTGCCTGAGCGAGACGAACGATGCATTTTGTATGAGAGTGATAGAGAAGACAAAACGAAATACAGCTACAGACTCAGCGACTGATTATGGGGATGGTTGGCAATATCGGACCTGTCAATAAATTACATGAACCTATTTAAAAAAATTATATATTTTATTAAATGTACGGAAAATGTATATACATAATTATATTTACATTATTATAAATTTCTATAATATATTATTGTTGTATGTATAGTATTATGATCTTATTGTATTTATTTATCTTTTAGTCTCCCTAAAAGCGGATTAATAAGAGAAAAATGGATAGAGATAATCAGCACCCAAAGACGAGAATATGATTGGTTGCCAAGTTTTTACTCTAAGATTTAGACGTATGGTGCAACGATACAACCAGCAGTTTTGCGAAGTGGACATATTTTCACATTCTTTGTATATATTTAGGAAAAATATCTGTAACATTCTAAATAGTAGTAAACTTTTTTTTTGTATTATTTGTTATTTCTATATTTTTTGGAATTTGCATAAAAATATCCTGTTTTGAATGTATGTATAAACAATACGTTTGTATAAACAAACGTCACTGACTATATGACAGTTATTTTTTTAATATGTATCTATGTTGTAGTAATCTTTGTTGTATAGTTGTTTGTTGTCCTGAAAAAAAAAATTATTTAAAGACTTAATTTTAAATTATACTACATAATACATAAATAAGTAGCATACTAATATCCTATACCAAGACATAATCTACCTCTATGCTAAATTTAATTTAGAACTGTTCAGCCGTTTGAGCGTGATTGAAAGACAAATGGTCTATTTGTTGTAAAGTCATTGATTATTACATTATATTTATTAGTAAAATAAAAGTTTTTTAATTACATATTGTATATTTTATTATTCCAAAAATATTTCTAAGTAAAATATTGAGTGTTCCATTTAGACAATCTTCCCCTAGTTCCTCCGGAGAAGGTCACGCGTCGATGACGTGTCGCAACTTAAAACATATATTTATCTCTTTTTAACAAATGGATTTCGGTATTGAGCTGTGTTTCTCTATCCCTTTCATCGCTTGAGCATATAAACATAAGTAATTAATAGGTAGCTATAGTATTGTTCAAGCTGTTTATTATCTGCATTTAGTATGGGTATAACGTGTCTACTTATAGTACGTCATTGATATTTTACAATTTATTGACATCGGACTGGGCTAGACCGATCCGAAATATATAGTTCCACAACTTGTGTATTAAACTTTTTTTAAAGAAATCCTATTTTTTTTTTAAAACGAAATAAAGTGTTTTTCACCAACTTTGGCCGCCATTTTCTATAAGACCCCCTAATGTCTGTTGTTTTAAATTGCATAATTGCATTGAATTCTACGGAAAATTTCCGATTGTTTACATATTTTCGTTTGCTGTATATTGATTACAAAAAAATTACATAGAGCTCAAAATAGACAGACTGGGGTATATGTAGGTATCGCACGTACGTGTGGACATAACACGTATTTTTATCTACTTCATTCCTGAACACAATACTCTGGAGGTCTCATTTCCCGACATTATATAACATACTAGCTTTACGCCCCCGGATATTTTTTATTTGAAAAAAATAATCCTAAAACCCGATTGCAGCGCCATCTACCGTATCCAATTGTGAATCTTAACAATCCACTCACACACACAAAAAAAATCATCAAAATCGGTCCAGCCGTGAGTTCAGTACAGAAGAATTATATATTTAAAGATTTGTTTCAGATATTTGGCTTCCCATTGAACTTTCCTTACACGAACGTGAAGACCGCCATCAGAACAATAAAGTCTACCCTGCTTCATGACAATGAGGAGCCTGGAGTTGAGTTTGGGTTGGGTGTGGAGATATTCTCCTACCCAAATGGCGTGTTGAGTGTTTGGGTCTTTCTCGTCTCAATAACAAGACAATAGTTTTTTGATCATGTGATTTATGAGTAATGAAGTAGGACTGAAATAAAATGTTAACGAAATATTATATAAGTTTCAGCTTTAAAAGTACCTATTTGATGTAATTTTTTACAGTACATAAGGTAAAACTGAAAATAATGAAACACAAAGATATGAAGAGCAATATAAAATTTATTATTAAAACTCATTCAGGAATCTTAAAACAGCATCAGCTTAAATATGAAATAAAATAAAAAATAAAAATATGCTTGTATGTCTTTTTGTTTTAATGCTAACAAAATAAAATTAACATTTATTCCGTTTTTTAAAATATAGGTAAAAGTAGAAAAAGGAGATTAGTGCAGTGTTACCTAGATGTGCGATAGTTGTTTCTGTGTAGGAGGCGTACACCATATGGGCCACTAACGACAACTTTTGGAAATATACTGAATAATATACATATTAAGTACGCAATCACCCAGTCCCTGCTCCCTCCGGACTTCTGATGGCCACACAGCAAAACAAAACTTAAACCTACCTAAACAACTAACACTAATAATGTGCTATTTTTTATATTATTTTGATGAAATGATAACTAAACTGACACATATACACACTTTATACAATTAATGACTCATTCCATATATATCTTATTTATTTTACACTGTCATGTATAATAGACATTCTTTCTGTGGTTCATCCAATATTCAGCTTCTATTCAACCCTGAAGCAGTAGCGATGTAACATGCACAGGACAAACCACCATATAGTGCCTTGCAGCTAAAAACAGCTCAGAGGGGCTAGCACGAGTTTATTCGTCGTCGTATCGTCAATCTCTAGGGGAATTTAGATAAATGCTCAATTCAGTGTTGCCATATAGTTAGATTATTCTATGTTTAAAACAAATAAATTACATCACACAAAAACAAGATAGAAATGCGCATTTTGAATTTGGATGCCTTTCTTTGGCGGAGTTGTCAGTTGTTAATACCAAAAACGTTAATCTGCTATAATTATTAGGACTAACTATGTCACGTCTTGCATCTCTGGCTCAATTCATGACGATAGCATGAGACGCAAGAAAGTCGTTCTAGTAAGCTGCATCCATATGGCTGGATGTTACTTTATCTGCACGGCACTATACAACACATTTGAATGGCAAGCTAGGAAGCAAATACATAATGAATGATAGATAAGAGTATTAACATTAATGTGACCATCCAGAACAAAACAGAACAATATTTGTACAATCACAAGTACCTACACACCCTATGATTGTCACTCTAATGAATTCTATAATAAACTTCATTAGTTAGGCCTAGCTAAATTGTTATTTTGAAAAGAAAAAAAACGAGTACAGCTTTCCAAAAATTGCAGTTAGCGCAAGCCGTGTGCGTCAGTTAGCCCCGCAATCAGTTAGGTTGCAGCCGGGAGCGCCTTAACTGCTGCAGATAGTGACGCTGTATGGGCTTGTGGAGAGCCAGCTGTGCGAGGGCATCGTCCACAGAGAACCACTGCCTCTTGCGACCCATCAGACGAGAGTCCTCCCACTCTGCTAACTCCTGAGTCACTGTCATCACAAACACCTCAGTGCGGTGCTTGTGCTCACGGTTCTGGAACATACACCATCACTTATAAGTACATCTGTTATTGTTCAAGTAGTAATTGGTATTGAAATTTTTCATTTGGTAGTCAGATTCCCTCCTTCAAGTATTATGGGTAGGCAAAAGGGACTTGAGAAAAAAAGTATTAACCATTACAATCTCAACATTTATAAATATAAATTAGATATTTTTCCAGAATAAAAGAGGTTTTACTTATCAGGCAAAGTATAACAATATCTTAGGCGCGCCAGCCTGATCAGCTACAAGTGACCCATTTGAAACATCAATTAAAAAACAAAAACTTGAGATTGCACTATTGGAATTTCTTAATTTTTAAATACACACATTTTGGAGTATTTGGACATGCAGTCATAAAAGGTTGCTGCACTATTTTATACACTGTGCAGTTATAGTTAACAAGCTTTCTTTGGTTCACTGACATTAATGGTTACTCTTCTGTTCTGCTTCCTCAATAGACCTTTTAACAAAAAATACTGAGGGCTCCACACCACCTGCTGGTAATAGATATACAGTGAAGTAGTAATTATGTACCTCAAAGACCCCAAGACAGCGGCCCAGCTTGCCGATGACACCAGCTTCCTCTAGTACCTCCCGCACAGCCGTCACTGAGGGCTCCTCCTCAGGCTCCACACCACCTCCTGGTACTATCCAGTTATCTGGTCGTCGGGATGACGTCACCAGTAACACCTGCAACATTTTATATACTTATAAGGGGCCATATTAATGTCATTGATTGTTAGTGATTGTCAACAACCTGTTTTGTATTATGTGACATAAGTAGGGAGTAATTTCCTGAAATAAGATGAAAATGTGCAATGTTAATTGAAAGTGTAAAGTAAAGAAATTTCTTTAGATGTAATGATGGAACATTTCATTTTTTTTTTAATAATATAAAAACCTTAAATCAAATCTAAAGATTAAAAATAACTAAATAAACCAGGTCCGCGGAATAGTGGCAAGAATACTGCTGATTCGTTGAGCGATGAAGGAGCCAGCCCTCTTGTCACCAGAAGAGATGATCAGTCGAGGGGATACTTCTTTAATAAATTTTTGGCATTTGAACCCCACGGACCTAGAGTTTCTACACCAAACAGCACAAATTTGTAGTTTTCAATAATTGAACTATATTTGCGCCGTTTGTTAGACTCTGCGATTTCCACCGCAGCTCCCGCTTTGATTGCTGTTTCCCTGAGATGAGACGGCTTATTTTCATTCATTGGCTACTGCAAGATTCTCTCATTTTTTTATTGTTTTAAGTTTCAACACAATGTCTCCAAACCAATTTTATCAAAATCATCAAAGAGGCCATTAGGTATTTAAATATTTTTATTTTGCAACAAATTTAAAAATTGAGCAATTTTTCCAAGAAAATTTCCTTTTGTCATAAAGACAATGACAAGCCACCACCATTCTTTTTCATTATTTGTTTTTAGGTTGTTATAAAACCTAATTTTGTTATGGGATGGGAATGTACATAGAAATAAACTCAACAGATATGTTTAATTCTGAAATTGTTACTTATGACTGACACCTGCAAGATGTTAAAAGAGAGCCCAAAACATGACTCACACAATGCACATCACAGAATTCATGCTATTTACCAAAGTAAAGATTTGTTTATAATATTTGTGATAATGATATATCATTAGTTTATGTGGTATCATTAGTAATTGTGATACAGTGATACCATTATAGAAACAATGTGTAATTTGCAATGTGATGTGTTTGACATACTGTGTAATTCTATAGGAATAGCAGTCTTTTCAATTAATAACAGTTTAAAATAAGTAACTTTGTCTGGGACTGTAACACAGTTTCGGGAGCTGTAAGGCAACCCGTGAAAAAAGTAATTAAGATGCAGTAAATAAGTGTAATCTATAGTAAATACTGCATGGCTTACTTACTATAACTTTATGCTGCTGGAGTTGTGGAGTAACTTGTTTTTGTTGGCTGTTTGTATGACAGATGAATGTCAACATGGTCATTGTATGTTTTCTTTACAATTCACAACCATGTCAACCATATCTTACCTCCGTCTCGGCGTCAGAGCGCACACAGATGCAAGCCGCGCGCCGCCGAAATCCCTCGTCGTCGTAGATCCGGATGGAGTTCGGTTTCTCCTTGACCATGGTGAGGCCGCACGTGAAAATAAACGAAACACTAACACGAACGAAAAGCGGACATCAAATATAAAGAAAACTAATAACGGAACTAAATAATTGAACAATCAACAAACGCCATAGCCGGGGCATCCTAAGATAAACGTATCCATGTTAGTCGTTCAGTTGCACAACGTGAAACGAGCGTCTGCCGAGCGGCGGAGTTCGAACTCAACTGGCGGCGCGGTCGGTACAAGGTCCCATTGCTGCTAGGGCTGCGGTAGCGGCCTGACTCACTACAACACACGATACTCGAGTCTCGAGCTAGCGCGGCGGCGAGCCTGGCGAGTGGCGCAGCCCGACATCAGCTGACAGACGGAAGTGGACCGTTGGGGTTGCCACAAGCCAGCCATGACACCGAGTCCATAAACACGTGCAACCTTTGAAACCAAGGAATATACTATATACCTCAGATTAAAGACTACTATATATACTATCTTTGTATACTATAGTATACTTAATCTACCTACGTTTGAAACTAACTATGAAACCGTAGAAAGGTCAAAGTTTGAAACCGTTTGAAACCTATATAAAAATATACTCTGTGCTCAGCTTTGAGATGCACAGAGTAAGTAAGGGATTATCCTGAGTAATACTCAATAATATCCTGGATAGGTATAGAAATGGGTCCCACTTCTTGAGGGTATTTTCAATTTTATTTTATTCAAGTTTCATTCGTTAAACTATCAATTTCAATAACGTTTATCTTGCCTCTTGTTTTTCCATTATGTATGTTCCACGTGTTCTATGTTGACTTGTTTGGTTTTATCGCTTCTTTATATTTAATTCTGTTAAAGTGTTCTGTTATTATTATTTTATTATTATAACAACGAAACTAGTCTCTGGTTGACAGCCGGAAGCGAAAAAGGATATTGATGTGAAACATCTATAGGTACGCACCTTAGACTAGGGTAAAACCAAGACGTCTCAAAATTCAGGAGACGCTTGGTTTTGGTCTACCATATTTTCATTATTAAGAGTTCTAAATAGCCATAGTTTCCAAAACGCAAAGGCAATGTTGTACAAATAAACTCATATTTCCAGGATTAACTGAGATTTGCCATATTTTTGACAGATACAAGATGACCTTGACCAAAGGCCCTTAATGAATCAGTCATCTCTTCAGCAGTGCTGCCAATGTCAATTTCTAGATTCCCCGAAATTCCCCGCTTTCCATTGATGCATTCCCCGAAAATTCCCCGCAATGCTATATATTGAATAAAAACACTGTTTCATACAAAACATTGTTTATTTTTTAACAAAATTAACTTTGGAATGATCTTATAATATAAAATAAAAAAATATCTTATATACCCCTGCCAGACACTCGCCACACCTCACGCCACACTATGCTCCTCGCGCTGCCGCGATGTTGCCCTGTCTGTCCACACACTGCTCTACTCGCGTCGCTCCGCACTAGGTGATCCACAATGGATGTTGAAACTGTGGCAGCGTGCGCGCTATGCATTTATAGTATAGCTAATTATATAAATGTAAAAAGAAATATACGTTTACAAATATACATGATTAATTAATAAAAGTAACGTGTGTTAAATAAAATAATTTTTAACAAAAAAAAAACCGACTTCAAACAGGAAACTAAAAACTAAAAAATAAATTTACTTAGCACAAAGTAATCGTATTTTGATTCAGTTAATCAGAAATGATTAAATAAGTATTTTATAATTTTGAAGTAAGAAATAGGTAATAAATATTTCGTCGAAGAATTTGAAGTCATCATCAGGTCGACTCCAAACCTTCATTAAATAGTAGTGCTTTAAGGGGCGGTGGTCAAGGTCATCTTGTATCTGTCAAAAATATGGTAAATCTAAGTTAATCCTGGAAACGTGACTTTATTTATACAAAATCTCCTCACCCCAAAAGGATTGTTATTATTTGAAATTGGATTCAGCCATATTTTTATTATTCATGGGTTCTAAAGAGCCGTTGTTTTCGATACGAGCAGTGCCTTCGCGTATCGAAAACAACGGCTCTTTAGAACCCATGAATAATAAAAATATGGCTGAATCCAATTTCAAATAATAGGTAACAATCTTTTTGGGGTGAGGAGATTTTGTATAAATAAACTCACGTTTCCAGGATTAACTTAGATTTACCATATTTTTGACAGATACAAGATGACTGTGAGCCAAGGGTCCTTAAAATACTTAATGAAAAAAAAAATTAACAAATGCGCCACACTAGTCGCCACTACGATTTTCGAAGGTTCCCCTCGATTTCTCTGGGATGCCATCTCAGATCTTGGTTTCCTTATCATGGTACCACCCTTGAGATATCTCCTTTCCAACAAAAAAAGAATCATCAAAATCGGTTCATAAACGACGAAGTTATCCGCCAAGACACATAAAAAATATATTATACTAGCATTCCGCCCCCGGCTTCGACCGTGGACATTTACGAACAAAATAAAATATACCCTATAATTCGTATCTAATTGTAGCTGACCGAAATGAATAATATTCGATCTCTTTGGCTGTATAAAGAGTTCCTTTTTAACAAGATTTTGATTTGACACATTCTTTACTTTATATTTGATAGCTGTTTCCCACGACTTCTAATTTCAAAATGTTGGCAAACATATACACTTCATACACTGCCCACCCCGTTCCCGTCGTCATGCCGTGATAATAAAAAGTATCCTATGTTACTTCTAATACCTCCAAGAATATATGTGCAAAATTTAATGATGATCGGTTAAGTAGTTTTTGCGAGAAAGCGTAACAAACAAACTTACATTCGCATTTATATAAAGTATAGGTCGGTGTTAATAGGGATATACGGTCGAATTGAGAAACCTCCTTTTTTTTCAAGTCGGTTAAAAATGTCGCGTGACGTGCTTTCCTGTTGAGCGCTCGATGCGGTCCAAAGAGTACCTTCAGATTTTGACAGCGACACTTTCGTTTCGGTCGAATGGCCTTGAACAGGCCAAAACGTTCATGTCCAACAAGGACCGGCCAGAGATAGCCCGGGGCCGAGAGGTCCGGCCCAACAATGTGCGGGCAAATTCCGTGTACTTGTCTTTGTCCGGCTAAGCAAATTGCTCGGTATTCTTGTGCAGGACATACCCGGTCCGAGAATGTCCGGCCCAACAATGTGCGGGCAAATTCTGTGTACTTGTCTTTGCCCGGCATAGCAAATTTGCACGCACATTGTTGGGCCGGACCTCTCGGCCCCGGGCTATCTCTGGCCGGTCCTTGCTGGACATGAACGTTTTATACGTAAATACTCAAAGGTTCCCAAGGATGAGATTTATGGTTTAAGAATTAATTTTGAAGATTTTAGGGGTATTTCGACTTTTGTTTAGGGCGTGTTAAACATTTTTTTTAATCAGATTAGTACAATTTGTGTTTTGTAGGACAATGCTGGAAGCAATAGGTAGGTACATTTATCACAATCGGTCCAGCGCGAAATAAAGTACAATGACCAAGAAAATAGAGGTCAGTGACCGGGCGGGACATACAGCCGCACTGCGGGGGAGTGGGTAAATCGTGTTAAAAAATTTAAATTTTACTAAAACTCTTATTTAGGTAAGCATATAAAGAAAAAACGTTCAAACAGACATTCAATTTTATATCTTCTTATTTTCAAAATAAATATTTTTCCGTTTATAATAGTACTTTGGCCTACGAAAAAGAAAAAGACGACAAAAGAACGTTGGTTTTGCGTTTGACTTTTGTTGACAGCCGTTTGAATTTTATCAGTTGTTGCTTTGCTTTTCTTTCAGCGTTTTTCACTTTATAAAGTGTTTTTTATGATAAATAATGGAGATTTATTCCTGAATATACGTATTTCATTATATTGTCATATGTGTACGTTGAATTAATTTTTCGTTATTGTTGTTTACAGATATATCAAGAAAAATAATGGGTAATTATGAATCCATAACATTCAATTTAGCTTTTATTTATTTATGTATTTATATTCTTTAGCTCTATCTAAAGTTTAATAAAGTAGTTCAAGATATTGTATGTTTATGACCTTATTATTCTTAAATTATTATTCTTATGTGAAAGAATGATCTTTATTGTTTTTTTTGTTGTATCCAGAGAATACAGAATAAACCGCATACGTTCTTCAAACTGGGGCTAAAAATAAGATAGTATTTCTTGTAAAAGACAATAGTTATAAGAAAAATAAATAAGAACATAGAATAGGTGTTATTTTTTATTAAGTATTGTATATATTTTAGTATTAATTTATTACTAGAAAAATATAATAAAATACAATTAAATATACATATAAACCTATTAATAAACAAATCACCAAGATCACATGGGAGAGTACCCATATGGCTGGCTGCCTTGCCACATTGGATGGCGAATTGGCGATACTGATTCTTAGTGCCAAATATGAGCCAGCTCTTTGTTCATGAGACCCCTCTACCAATCTTTTGGCAATTTCTTTATAACCTATGGTAGTCAGGGATAATGTGGCTTCCTATTAGTGAAATATTTTAGAATTGGTTCAGTAGTTTGAGAGATCACCCCCTACATCTAAACTTACAAACTTACTTTACCTCTTTATAATATTAATATAGATTTTATGGATTTTTAAAGTGTATTTTTTGACTTGTCTTATTTGGTAAACAAACTGCATCTCTTTTTGAACATAATAATTAACATTTTAAATCTATTTTATTGTAGAACTAATAATAATTATTTATAAGTATAAAAAATACACTTTACCTATAGTATTAAACTATTCGTAATATTTCTTAATATGTAAAATAAAATAAAAATTAATTCTATTCTCTTAATATGTATTTAATTTTAATTGGGAAATAATTTCAGCATCCATGGCAGATATTGTTGGTATAAAACTTAAAAGCAATATTGAGAGAAAGCACAAGACTAGACCAACACAATTTCTAAGTGTTGCAAATGGAGTAAGTGCTCATACAATTATTTAATTATATTCTAGCTGTCCACTCCGGCTTCACCTTAGAAATATTCATATCATTGCTGACCCGATCCCATTAACACACCCATATCTTTGGTAGGTACCCTGATATTGAGATCAAGCAAAAATCAGATTATAAATCTAAATAACCACTATAATTCTCAAAAGTTGTTTCAGAGCCTATTGTGGACAAACATTGGGACAGACAGACAGACATGAATTCTAAATACAGTTATTTACGCATCAGTATCCTGTAAATTAGATCCCATTTAAGGTCTGTTTTTCTAGCCTTGTCTTATTTGGTAAACAAACTGCAGGTTTTATTTACAACTTTACACATCAATTAACATTTTAAACTTATTTTACATTTGCAGTACTAATAATCATATATTTTAAACTGTTATTTAAAAATTAAAAAAAAAGACAAAAATATGTCCAAAAAAATTACTTTAGATATTAGTAGGTAAGTAGGTATTAATGTAGAAATCACAGGAAACTTTATTTGTTTGTATAAATTAGGGACTGAGCTGAGCTGAGCTGAGCTATACTCAGCATAATCTGCATAATGGAATGTCTGCATTTTAATTATTTTTATCTAATCATATAAAATAAAGTTTATAAGAAAACCGAATTGACACATTTTATATATAATATTTAAAAAAGGTGTTCTTTAATAGTAGTTTATGAAACTGGTGCATAATAGGGGGTATTAAACACAAGTTTGTGTGTTTGTTTTGTAGCTATTGTTTGTTTGTTTATCCTTCTTTTATGTCAAAACAGAGCAAGGGATAGATATGATTTTCTTTACATGAAGATAGTTGGAGTTGAAAATTCTTCAGAACATTTTTTCACATTTCTAAAGCTAGTTTACTAATAATACACAATTACACTTAACTAATAATTTTGACTATATCTCTTTATATGCAACACATTTGAATCCTCACTTATTGTCTTAATTTCTTTCTTTTTTGTTTACTATATGTAGGTATGTGTCTCTATAAAAAAGAAAAAATATATAATATTAGAATTCAGGTCATGTATGATGTTCATAATAAATTTTTAAAAATATTGCAGGTAAAGAAACGAGTGGATGATAATGCAAAATACAGGAAAAGTTGTCGACTAACTGTATTTGATATAGGACGGAAGTTATCTATAGAAGAGACTCCAGAGAAGGCACCACTGAATGAGTTGGAACTCAAACTGCAGAAGAGGATGTTGCAGCTTGAGAAATGGAAGGAAGAAAGGGAAAAACATAAGAAGGCAGTAGCCAGCCAAAAGAAAAAACCCTTTTTGACTGGAGTCTATCACGTATCTTTAAAGTTTGAGCTCCCACCTCCTGTCAAACCCATGCCCAGCACATCTGGTAGAGTTACAAGATCCCAGAGTTCCAGAACTAATATACTCTCAACAAACATAGAACCAAAAAAACTCATGTCTATTGCACCAAAACATGCAAAATTTAATCCACCAAAATTAAACAATGTTCCACAATTGTTGTCTTTAGAAGAACTAAGTAGGAATAAACCAGTGCCTGTAGTGACTTTTGATCCTGTCCAACATAAAACATCAGTTATGACTCGTAACCAAAGAAATAGGCTGGCTAAAGGCACAGCTGATGAAACATCAAAACAATTTAAGACAACAAATGAGAAAAAATCACTCACTAACAAGATTGATAAAAACACCATCAAAAATAAGGTAGTGTCACCAAAGAAGGCAAAGTCGGTTGTAACTAAGAAGCAGTTGAATAATCAACTTAGTGCTAATAACTTGAAGTCACTGCAAAACATCAATTTACAAAAACCATCTATAAGTGGATTTGTACTACAGACAATATCTTCTGATAACACAAAGGGTAGAAGTAGATCCCGAAAATCTCAGGATTCTCAAAAATCTCAGGAATTTCAAAAATTGCAGTTACCAGATCAAGTCAGTAAAGATATTTCGAAAATATCAAATAAAGACACAGAAATAAAATTGAGAGCACGCAAATATCAAGACCAAGACAGTGTATCTTCAGATCAAACTGCTAAAGACAATGGTAAAACAACAAAAACAAAGGCAATCAAGGTAAAAAAATCACCTAAGAAGAAAAGAACTTCTGTTAATAAACTAAAAAATACAAAGAATTCCAACAAAGTGGAAACCGTAATTAACCCAGAAACTGTACCACTTATTTGTGTATCACAATCATCAATAGTTACACCGAAGATGATTCCAAAAAGTGAGTCTCGCACGGAAGAAAAGATTAGGTCTCCCAAAATGTCGGAGACAACGCCTGCTGAAATTGTTGAGGCTGTGAAAAATATGAGCCCCGGTGTCACAATGTCTCGTGGCAAAGATAACGCTCGGAAAGAAACTATGCAGAAATTGAAAGAAGGTATTGTATTTTCTGATAACTTGGGCCTCTAAAAGGTGATCAAGTACTAGTCTTAAACTAAAATACCTTTGGAGGCTAGTTGTACAGAATACTTGGTCCAATGAAAAAGTGTCCTAATGTCATTATAATATATCAGTACTAAATTCATCTAAATTAATAATAATAAATAAGCCATTATGGTGCAAGAACTACTACAATAACAAAAATACTTATGGCCACGGCCTCATCACATTTGCTTACAGATAAGCGAATAACACTTTTATTGTCATCAGGACTTTTAGAAGAATATTCCGAGGACACAGATAGTATAAATCATTACCGTCGCCTGCTCACGTCGCAGACAGCGCGACTAACTGAGATGTGCACCACTTGGGAGAAGGTAGCTGAAGACAGGACCATACCTGAAGATGTAGAGGTAACCATGAAAGTGTTTACTTTATCTATATGTTTAGTCTCCCTCTTAAAAATCTGTTATGCAATATGATACAGGGATAAATATGTTTACTGGTAAAATAAGGTATTCATTTATATTTATCCACTGCTCGTAACCTTCTTTCGGCGTTTGTTTCTCACGAAAACTGTGGCGCTGACGTCGCAGAAAATGGCCTACCAACGCCTACCAAATTTATAAGTGCTGTCACACTCGATATTTAATTTTTTAATACTTTTTTGTATGCAGGGTTTATTGATGGGCGCCATTGGTCAAGCCAAGTTGCTGATGACAAAGAAGATGGAACAGTTCTCCCGCCTGGTGGACTCATGCGCTGCGGCCTGCCGTGACGGTCCGCTGGTGAAGGTGGGCGATCTGGCTGGCTTCTGGGAGCTGGTCGTGAAACAGGTATGTCTAATATACGCTTTCTTCTTTTGTTAATTAATGGCGCCCAACCAATGATTTATATCGGTAACTAAGATTGTCCCATAAACTATTATATAACTATGAACTCGCGTTATATTTTCGATATTTTCTAACAAAATATAATATAGCTCTCAAGGATAATGTAGCTTCCTATTAGTGAAATAATTTTCAGAAATCAGAAGTTTCAAAAATTTTCTTCTACATCTGTATGTCCTAGTGCGGAGGTGTAAGTAAAAATCAAAGAAAAAAATGTTGCAATAAATCCAATATGGGCCGTCTGGCGGCTCTTCAGGTTTCAGAACGAGATTGTATTCCATGATTGGCTTGCCTCGGTTTTCTCTTTGTTTCTCTTTCAGTCCAGTATTATACTCAAACACTATTAATGCAACTTTTATCTATTAGATCCAAGACGTGGATCTGAGATTCGAGAAACTGGGAAAGTTGCGTGATAACAAGTGGGCCGAGCCGGAGAAGCTAGTGCAGAAGAAAGTGCCCGCCAAGATCGTGAGGAAGGTCACTAAGCCGAAAGCTCCGGCTGCGTCTAGCAGATTAAAGGACATGATTGCCGGTATGTACAGTGGCAGTCAAAGGGCCATACTAAGCTTTTTCCCAAGACCGATTTTTTAAAGTCGCCGCTGTTTTTTTGGCTGGGGATATAGTATTATCTACTAGCTTTCCGCCCCCGTGTTAGCCCGTGCATATTTTTGAACATAATGAAATATAGCCTCTGTAACTCGAGGATATTGTAGCATTCTATTTGTGCATAAAAGATGATATTGTGACTAAAATGAAGAAAAGTAGTTTACGCGGAAAATTGAAATAATCAAGGATGAAATATTGACTAAAAAGGTTTATATGGCAGAAGTGAAAGGAAATGCTGGCAGAGGACGACCTAGGTGTACTTTTACATGAATCTAAACCATCCAAGGACCCACTCAAACACCCAAAAAATTTTATCAAAATAGTTTATACAATCAGTATTTCCCCAATTTTTTACTATTATTTACTATATTTACTAAGACTCCGCTGTCGGTCCGTCTGTCTGTCTGTCCGTCTGTCAACAGGCTGTATCTCATGAACTGTGATAGTTAGACAGTTGAAATATTCACAGATGTATTTGTGTTGCCGCTATAACAACAAATACTAAAAAACAGAATAAAATATATTTAAGGGGGCACCCATACAACAAACGTGATTTTTTTTGCCGTTTTTGTAGATAATGGTACGGTACACTTGGCCGCTTTTTATTTATATAGTATGGCTAAATACTTTTTTTTATAAATTGTTTTAGCTGCACGTAAAAATCAGCAGCAACAACAACCGCTGGAAGACAAGGTGTTCGAGGCGGGGTTCTTCTCTGTGCGCTCTCCCGCACGGTCGCCGGGTGCGGTCGCGCCTGCCACACCGGTCGGGGGGTCGTTGTTGAAGAGTGTGCTGTCTGCTGAAGCTAAGAAGGCCTCTTCTAGTGCTAGGAAGGTGAGGCTTGTTGCTACATCACTACTAATGTATAAACGGGACCATAAATAAAAAAAAACCCCAAGATAATCCCTGCGACCCTATTCGCTATCTATGGTTTTATTGTGGTTATTGACTCGATGCGGTTATCGAGTCGACAATTGCTTGTTTTGGCATTTACTAAGCATCGGTCAAAATGTCTATGCCGTTTTACTATGGTTTAGGATGTAGAACGACATGCCATCGGGGCCTCCGATACATACAATCGTCGATAATTAATACTTAGCCAAATTTAATTCTGCACAAAAGAACGCACAAAATTTCAAGATGCTTCCAATTTATATAAAGACAACACCCAAAATATGTTTTTTTTTATAAAAGCCTAAAATAATGTTTTCTATTTCTGATATTATATGTTAACAACCTTACAGAGTTGTACATCGTTTGCCATGTTACGAGCGTCGCTGCTGGCGAAGGATGTCGATATTATTGGTGTATGTCCTCTAGAGGTGAGTAACATGATCATTAATATGTAACTAAATGTTTATCTGTCTGTCTTTACATGGACGGGCCTTTCGCCAATTTTTTGCTCTTTGACCAGTTAAACTGACCAGTTGCGCAGTAATAAGTTACCTTAGATTTCTTTGGTATCGGTTTGTGTCGCGATACAGAGCTCTAGATAAATAGTTAATTGTGATGTTTTAAATGGGAAAGGCGATCTAGGACGTCAAACTTGCGGGAACATAGTGTTTCCAATCATTAGTTTTATATATTATTTTTGTATTTTAGCATAATCATCATAAAACGAAAGAAAAATACAGTGGTACAGGGCCTTGTACTAGGCGTCTTCGCCCCCCCCCCCCCCCCACAGTGGCGTGGCCTAGGGTCCAGTAAGGCAAGCCAGCTCGTCCCACTAAAAAAAATTAATCACCAATTAATTCGTTATCAATTTGGTTTAGTATAGATATTTTATAATATTAAAAAACACGGGATCCAGAATTAATTAATACTTTTTAAATTACAATCCGAAATAAAGTCATAAACAAAACCCGAACCAACCTAAAAATAATTCCATGTAAATGAACATACTTCGTCCGTCTCACAAAGTCGCATGGTATTACACAGGATATGTGCAATGTATTATTTTTCACAAGTGTGAAGAAGAAGTCCGATAGTATTTGCAAGCCACAAGCCAACGAGAGTAAGCGAAATCTATAATAAATAGGTGAATAAAGTTCATATTGATTTTACTGTTTGGTCATAGGTCATAGGATTTTGGGCTGTCATACGAAGCCAACTACAAAACTAAGTACAAGATATTTCACTAACACTTAATAAAGTGTAAAACCGTAGAACAGTTAGAACATTTAATAATATATTGTTGTCGTTATGTTATCCAGATAACCCCACTGAAAATGACCCCAATCAACTTCAAAGCGACACCGGCTCGCAGCATTCTCAAGTCCGCCAATGTTACCAACACAAAAAAACCCGTCAAAAAGTCACTGAAGATTGTACTGTTTGACAAAGACAACGAGGACGAAGAATCTAACAAATCCGTAAACGAGAACGTATTTCACGAAACTGTGGAGCCTATCGCAGCTGGCAACACTGACAGTGGCGTCTCCTCGATGGAATCTGAAGAGGCTAAATCTGGCAAAGAGAACACGCCATCTACAAAGAAAGCCCAAAAGAAATTGGAGAGGCAAAAGGCTATCGATGAACCTCAAGAGACAAACAGGCGGTCATCCAGAAATAAACCTTTTGAGAACTTGGACACTAACATAGATACGCCAAGGTCTCGACGGAAAAGTGACCTAATGGAATTTGAAACTCCCATAGCGACACCAAGGAGGTCCACTAGGTTGAGTAAGAAGGACTTCCTTGAGGTAGAAGAGCCACCAAAGAGGTCTAATAGGAGGGGCAGGAAATCTGCTGCTTAGATTAAAACTATTTACTTTTTAACTATGTTCTTAGTAAGTCGCCTTAGTGGAAGTGACAAGGATAGATGAACTTTACTATAGTGTCTCTTGCTCACCCCTCGCGTTTACTTAGCAGGGGTCAGCTATAAAGCAGTGAGATATTATTTGAGTTTGAAAAGTGAAGAGATCTGTAATACAAGATGGCGTGACCACATTTTATGTAAGGTCCGTTTTTCTAGGCATCTTTTTAGACTAAGTTGTTATTTAAAATTCTTAAAAGACGTTATATTAACAATTTTACACATTAATTAACATTTTTACCCTATTTTACATTTGCAGTTCTAATAATAATATTTTTAAAGCAGTTATTTTTGTAAAAAGTAACGTAAAATTTGTTTGCAAGATTAAGTCTAGAAAATCGGACCTTACATAAAATGTGGTCATACCATCTTAGATTACAGATGTCTTCATTTCTCAAACTCAAAAATGGACACTGTACACAGCAGAAAATAATACACATCAGGCTTTAGAATAGCTCAATGTCATATGTGTACAAAACCGAAGTCTAAAGGCATGATGGATATTATCTTCTGTCTGATACTGTCCCACATTTTGGTGACACAAACATACTGATACACAAATTATTTTTATATCTTTAGCAGATTTTTAATTCTTATTAGTATTTTGATAATTTTCCTATTTTAGAATATCAATTTAAAAATCAAGAAGTGAACATCTATTACTGAAGGCGGTATAGTGGAAGCGACTGACATTTTACATTTTAGTATTTTGATAAGTCCTTCCAATTTTGAAGTAGATTCCAAAAATAGTTTTATCCGACATCACATTTAGCTTTGTTAGATTTAGTTCATATTTATTAAGTTTTTCTTATGTGTTTTTTGTTTCAATTGTAATTGTTTCTTACTATCACATAAAATGTACCAATTAACTTCTTAATCTTATTCTAGCTTTAATTTAAATATAGTTTTTTTTGTTATTCATACAATATTATTGTTTATTTATAAACTTAAAAGTCAGTTCAGATCACAGTGCCTTTAAAAAAAATTAAATAATGGAATATTACATACAAAGTTTATATGGTATTTTTGAGTAATTCGTGTTTTCCATGATTGTGTTTGCTTTCTATAATATATTTGATTTCTAATTAGTTTTAATTTGATGCGAGACTGAGGGAAATAAACGATATTCATACAATATTCTTTACTTCCACTTTGTTATAAATCCTAGCAAATAAAATATCCTAAACGCAGATTTTAATTTCGAGGGTTTGAGTTCGGTTGGAACATCTTTTGCAAACCTTAGCCTAAGAATTGTTATTATTGAGTCTATGGTAAGCTGGCTATCATGATTGGTCAATGGGTTTTAAAATGCGTATGTGACCTATTTCTAAAATGTACGTTTAGTGTCGCATTATTTAGTCGATCTTTCCTGCTTCCTACAATCCTCATGGTCCTTCGAGCGAGTCGTGGGCATAGTGGCCGTGACAGGCGGATTATATTTATTCTGTCAGTCGCGTTCATTCATGGATTAGGTATTAATGATCTCTGTATTTTCCAATAAATTGCCAGTCCATTTAAAACCCTACTTCACATGATGCAGATATCAGTTGGCATTAATCCAAAAGGAGCATTTCTGGCAACAGACCCAACTAGGTCATGTACTGTACACTGCCAAAATGACATTCAGATAATCTAGGGCTCTTATTGCTTGTTGGACTTGGCCAATATCTGCTGTGATTTAGTAGATCTCACTAGTAAATGTGTAAGTACGACGTTACACTCGTATAGTTTGCAAAATAATCGGGGTTTTCAGAGTTTAAGGTGTAGTAAAAAAATGTAAATGCTTAGAAGAAATTATATCATCACTACATTATATAACAAAAAAAAGTTGTCATGGCGTATGCTGTCTAATCCATCTACAAAAGTCCGCGGTAGGTAAACCCATATTGTACCCATGTGAAGCCGGGGCGGGATCGTTAGTAGGTAAATTATAAATGCGAAAGCGTGTTTATTTGTTTGTTTTTAGGGTTCCGAGCATTTTCGATGAACAAAACGCAAACCCTTATAGGATCACTCATGTGTCTTGTCTGTCTGTCGCAGCTTATTTTTTTTCATGACCCAATCACAGACGTCGAATTTCGATTTTGAGCGTTAATTTTCGAGGAAAAATATCAAAGAAAATATACGAACATTACCCGTATAGTGAAACCGCCGAGTCCAACATTTTGAAAATTAATAGGGAATATAGTCAGAATGGCGCGGAACCCTTGGCGCACGAGTCATACCTACTCGCAACTTGCCCAATTATTGCACAAAACTTGCACAGGGCACAGCAGGGCCGGCCAGAGACAAAGGCTCCTTTTTATTCCGGGAATCCTTCGGGATAAATTCTCATGTCACATTTCAAATATTTACACGGACGAAGCCGGGGCGGAGAGCTAGTAACAAAATACTTCATTGTTTTTTATATCCGCCAATGTCAAGTATTATAGACGTCACAGTATCACTGACTAATCTATCACAGCGCGGACGGGATTAAACTGGATTCCCCATCACGTCTCCGCGGGCGCGTGCGCTATTCACCAAGGCGTGACGTGGAATGTACCCTAGAATATAATAAAAAAAGCCTTTATTTCCGAATTTAAAGTTAACAATAATTATGAACAAGTATTTTAATGATTCTATATAATTTATACAATACAGACATTGGTACCTAACCTCTCATTCGGTTTGCCTTTCGGCATAGGCCTCCCCCAAAGCCTTCCAAGTTTTCCTCTCCATCGCTTTCCTTCGCCAGTTAGTCCCAGCTATATAGCTAGAATATAGAAATTACAAAAACGGTCTAAACTGGGACGTCATTTGAAATAATAATTAAAGTTGTAATTACTCCATTCAAAAGTGGAGATAACAGAACGTCGGATTACGTAAATCTATGCAAATTTGGCATCAAAATAACCTAGTCTAGTACCCATAATGGCGGGTAATTTAGCGACGCGATGCTGGCAACACCGATTATTGTCAAGTTGAATATTCCCCGACGGTTTCTATTGTTTAAAATTAACGAATGAATTAAAATGGACGCATTAATCCTCTTTAGAGATAATCTTGTAACAGGATAACTTTCACAAACTCCAAACGAACGGAGCCTTTTATTAAGGCAAGGCGATTCGTGTTTAAAAGTTTTTTTTTTTTTTTTTTTTTTTTTTCTTTCTTCACGGGTTCAGCTCCCGAAACCGTGTTACGGTTCCAGGGTACCCAGCGGAAGACCAAGTCTCCCTCTATCTATTGTTTAAAAGTTGTATGGAGAAAAACGCACACGCTCCATTTTATTTACCAATCCTATTCCATTTTCCATTCCTTTTTTTCTTCACGGGTTGCCGTACAACTCCCGATACCGTGTTACGGTTGCGGGGTACCCATGGGTTTTTAATTAAAAACTTATGTACTTTGGTACCTACATAATCCGACACACCACACTTAGAGGCTTTTCCATCTAAATATATCTCAACAGAACTAGCCACTAGTTAGGTATAGCCTCACAAATACCATCGGCTAAACGAGGGAGACATTGGTCTTCCGCTGGGTACCCTGCAACAATTTTCCATTCCATATGCACGTCATCACGTCAAGCTCCGTTTTGACTCAAAAGAAGGACAAATAAACACACTTTCGAATTTTATAACATAAAATTATGTAGAACATCTATACTTATCTATGTATATCAATCAAACTAAAAAAATACACTGTGTAGAAATTGTTGTAAAACCAATATGATATCCATGTGAAGCCGGGATGGGTTGCTAGTTTTTCAATAAACTACACCACTATTACTTCTTACAATAAAAGTATTATTATATATAGTCATGCTACGTGAGCTGGGACTATTCTAGGGTACACAAAAATGGGCACTTTTTCATACCCTTACCTCCCCTTTCCCTCGGGGGCAGTATTTCTTGTCGACTTGTCTCCGAAGATACTAAGGTACATTTTTGTTATTATTATCGTGCGTGACCCTCTTTTGTGTGTTTCTAGATTTCTTAGTACCTACCTACTTCATATACTTTCTTCTTCTTCTTTTGATATATGGCAACAGTGCTGAAACTAGAGTTTAATCTTGATAAATCGGTAGCTAAGATTATTCCGCCGACTGTGATAATATCTTATTAATTACGTCTATCACTAATCACAACCATCACCGCTAGGACGGGATTACTGCCGCCATGACAGGACGTGGAATCTTCATATAGGTACTTATTCACGTCTCCGAGTGATTTTGATAGGTATGTAGTTGTAAAATCCCAAAGATATTGTCATATGGAGTAATATGGACCTGAGGGTTTTTTTTAATATGGGGCAGATTTTAAACTACAAAATCTTGTTTCTGTGGTGGGCCAGAAGCATTCTGAGGTGTCTAGCATTGCCTAGTGTCCACCTTTGCTACGCTTGGCTATGAAATATGCGGGAAGACAATTTATATGAAACGCTTTACCATTTTACCTAGTAACTTAGTGAGTAAACGTAAATGAATTTTGACAACGTGCTGTTGACAACAGGGTAACATCAGTTTCTCGCGGTGGCCCCGTGCACCCACCGGCTTCACCCACCATTTCTTATAATAAAGAGCTTTTTCTGTAGATCCTGTTCGGCCTCCACAGTCGGGGATCGTGACTCCGACTCATCAGCTTCTCAATTATCTTCCTCCATCGGCTGTGGTCTTTTGCCTGATGAAGGAATGTAGTAATAGAGGTTTCCAGGTTTTCGGACACTTGATCGGAGCATCGTTTTGGGGCTTCGTCTTCGATGTTTCTTTCCCTCCACCCTGACCATCACCACAAGCTTTTCCATGTTGAAAAAGTGTTGAAACTATGAAGTTCATTTATTTTCCTCGTAGGTGTAGTATTGGATCACTCGGAAGAAAGTGTCATTCCCAACTGTGTGTTTTTATTGCACATTTGTTGGTAATCGGCCACTTTCTTCCCTTCTAATCGTTGAGTGTGTAGACTGTTATGTTATGTTAGTTTTTTTGCTAGAATCATATAAGCTGGTAATGGCGAAGTTTAGCGACAATATTAGAATATGCTACACTATAGCTCACGTTCACATATTTTTTCTTTACTCGAATACTACGCCGCACAGTAATCGCATCACTGTCGAAGCATACATTTTTATATTAGGTATATAAGCCGATCTAAACATCTTATTTTGTTATCATGCCTGTATAATCTTCTTCACACACACATCTTCACGGCGTCTACTAACCGCCTTTACAATATTATTATCTCCCTCTACCATATTTAAAAACATATTTGTTAGAGGGAGACAATACATTGTATGACTTTGTAAGCGACATGCTTGAAGGTAACTTGCTAAATGTGGACATTGTTACCGGAGTGTCTCTTTAGCTACGATTTTTATCAACAATTTTATCATCCCCTTATATAACTGGTGTAAAGACTCTACAGTCTACACAGAGACAGACAACTATCATCCCTTACCAAAACTACAGTACGAAGTTGCGGGCACATTGTACAACCCCAAAATGTTGATCTCAAACGGGTAAATAAGTCTGTTTGAAATATGAAGAGTAGGTACTGAGAGTTTCATTAAAGGGTTCCGTCCAAGATAAGCTGTTTATCGTTGATCTTAATTTATTTTATTTAATTATTTAGGGAGCGTGCCGTTGTTTGTCGCAATATCCGCGCCGTCTGCATTTTACTGCATTTTGTAGGGATCTGGCCCCTTTGTTGATTTGTGTTTGTTTTATAAAGGTCGATTTCATTGTTAGACGGTAATAGACTACCCTATTGCTAGTTTATTATCAAGTTTGAATACCTTATTAGAGATAGATATATGCTACCGCGGACTTTTTATAGATAATTTTAATCTACACAACTCTTTCCTACACGGATTAGACAGCATACGCCATGAAAACTCGCTGGGGCTAACTTTTCCCCTGTCTTTATTCACTTATACTGTTAATGCTTAACTCCTAAACATGATAGGTCCATGTTTAATACTCGTAAACCTTCCCGGTGAATCAAGCTATCTAATAGTGAAAACCGCAACAAAATGCGTTTAGTAATTTTTGCGTGAAAAGGTCAAATACAGACAGATTATTATTATGTAGTCTATGATTTCGAGGTCTAAACGAGTCGCGTTCTGTTGTAATTCAAATCCGTATTATAGTTATTATTAGGTATTGTATTAGTAGATATTTTCCAAATAAACTCGCTAGACTGGAGAATGTTCGAATGAAAATATGCCTCCATAGGGTGAGTCTGGGTCTGAGAACTCCACTTTCTAAACAAAGTTGTATTGTATATATTTTGATTCAATCTAAGTATGAGAAGATATTCACCGAGAAAGTTTACGAGTTAGGAGCTGAACATTAACACTCTTATTAATAAACTCGAAGTAGCGACGTAGTTAACTAAACTATATTTCGTCTCCGTCTAACAAATCTGCAATTAATTATGATAGACTGAGACTATTTAGTTACTACGTCGCTACTTCGAGTTTATGAGTGTAACAGTATAAAAGAATCAAGTCGAGGAAAAAGTTAGCCCCAGCGAGTTCTCATGGCATATGCTGTCTAATCCGTCAGAGATATAACAAAATGATGTAGAAACGAATTGTGTAGAATAAAATGATCTACAAAAAGTCCCCGCAGTGGCATATAATAAATATTTATCTCTAATAGTTTCTGTGGAACATATAAATATATTTTATCGATTGGTTATCACAATATAATATTAGTTTCAATTTGGTTTCGATTCTGTTTTTCAAAAAAATTAAAGGAGTGGTCTGATGGAATGAGGAGATCGTCAGTAGCGGGCATGTTAATTAAATGTTTAGAATATGTTACATTATTGTGAACAGAGGGTGGACGCTGGACGGGGTGGACTGTGGACTCGACCGATGTTACGTAAATATCTGTTGTGCGTAGTATTTTCATTGAAGAACTCAGTGTCGTGTGGGCTATGTTTTTTATTTATGTCTGAAGATAATAAAATATTAATAAACATAAATAATATGCATGTGGTAATTTTATTTAGTTCGCGCCTGAGGTTTTCATCAATAGTTACTTTCGCATTTATTATGATATTACTAGCGATCGCCCGCGTAGAATTTGGTAGAATCTATTGTGAACAGGTTTGGGATATGTTCGTATTGTGTAAATCGGCCTTAAATCTCCAAACCAACCAAAACGACAAATATAGACAATGGATTCGTTCTCTTTTGGATTTTAGTACATTATTGACAGTGGAAAACTACGTCCGCATGTTTTCCTTGTTTCAAAATTGGTAATAGTTTAAAAGTTAAAAAAGTTTCCCGGGTTCAAATGTCGCTCGTGCCAAAAATGATAAGAATTTATAAGATAAACGTACAGCTGGAGTCCGCACTTCTGTAGAAACGTTTCTTTTGACTTTATGGGCTAGCCGTGAATGTAACGAATAAAACTCACATTATAAGGACATTCTGTGCAAGATTTTGATAACAAAATGTATCCAGCACGCTATAAGTTTGGTTTACATTATAGTCGATATCCATTTGGCATCAAAGTGAACTACTTCAGACGTAACTTAGTTTAAGATGCACTCTGCTAAGTCTAGAAGGAAGATATCCCATCTTAAACTAATATACTTAAGTGCATGACATCCACCTAATAATAACTTACTGTAGTAACAGCTCTCTAAGTCCAGAGACACTATTTAATGGACAGCTCATGAAATGTAGACATTGTTACCAGTATCTCTGGCCATGGTGCAAGGTATGTAGACTGCGAAGATTTAAATAAACTTTTTCTGTTTCTTTCTCTTCAAGCTTTTTACTCTATGATAATCATCATGCAAAAGTCTAGTGGAGAACATTAAAATAAAAAGTCAACCAACTTCTAATTGTCGTATCTATTTGAGACTTTGCAAAATTTGGTACCATCAATCTGATCTGATGATGGAGCCAGAAGGTGGATAGTGAAACTATGTCACTTTGGACACGTTGAAACCCCATCGAGTTTGGGCTCGTTTGATTTGTCTTCACAAATACTCTGGCCCTAGATGATGTCCAGGGTCCTGATGATGGAGCCGGAAGGTGGCCACAGGAACTCTGTAACGAATCAATGTAACCCCGAGTTTTAGCTCATTTGGTTTGCGCCAGTGTGCGTCTTTTTTATGAACAATTAATTATTTCAGTACAAATCATAATTTTCAGAATCCAATATCTTGAAAATAGTGTTGTTTACAAAGTTGCCGTCATCGATTTATTTTCATTGTTCATCATACAAAAGATCAATAAAAATAAAATTTTTAGCAAGCCCTTATTTTCTCGACAGCCCGAGAATGCCCCCGAAATTCCGGTCGAGAATTATTGAGTCCCGAGGAAAATAATTCAGGAACTATCTATGATACTATACTTATTATCTATTCTGTCCATCCTTATGGGACCCCGCCGTGAGCCTATGTATAAGTTTATGAAATACTAGCATTCCGCCCCCGGCTTCGCCCGTGGATATTTACGAACAAAATAAAATATACCCTATACCTACCCCTACCCCTACCCTTATCCATACCCGTACCCCTACCCTTACCTCTACCCCTACCCTCTACCACTACCACTACCTCTATATCATCAATAGTTTTCGCAGCGCACGTAAGGAATTTCTTAGGTCATTTTTTTACACCTTGGGTTACATTATTGGAGTTTTAGTAATCCCTATTTTATTATATAGCCTATGCCACTCAGGGTGAATGTAGCTTTCCAATGGAGAAAGAATTTTTGAAATCGGCACAGTAGTTTTTGAGTTTATTCATTACAAAGATACACACACACAAAAATACAAAAATACAAATCTTTCCTCTTTATAATATTAGTATAGATTTATTTACCCTGAACAAATACAACATGTATGAAAGAAAATCAATAAAGCGCCCTCCAGACGTTTCAAGTATTCAAAATTCAGTATGACTTGTTACGAGTCGTTCTGGACGTGACCGTTATTATAAAGGAGAGTTGTCTGGGGGGCCGCCAGGGGGGGACATTCTGTACTACTATGGTTGGATTACGCACGGATGATGTGACCAAAATGAAGAAAAGTACTTTACGCTGCTTTGGACACGTTGAAAGATTGAATAAAAAGGTTTATAAGGTTGAAGTGAAAGGAAATGCTGGCAGAGGACGACCTAGGGGTACTTTTATTTAACATAAAAAAAATGTATCCATCGATGGAAATATTAAAAGTACACACAATCGCCAAGCATGTATGAAAGGTATGATGAATATAAAAGAAACGAAAGAGGTATGTCGGGATCGTAACAAATGGCATTCGATTGTCACTGCCTATTCCCCTCTTGGGATAAAAGGCGTGATGATAGATAGATAAGTATAAAAAACTGTCAAGTCTTATAGATTCCACCTTTCAAAACAATTTCTATAATCTACTATGTATTAGTGAATAGTGAATTAAAAAACCGGCCAAGTGCGATCTATAAAAACGGCAAATAAAATCACGTTTGTTATATGGGAGCCCCCTTAAATATTTATTTTATTCTGTTTTTTAGTATTTGTTGTTATAGCGGCAACAGAAATACATCATCTGTGAAAATTTCAACTGTCTAACTATCACGGTTTATAATTGACAGATGGACGGACGGACAGCGGAGCCTTAGTAATAGGATTTCCGTTATTACCCTTTGGGTACGAAACCCTAAAACACCATAAAAACGTACCTATGTGAAATGATCTATAGGGACTATTCTGGAGATAATTGTTGTTTTAATTTATTTCAAAGTCAGTTTAAAATACACCACAAATATAATCAAGACAATCAGAGCTTCATATAGGTCATTTTGTGTCTCAGTGCCCCAGTGGTTAAGACGTCTATAGGTAGACCACTGGTTCGATCGCGGCCATGTACTAAATATACCCAGAACTGACCACTCGTTGGGTATAGCCTCACCATCGGCTAAAAGAGGGAAACTTGTCCTTCCGCTGGCTATCCTGGGACCGTTTACCTACGGTTTCGGTCCTGTAAGGCATATAAATAAATATGATTTTAATGAGAGCACGCAGTTTAAAAATAAAGTAAGCCACAATATTTTGTGTGAAAACATCTTATGCGAAAAAAATCGACGTGGGTAGAAGTCGGAGCTAGAACCGCTTTAACTTTAAAAGTGCCACTTTACGTGCCACCCCTTTTATCCCAAGAGGCAGAGACAATCGAATGCCATTTGCTACAATCCTGACATACCTCTTTCGTTTCTTTTATAATCATCATACCTTTTTTAATATAAAACCATAACAACAATTTTAATGACAAAATAATCAAACGTAAAGTTAGAGAATAGCCCCCAGAAGATGCGGGTCACGTAATGCAAAATATACCTTACCGCGCACGGACACGTCTTCAGGCGATACGAGACAAAATTGAAAGCCTTTTGCTGAAATGCATTAACATACAGTTACCTCTAATACAAAAATAATACCATCTTGAAAGGTATATCTAGCCAAATAAGTTGAGCTTTGATATTCGGTGTGCAGTAAGTACCTACCTAAGTATATTATAAATGTGATCTGCTTTGAATGTAGTACCTGTACGTACAAGGTGTAGAGCAGGTGTTTAAATAAAAATGTTGACTTAATTACTAAAAAAATTAACCTAAAACATTCAGTCATTTGTTGATTGTTTAATACTCTAGGAATATTTCCAGGGATCAACCTCGATAAAAAATACTATTTGCACTCCGGTGGGCGGATGCTTATGTAGGACGATATAAGGTTGAATATTGCTTGGCATATATTACGTGGTCATGGAGCTACACTTGAAATTTCACTTATTTTGTAGCTTTTTCTTAAAATTTGTTAAAGAAAAACAATTAAACAATGAAAGTAATCGATTCAAGCTATTTGATTCTTAAAAAAAAGTAAATAGTTGTCGCACAAAATATTGTGAATTTACGCAATTTTTTATAGAGGTATTTTGCATAATTTTTTTTCAATAGACCAAAACATTTATGAAAAATCTATTAGTATTGTTTGCTATGCACTATATTTTTTTGAGATTGAGATTGATTCCTGACACTTCAAAGTAAGCGTTCAAAAAAGCCACTTTTAGTAGATATCGTGTATGCACCCTGCCTTTTGCATAAATCGCGTACACCACTCAATCAATTTGTCCTAAAATTTAATAAAATATAAGTCTCGGTGAACTCTATCAATCGTCTAAATTGGTTCATTACTTTTTATGTTATTGTGCGACAAAATTACACATAGTAGAAACTTTCAATGTGGCCCGCAAGATCAACCGATTTTTTGAATCCCGAACCGTACGGCCCACCGCTGAATCTTATTTCTAAAATTTGGCTCGACTGATATAAATGTGTATTGTAACAATATGTATTGTAAAACAACTTTCACACTGTTAAATTCTCTGAACCTATCCTATGAATAAGAAAAAGTATAGAAAAGTAACAAAATTGTCTATAAAAATGACCCTATATATAAACTACGGCAATGTCGACCAATTAAAACGATGCAAACGCTAGTAAAAATGTCAACCTTACATAGGACGGCATTTTAAACAAATTACGAGGTATAAACTGAATATGGTGAGAACTGTCAACACAATCGCGAATGACGGCGAGTGACTGGCAACTGACAGCAGCGTCGACTCATATTATTAGCCCGTCTCGGGTGCCATTTCTTGCGTATTAGTTACTTGTCTATTCCTTTTGTGGTCGCAGCTCTGAACGAGATTTTAATATTGCAATATAACTTTCATCAGTTCATACAAAAATACCATAGATAAATGCACTTTTTCCAATTTTTATTTCCTTATAAACTTGATTCGGATTATTACGAACATTTAAAACATTGTCAGTTTATTATTATTTATTAAACCTAACCAGGTCTATTATGCGACCTCGGGTGAAGTTTACAGAAAAATACCGACGACAGATGTTCGTTCCACAAGAAGTGTACAAACTTAGTTCCAATGTAGTATCTAGCTAGGTATATCTTACCTGCATTTAGAGTGCAAAGTGCTTCAGAACACAATAAGTGGTTTAAACCGCACCCCATCAGACGGCCAACTGCTTCCAGAAACTTTGTTAATAAGCTTCCCTTCTTGCTGCTCCTTACAATGTACTGTTTGATGCTAAATATATGTATCTATTGAAACCACATCATGTTGTTTTAAGGGAAGTGCTGCATAAAGTAGGTATAAGCTTTTGCACGCGGTTTCACCCTTATCACTATCATCACTTCATATTATAAAACTAAGTCCCTCGCCACGTCTGTCTGTCTATCTGTGACTTTTTCACACAAAAACTGGAGGGGCCGTCTCCACGAGCGAGAGAATCGCGGCGATAGTCTCGTCCGTGCCATCAAATTCTATACAAACTCTATGGGCCAATCTCCACAGAGCGATACTATCGCCGCGATTCTCACGCTCGTGGAGACGGCCCCTTGAATCACGTCGGGGAAATTACTCGTAGCGGGGAAATAGTTAGCTTCGTCGAGTTTTCATGGCGTATGGTGTCTAATTCGTCAGAGATATAACAAAATGATGTAGGAAAGAATTGTGTAGAATAAAATTATTTACAAAAAAAATCCATCTGTTATAGATAAGTAGTTATAAGCGTTTTTATGTAGGTATAATAATAATAATAAATCTTTATTTGCAGAAAAGTACCTAGTTTACAGTAATATCAACTTTTTTCACCAGCATAGTTGGTATGCAAATTTTTACAAAAGAGACAAATTATAATCAATCATGTCAAATCTTAAATATACACAATTACATTTCTTTCTTTTAGTACATTATAAATTAAATTAAATGTCATATTAAATGTCTTAATAGTTACAATCTTTTTCACAACCCTTTTAGTGTATATAAAACATCACGCTGCGTCTTTTAGAAGCTATTGTATCAAAGATATTGAGTGATCATGTGATATTAAAATTCAACGGGCGAAGCCGGGCGGGTCGCTAGTAATATATCATATTTTTGCCTGCCTATACATATGTGAAGAAAAGCTGGTATAACTTTTGATCAGCGTGGTATCTGGATTTCATAAACAAATTTAATTTTTAATTAATTTCTCCATAATTGATAAATCTTTCTTTATTAGCAATTTTACTTATTAAAAAGCTTTAAAAAATCTGATAAAGTTTTCCACCAAAAAATAATTCAATTCGTCCCAATTTAATAGAAAAATCATAGAGTTTTTTTCTATTTGAAATGAAATTGGATGACACTCAAGTAGAGCCATAAACGTCTCCTGTAAAGCCCGTAAATAGATCAAATCATCCTGAATTATATCCCACCCTTTAGTCAGGTGATGGAGGTATTCTAAGCCTCCCTTAGTCCCCTATACCGCTTCTATACGATAAACTTGTTCGATAGCGTCCCTTCTCAACACGATTGACATGAACGAACGTCTACTTAAAGATTTTGCAGGCGTTTACTTATTCAAATTTTCATGAATTACGTATTTATAGTAAAAAATGTGCATACCTACCTATCTGCTACTATTTTTTACGTCTATCAACTTCGGAATAATTGGCATAGAGCTCTGTACAGACTAGGACATTTGAAATACTACCTTCCGATGTTATTTTTAATGATTTTTTCCCAGGGAGTTTTCATACATAGTTCAATAACCCGTAACCGTAATGTAACCGTGGCTTACAGTGTGCAAAAGTGTCTAATCTCAATCAATTAAAATTATGATAATCAGAAATGAAATGGAACCATAAAATACATATTTGAGATGAATGGAACGAAGAGACAAGACAATACATACTGACATAAGAAAAACCAAAATATGACAAAATTGACAAAACAAATATCATAGATTGTGTAGTGGTTCGGGCGCTCTACTAGATTGGCAATACAAAAGAGAAAGCGCATAACTACGCGTATGATAAAGCGAGATAGATAGACGAGAGCGTTTTCTGAATACTGTAACAGCTTAGCGTCAGTATAATTTCGCTTATTTTTGTAAAATATCCTGTTTTAAAGTATAATTTAATTAATTAATTTAGTTAATGCTATGCATGGTGCAGTGCCTGGATGTAAGTCATCTAAGATCCACAGAATTACACATACACGCACACTGATGTATTAATTTTTCTTGAGTAGTAGTTTCAATCTAGTAGTAGAAAGTCCAGTATAAATTGCAAATCAAAATATGCAGAAGATTTCAGGCCGTTTACAGCGTCAAGAGATATATTCAAAAAGTCATTGTTATGGGATCGACGGGGACTTTTGACATTCTATTGGCAATTAAGTATTTAAGGTCTGTTCTTTTATATAGGTGTTAGTGCAAACTCTATTTTTTCGTAGGTATATAAAAAACCCCCAAAATCAATGATCAAATTCTCTGCCAGCCAACACAGTAGGAATGATTACAACTACACCAGAATATTTAGTACATTTGAAGCAACAATTTTAGTTCCTTATACATTGCAAGCTATATCACAATAGCAGTTATTATGACATGACATGTTAAAGGGCCCTACAAGATATATCCGTGCTAAATTCAACAGTGTCGGAATGATCTAACAGTTAACACCGGAGATCCATAAATCGATCTACGGTTGCGTACGCGCAGGGCGGGTGGTCTAAATCCGCAGCGTCATTCACTAAAGAAATTCCACTGGGTTGTTTTATTGTGTAGAGTTATGGTGTTTAGATGTGGCAGTGGAGAAATCTAGAAATGTGCGGTTCATGGAAAATAAATTGCGAGATATCGTAATTATACCTTAGTTTACATAAATAAGTAAATCTACCCTATCTGTGTTACACTTCTTTCCAGTGTTATAATGATTTAATTACTGTCTTACCTAATATAGAGTTAGAATATCTGATTGGGCATGTAAGATCTTTTATTTTCTGTGTGTAGGATGGGAAAGGGAGATAGCAGTGTTATTGGACGAAAACGGAGATGAAAGAGCACTAGAATAGATGAAGAATAGGGGAACTGTCAAAGAAACTGTAGTAGGTAGTGTAGCTAGGACAACAGTGACTTGTACTGGGCGAAGATATTATAAATAAGTATGTAAATAATTATAGATGAAAGGGAAAATTATTTTATTTGCAACTGTGCACTAAACAATATTTTTTATATTATTTTATTACAATAAATATACTGCGGCAATATTAACGCATCTTTTTCTAAGTATATAATAAATAGATAACAAATTTTGCCTATTAAAAAAAGGTGTACCGACTTCAAAAACTATGCACTGAAAAGTGTGCTTTGCGAAAGCAAATGCACAAGTCACTATAAAAAAAATACCCAAATCGCTTCAAGTGTGCGTATAAAATTTGAAGAGTTCTTGATTTCTCCAGGATCCCATCCTCAGATCCTGACCTGATGTAGTATTTCAAACAAAAAAATAATTCATATGGGTCCAGGCGTCTTCAAGTAATCGGGGAACATACATAAAAAACGTAAAAGATTACGAATTGAGAACCTCCTCCTTCTTTTGAAGTCAACTTTTGCCTACAAAAGAGGTAAAGTTTGTAAGTTTGGATGTAGGGGATGATCGGTCAAACTACTGAAGCGACTCTAAAAGTTCTTTCACGAATAGAAAGCTACGATATCCCTAAGTAATAATATTTTGTTTTGTTCGAAAATATCCATAAAATGTTCCCTCTGTGATAGATTCATAACTCTACATGTAAATAAATTCGGTCGAGTATCGTAGTAGTGTTTTTGTCTATCTCTAGCGGGAAGTGTCTGATACTTTTATTTCCACTCCGGCGCACCTGACGAATCAATTTAGGAAATAGAAAAAAGAGACCATGTCTACTTCTGTCTGATTATGCAAGAGTTGGGTAGAATAAATACATATACTTTGTTTGTCTCTCTATGTCGACTAATAACCAAATTATATTTTTTGAGACTATTTTCTTAATATATCTATCGCGTATCTTACCGGCGTTGTAAGTAGGTCAAATAAAGTGAAAACCTAACATTTTAGTATGTAGGCGTTTTGTTTATATAGGGAAACAAAACGTATGCAGTTCTTTCCTCATCTTTTTTCCGGAATAAAAGGTAGCTTATGTTTTAATCCAGAATACAAACTATTTGTTCTAGAAGTTTCTTCGGAATCCATTTAGCCGTTGAGGCGTGACTGAAGAGCAAACACAAGCATTATAAAAGTATTACTTAGTTCTTGAAAGCTGTACAATTGTACATTTAGGTTATAGGTTTTGGTGTGGTTAGGTTAGGTTTAGCCAAGAGCTACGTATTAATGTTATAAATAGAGATTTAGAATTCAGACTTCTCACGGTCTGGAGTTCTTCTAAAAATTACAGATACTTACGCCTCAAGAAGTGACACTGCACTCACCAACAAGCTTAGGCCAACTGGCAAAAAGTGGACACTGTTACTGGACAATATTAATATAAATAAGACCGTATGGATGCGACCTGCTTATATTTTATAAACAAAGAGAACATAAAACCAGAGAAAAACGACGGAAACTAAAATATTCAGGAGCGAATCCGACGCAAAACCTAGTTTAATGTAAATATCAAGCGTGAAGCGACCCAGGCTCGTTGTTTTAATACTTGTTGATAAATGTAACAAATACATCAGTATGACGTTTATCTCTCAAGGGGTCGCTCCGTACTCCACACTCAACGCGGACTCAAGTCTGTCAACCTAAAGTTCCTAATGAGTTTTACGTAAACCAGTTCATCTGATTTATTAAATGTATTATTGTAAATTGAAGGCGACGCTTTAGGGAAGTATACTTTACTAGACATTTTATACACGGTTTATCCCTCGTGGAAACAGGCCAATAGAAATATGTTATTTAATAAGATATGAGGCCTTCTCTTCCAACTTGTATTTATTTTTATCTAAATAAAATAGAGAATTACATTACATAAACATACAACCAAAAAAAATGCGTCGGTGGCCGAGTGGTTAAAACGTCTAGTATTAACTAGGCAGACCACGAGTTCTATTCCGTAATTTAAAACTGATGTACATAATCCGAAAAATCAAACAGAACTGGCCACTCGTTAGGTATAGCCTCACAAATACCATCGGCTAAACGAGGGGAGACTTGGTCTTCCGCTGGATACCTTGGGACCGTAACACGGTTTAGGTTTTAGTCGGATATATTGAAGTTTAGTTTTGAAAAAACTGAATTGGACAAGATTCGTTGCATCCACAAACTGATAGTTGCGCTTGTGAAAAAGTGTAAATTGTTTCTGCTGTCTTATTCTAGAACAACTTTTCAGTTAGACCAAATACTGTAATACGAACATGAACCCTAGAAATTCAGATGTAAGTAATATAAATTCTAGCCCTCATTTCAAAACATAATGAAATCTTTTTCGAATCCGCAAACCCTCCTCCTTAGCTGCCGGTGCTACGTAATTTAATTTTTAATATACCGTCGACGTGGCGGGGTAGGTTCACCATTAGACACGTTTTAAAAGAACAAAACAAAGAAATAATATTAATGATTAGGTGATGATTAATATTATTATGGATATGTACAGACTTGGACGACCTGATGATGGACTCTAAAGTTTTACCTAAACTATTATAGATAGAGAAGCGAGCAAACAACGCGAACTCTGCAGCAATAAATAGGTACTTAGATCAGTGTACGCCAACAACGTTTGAATTTGTTCAATTTTCCTAATTTGTCTTCTAAGTCTACGCCTAATTCTGCCCTAAGAAACTCAGATATCTTCTTAAGGGGAGGAACGAATAATTTTGGTTGATTGCTGAACTGAAATTCCAGAATTCTACAAATGCTATGAACATACAATTTGGGCATCTAAAACTACAGGGATTTTATCTAGTATTGTGTAGGATGAAAACATGATTGGTGAAAATTTTCTCGATAACTCACCTCTTCAAAAACACCTTTTTAGTCATACGACCATACTCTAAAGGGATTTACGTATAAATTTTATACGAATCTATAGGTAATTTCAGTACCTAGTATTTATTAAGAAGATTTTTCCCTGCATGTGATCATTTTTTAATAAATTATTTATTTGTAATGTGCCGCTTACGTCATTTATTCCGAGGTGCGACACATTATGCCCTTCTCACTTCTGCAGCAAGAACGGACAAAGCGCCGTCGTTTTCTTGCATGACGTGATCGTTGCGCTCGAACCACTCATGGGCCCGAACCACGAGTTTAGGGCGTGGCTTACGATTAAAAATTTCTGAGTCGTTCCTCGTCTTAACATTTGAACGTCAAAAAAGAAGACATAGTCGCGTTACCAAACGTCAAAATGAGGGTCTGTGTGCGTATGATATACCATAACATCAAATACCATGATAGCCATCCCAAGCGCTGTATTTATCATTATATATAGATACATACATGTACCAACACGCCCGTTTCCCTAAGGGGTAGACAGAAAGTTTGAAGCGCCACTTCTATCGATCTTTGCATACTTCTCTTGTTTCATCTACATCCATACATCATTTTATACATGCACGTCAATTTTTAGTACTGCGTATTTGACCTTTATTAAGGTACATCTATATAATATCTACGGAATATTAGGGATATATCTAGACAAAAAAACGAGCCTTATTTAGAGTAGTCGCATAATTATGATATGGAAAATATAACATCTCACTTTGGTAACAAGCAACATTAACATTATGTCCTGAAAACGTTAACACTTTATACACAACACGCACAGTTGATGCATTGTTACCTTTCTCTTTCCCGTCACACACACGCACACACTGTTGGCTGACAGTACTAACCTGTCGGAAAATCCGCGCGCACTTATTGGTCAAATCAAATAGCGCGCGCTTCCCCGGCTTCCTGTTACACACTTCCGTCCCTTTTCACGAAATCACTTCCACAGATTGCAGGAAAGCGAGAGCAAAGATGTTCACATCAAATAATGTACCCACGTTATTTTTATGTCCGCATCAAATAAGATGAGACGCGAGTTTGACTTGCTTTCCGCGCTTTCTCGTTGCTTGTAGTTTCTTTCCGTAAAATCCAAAATGGATGGCCACCCTATTAAAGTTGGTGGGCTCATAGCCGGAGGGTGAAAGAATAATATTGTTAACATTACTCGCGGATTTCACGGGTTAGTGACGAGCACCGGCGGGATACCTACCTAGTATAAGTACCTACTACAAATAGCTGCTTCCAGCTAATTACTAATTTTTTTATTCCTATTTGGTTCAATATAGTTCGTGCTTGCGGGAAAATGTCCACCGACTTGATTTACTAATACCGTTAATACTCAGTTCCTATAAGTGACAGAGTCACATTACATACATAGGAACATTCCTCTTGAAACAATCTATTTAATAGTAAAAAGCAGATCAAAATCCGTTTAGTAGTTTCGGAGAAAATCGGGCTCAGACATACGGTATTATTAGCGACCAGAATCAAACCCGGCTAATCTGCTTGTGATCCTAATGAATGAATTTTCCTGTGTATCACTATCTGTATAAATAAAAATTCAATGCAGTTCGTTCTTGAGAACAGCTGGACCGATTAAGTTATTTTTATTTTAAATGTTCGTAAAAGTTTTTAGAGAAAGAAAAATTGGAAAATTCGGGAAAAACTGATAGTGCTTTTTCCTATAGGATTTTTGTATGGACTCAAGACCGGGGCGGAAAACTAGTGATTGATTCAAATATTGATAAAATAATGGGGTCCAAATGTATATATTTACAGAATACAAAAAATATTTTCTCCCAATATGAAAATTCACAATTTTGTGTACGGTATTGTAGCCGCTACTGTTTTGTATAAATATTTACAACGAAAATTCATATTGAAATCATTCACATTTTGAATGTAACATAAACCTTTGTCCATTTACATCAGAATTTAACTAATAATTTTCCAATTTCATATTTATTATTCTCATTATTAATTTTGATGTAGGTATTTAAATATAAATAGATAAAATCTTAAAAATAATTTCGTAGTTAGTAGGAATAAATTGTGCCAAACATTACACAAATTAATGTAAATGTGGAGAAGTGCTGAATTTACACTATATGACTACTTCTTCTTCTTCTTCTTTTTTTCAATATGGCGGTTCCACCAATATTAATCGGTGATTTCGCCAATGTCAAGTAGTATAGCCGTTTACGGTGATTATAGCCAATAAATCGGTATGTATGATAATCCCGCCGACCGCGATATGTCTTATTAATCACTGATTAATCACAACCATCGCAGCGCGGGCGGGATTAAACTGGATTCCCCAACACGTCTCCGCGGGAGCGTGTGCTATCCACCAAGGCGTGTCGTGGAATCTATGACTACTTAAGGGCCGTTGGTCAAGGACATCTTGTATCTGTCAAAAATATGGCAAATTTCAGTTAATCCTGGAAAGGTGAGTTTATTTATACAACATTTTCTTACCACACAGTTGATTGTTAAGTATTATTTTAAATTGGATTGTGCCATATTTTTTAACGACGAGAAAAAAAAAAGACGTTACTCAATTCGACCGTATATATTTTATTTTTTTATGTGTGTTCGCGGATAATTTCGTCGTTTATGAACCGATTTTGATGATTTCTTTTTTAATCGACAGATAATTCTTCCGAATTGGTCCCATTTTAGTTAGTTTTTCAGTAATTTTGAAAAAAACTGACTTTTAAGTCAATTATCAGTATCTCAATGAAATATGTACCGATTTAGACGACTTATTTTTTTAAGGATATAATAATTTCTCGACATTATCTCACAGACATATAACGAAAATCGGTTAAGTAGTTTTTCAGAAATTCAGTAATTTGTCTCTGTTTACGGCTGAAAATTATGTATCAGAGAAAAGCCTTAGCAACGGTTGCACACGAAGTTGTCAATTTTTGTATCGACGGTGGTCTAACGGCTAAAGGTATGGTATTGTATGGTGCAGCTCAGGATGCAAATGGTTCAAATCCCATCCACAGCAGTTTTTATTTTTTATTTTTCCATACTTTTTTTTTTATTTGCGTTATTATTTGTCTCTCAGGGCAGCAAAATCACTTAAAAGGGAAAAATAAATTAACTTTTAAAAAAAGTGTACCGCCTTCAAAATTTGCACTGAAAAGTAAGAAATAATAAATATTTCGTCGTAGAATTTGAAGACGGTTGGTGCCAAATTAAAAACAACTTACTTCCCAAATTCACTAATCTAGACAATTCATTAGGAACCTACGATCATCAGTACAAACATATATAATATTGAACAGATATTTAACTTCTTAGATGTTTACTTAATTTTGTATCCTAATTTGGCACCAACCGTCTTCAAATTCTACGACGAAATATTTAATATTTCTTACTTTTAAGTGCAAATTTTGAAGGCGGTACAATTTTTTTTAAAAGTTAATTTATTATTATTTAGGGTTCTATATAGCCGTAGTTTTATAAACGAGCATTGCTTTTGCGTTTTGAAAACTATGGCTATTTAGAACTCTTAATAATTTAAATATGGCTCAATCCAATTTAAAATAATAACTATCAAATGTGTGGTAAGGTAATGTTGTATAAATAAACTCACCTTTTTTATTTGCCATATTTTTAGGGTAGGGGTAGGGGTAGGGGTAGGGTAGGGGTAGGGGTAGGAGTAGTGCAGGCAAGCCAACGTTTAGGCAGGACAACGACTGCCGGGTCCGCTAGTATTATATATAAATATACACATACATATTCATTAGGAAAGGTTCTCCATGATAGTATACATTCTAAAATAACTTTTAAACGCAATTTTGAAGTGACCACATATTATACAAGAAATGCTCGAAATATTTATCTGCCTACGCCAAGAACAAAAATTATGGCAAAAGAAATATATCTTTTGAGGGACCGCAGATTTATAATTGGAATCATTTAATATCTTTAAAATTACATTGAAGTCCTATTTTATTTGTGTAGCAGCTAGTTTATAAGTATTTAATTATAAATTGCTTATTGTAAGTGAATGTACAATAATCTTCTTTTGTGACTATATAAAAATTCTTTAAACCTAAATGTTACGGTATTTTTATAATCCGGCTCGAAGGACCAAACAATAACTTTATAATAAATGTTAACTTTTGACATTTAGCAGCATATTTTTTTTTAATTCAACACACCTATATCTAATTAGTTATATTGGTTATTAGGAATTCTGTAGTAAAGTTCGTTCAGTCCATCAGACGGACATACAGTTATTTTCGCATATATATTAAATATGAATTTCGAGCAATATTCCGTAAAATTTAGAAATCAACCTCGGTCGTTATTCTATAAATATTTTCGTTTAGGTAGAGAATGTATGGTAAAAATATATGTATGATATATAATAATTAGTTGACTCCCTCCGATGTTTGTCCTCACACAAGGCACGAGCCCCTTATCTCGGGGAGACAGCTTTATGGGACCCTAAAACACATTCTAGTATCAAGTGAGCAAATAAAAGTAATAAGCTTTGTTGTCAGTGCATTATAAACGAAGGCAATGATCGCGTCTATTCTGTTTCTTTACAAAAGTCACTTGCGAAGACTCGCGCCCTTAGGGTTCCATATCATTTATTCGGTCAGAATTTTAAGACAGGATTTTCGTTTAGGTTTACCTGTAAACTATAAGCCTTATTTTCTCTATTTTTTTCAAAATTTTACACTAAGTAGTTTCGGGGATAGGGGGGGGGGGGAGGGGTCACATGATGCATTTATAAACAAAATTTAAGGAAGTGAGGAAGCAACCCATGAAGTTTTTGTGTATCCATTGCTCTCGTGGTTTCAAGTTACCGGAGGTGATTTAAAAAAACATATCTTCATGGCCTTTATACTCTGCGGTGTGGCCAGAAACACCAGTAACAATCTCCACTTTTTGCCAGTTGCCTAAGAATCAAATAATTAAGAGGCTACCTTCATATTAAATCATATTTTTCAAATCGTTTTGAGTGAAACCTAAAGCTCTTAGAAATATAGAAAAAATTACATGTTATAATCAATCATATTTCATAATTATCTGTCAATCATAAAACATGTTTTAAGAAACTTTGCTCGATAGAAAAAAATTGCAAAGTAGCCTCTGAAAATAGTCTCCTTTCCAAATTTCTCAGTAGTACATGAAGTATTGTTTATTAAATTAAGTACAAATTTGTATCATCTATTACTAAAGTAAGATGTTAATTTAGATTTTCAATAACGCTACTCCTTTAATTTAAATAAATAATTTTTGATTTGTCACTTAGGACGTTTGTTCCAAGCACCTTCCGTGCGCCTCTTCTCTTTTGTTTCTATTCAATGCGACAGAGAGAGATTCAGCGGAGAGACCAATCGATCACGTAGCGCTGGGTAGCGCTAGAGTATCGTATGCAGCTAGGCCACGCCCCTCAAACTATGATTTTATTTGAATGTATCGTCTTAAATAAATTTACAGGCTCTAACCAACCTTCAAATAAACCTTATTGAAATGGGTCCATCCTTTTGGGAGCTATGATGCCACAGACAGACACCTGGACATACATACATAGGTTTCAAACTTATAACACCCCTATTTTTTTCGTTAGAGGTTAATAACGAGGAACTGAACGGAAACGATTTGATCATCACTTGCAACAAAACACTAATTGTCGTTATAAATAATCGACTTCTCATTGCTTCTTATGCTTGGAAGGGCAGGTAAAGCCGGCTGTCCGTACTTCTGAAAATATGAATATAAACATTTTGCATTTTTTTTACCATATATTTCTATTTTATGACATTTTAAACTTTGCCTTCTCTCCTCCGAAGCATGAGAAGCAATGCGAAGTTGATTATATTCATAATGAAAATTGACATAATAACTAGCTTTGTCCTTTTGAAATGTGGCATGAGAATGTACCAGGTTTCCAGAATAAGAAAGAGCCTAAGTCACTCTCCGGCTCTCCAACTATCTCTGTGCAAACAAACAAAAACAATGTTTTAAACATTCTGCAATCGCTAACATACAATACTTGAATAGAAGCATGTTTTCGGTGTAATATATTCTACTAGTCCTTTTGCACAATTGGAAACATTCACAAATGGAAGCTTGTTGTTTTTTTAAGTGACACGACTATGAATCACTTGTTAAATCTTGTGAACAGCGTCATACAAGCGTAGAGGATTTAACTCTGTGCGACGGATCGAATAATCGAGAAATCTGGCGCTCTTAGTATTCACACTTCTCCCCTCAATTCGATGTGTGTGTGTGTGAGATGCTGTATGGATGTACTATCAAGAGCATTATTGGACATACACTTGAAAAACTTTCGATTGACACTTTACTGCATTTCTTCTTCTTCTTTTATTATGGCGCAGTGCTCCACCAATGTTTATCGGAGATTTGCCAATGTCAAGTATTATAGCCTTTACAGTGTTTATAGCCGATTAATCGGTATTTAAGATAATCCCGCCGACCATGACTAATCACAATCATCACAGCATGGACAGGATTAAATTGGATTCCCCATCACGTCTCGATGGGCGCGTGCGTTATTCACCAAGGCTTGACATGGAATCAACTGAATTATCAAGTTATGACGTTCCGGCAGTGTCAAAATATGACAATAAAATAAGTCAGTTGAGATTTGATGTGATTATCTGATAGGTGGCTTTAGAAAGGAAACAAAGTGGAAAGTTTAATGTACACGCGAATATAAAAAATGGTTCTTGTTCTGATTACCCCAAACGAGAAATAAGCGTGAATGACTGTCTAGTCATGTATCATGGTGACTGGTGAGCCTGTCACTGAAATAATTCACTACAATATGAGAATACTAAACTTTGGAGTTGATAGCCTAATGTAGAGCGTTGACATGAAGCCAGGATTAATTCCCACTCATTTCCCATTAATCGTCTCTTCATGCTTCGGAGGGCAGGTCGGCAATTCTTCTAAAATATAACAGATATTTAAGTCTGTTAATATTTTTAAGTGGACACCGTTACTTTTGTCTCTGGCCACGCCTCTCTGTGTTTTAAACTTTGAAAACTTAAACTGTGTTTGAATATTTGTTTGTCTTTCTTTTACGCCATAACAGAGCAACGAATCGACGTGATTTTTTTGTACAGAGATAGTCGCAGGACCGGAGAGTGTAGTAGGCTACTAATCTCTTTCCGGAAATCCTGCGGGTAAATTCTAATGTCACATTTCAAAAATGGCAAAGTGGGGGCGGAAAATTAGTATAGTATTTACGTGCCCTCCGTAGATAAGAAATCATCCCGAAATGTGTAAATCGTGGCGAGAAGTGTGACGGGTGCAGAACATCGCGTATTATTAACCGAACTTCAAAAGAAGGAGGAGGTTCTCAATTCGTCGGAATCTTTTATGGTTTTTTTATGTATGTTCCCCGATTACTTCTAGACGCCTGGACCGATTTGGAATTTTTTTTTTGTTTGAAAGGGTATACTTCTCAGGTGATCCCATGGTCATCAGGTTAGGATCTGATGATGGGATCCTGGAGAAATCGAGAACTCTTCAAATTTTATAGGCACACTTGAAGCGATTTCGGTATTTTTCCTTAATATCTACTATCACTAGTGACTTGTGCATTTGCTTTGGGAAAGCACACTTTTGAGTGCATATTTTTTGAAGTCGGTACACCTTTTGCGCATACGTATTTTGGTTTGTTCTGTGTTTTGAGCAATGAGCATAAGATTAGTGTAAATTATGTGTAGTATCACGTAGTAAAATAAATAGAAACACAAAATGCAGCAAGCGTAGTAGTTCTATATCTGTCCCAACTCGCACGGTCCCACCTAGGTGTCCACTTGTGATACCTAAACTGTTGGAACTTGTCCAACTCTCTGTAACCAAAACTAAACGGAACTTCTCTAATACAAGTTTTAACTAACTCATTTAAGGTTCCTCTCGTTTTACGTCCTGGTTTCGCTTGTTGAACATTTAAAAATGTGAAAGCAATTATAGAAGTGGCAATACTTTTTCGTACAATACGTGTTACGGTTCCAGGGTACCCAGCGGAAGACCAAGTCTCCCTCGTTTAGCCGATAGTATTTGTAACTTTAGATGGAAAAGCCTTAAAGTGTGGTTTGTCGGATTATCTATATATTTTTTTATTAAAAACCCCATTGGTACATGGCCGGATTGGCCGGGATCCGGGATCGAATACCAGACGTCTTACCACCTCGGCCACCGGCCACCGACGCACCTCGAACGGCAATCCAACGACTGTGAATAAAAGGAATACTCCCCAACGCATGTCGTTGGAAAGTTGTGTATATGCCAATCTATTAAATATTTTCAATGGCGCGATACAGGTTTCAGTATTGAGACAGTAGCGCCATCTATCAAACGTTTTTCTCCAGTCCATCTATACAAACCAATAAATTGAACTGTTATGTGATTTCAAAATTAATATAACTAGATGACCTGTAGAAAGAGATTTTTTTTTGAGAAATAATATAAGAATAGAGATTAATATAGCGTTGACTTGAAACTGGGAAATCCCGGGTTCAATTTCTAGTCGTGTCCGTCAGTCGCTCAAAAATGGCTTAATGGATTTTGATGAACTTTTCAGGAATCATATTTCCCGTAGAAATATAAAACAACAAAGCAAAGTGAGCAAAGCCGGGACGAAAAGCTGGTATGAAATAATGTAGCTTCATAACAGGGAAATAACTTTTCAGTATAGATTTTCTTAGTGGAAAATGATTTTCAGTGATTTCAGCTTGGTTGTGATTCATGAAACACTTGCAACTATTGGTAGATGTATGAACATGTTGAGAGGCACTGTCATACATCGGTACAATAGGATGGCACTAACGTAATATCCTCTCATTACAAGAAACACGCTCGAGTAACTGTTGTGCTATGACGGTAGAATGTAACGTAACTACATTTTTTATATGTATAAGAACTATTATGTTAAAGTTACTTTCTGTTTCTACTGACCACTACATTCAGGAAACTTTCTGTACGATTCTGAAATATTCCAATACTATTTCAATAATTTCAATTTAAATCCTTTTTCAATTGTGCTTGAATTAATTGATAATTCCAATAGAGAGGCACTGAGAATAACCATCTGTCAAAAAATACAATTGACGCCATTTTAATTGAAATAATTCTAAACGTCAATTGATTAGAATTATTTCAAAATAGCTCATCATGTTTGCTTGAAGCTTATTGTAAACTAGCTTTCCGCTACCGCCTTCGGTTGTGAAATTCATGGTATGTACTATGTAGGTAGGTATGTGAAAAGTGAAAAATAACAACTTGTATGTTCAAATCGATAATGAAAGAGATTACTCAAATATTAAATTATCTTGTAAGATGGCGCTTCGTCACTTCCGTCTCGTGACGTGACGGTCGTGTTTTCACGAAGTGGCGTTTGGTTTTTCTATCATGACACCTAATCCTAAAATGTGTGTAGTTGGCCCTACCTATGGTTTTGTTTTGTTTCTTTACTTTCTTTCCTTTTTTCGGCGTCTGCAGTTCTTCTAAAATAATAAATATGTTTTTTTCTTTCTTCACTTATATCATTTTTTTTGTTCTTTGTCAAATTATTTTTTTGTCACATTTTCCAATGATGCGGTTACGTTCTACAGCTACAGTTACCGAGTATAGCGTCTGGTTTCTCGAGAACTCATTAGTAATTCTCTTTGCAGTCATTATACAGCCTACTTAGTACACGCTGTCTACAGATGGGGTGGCTTACGTGTTTGTTCATTTGCACTACTGATTTCAGGTTTTCATTTCTAACTTGGCGTATGGCGGAGAATTCTAACTAATATTATAGATATTCCGAAAATAATTCAGTATAATTTTTAATGACATACTTAATAAAAAAAAACATAAAATTCATTTTAGCGCAGAGATAGTTGGAAGCGTCGGCCGGATAGTGATATAGGCTAACTTTTTATACCGGAAATCTTTCGCTGACAACCGAGAGGTCCAAATGCTGTTCACTCGTTTTCTGCCAGCTGAGAGGTTTTTTTTTTCTAAATCGGCTCAGCGGCGTACCGACAATACCTTTGGGATAGCTACATAACTTAATACGGAGCAGTCGGATGAAGTCGCGAGCAAATGAATGAAGTAAAATTGTTATTTGTTTAATTACGATTGTGATTGTTAGTCATTGTTATGCACGTTTCTACCTTTCTGATAAGACCTGGATTATTTATTATACACTGGTTTACATATGCATTTCTGATATGCCACAGGGCTCAGGCGTGATCATAAAATACAAGAAATAATTATATGCAAGATGGATGAAAAACGCAATTCTTCAAAGGCGATGCTACTAAGTAATTGTCTACCAAAGATGGAGTGAGTCGGGGCAGTTCGGTTAGTTTTTCCACACAGAGCGCGCATCCAGCTCAATCAATAAATTCATTATTTGTTTTAGATTTGTCGCTACGTGTTCATGTTCACAGAGTAATGAATTATTTAGATAAGAATTGTATTGGCTGGTTTACAAATAATCAATGTATTATAGTTATTATAACTTGGTATTATAAAAATTACACATGAATTTAGTAAATACTGTATAACATATTTTCTTTCCTTTCAGAATTTACGTTGTATGATGTAGAAGTCTCGTGTTATTTCTTTCTTTCTATTCCTATTAAAATTACTAAGTTAGGATTTTTTATATAAGTTCAAAATAATAGAGATAGCCATAGATATTTGAAGTATGAAAACGTTGTAAGCAGCCATCGGGGCGGATTATGACGCGGAAGGGTATGGAATTAGAACAAACTTATGTCAGTAAAGCCAGTATACATGTTGGATTTAGAATATTAGAAATATAGATATAGAATAAATAGAAAATTAGAATATTATGAATATAGATACACCTTTAGGTGTAGTTTTGGTAAGGGGATGTTAATGTTAATGTATACAATTTATGTATATAAAAAATACTAACTCAGTGACAATACCCACCTACCTAAGCAACTATGTATGGCTTTTGTGCGACTTGTACATTTCTGTACATCACAAAGTATTAGATAGGTTATTATAGAACAAAATCTTCTTACTTCTACATCTACACGACTAATTACTCTGTGGTAGTTGGACAAGTGCTACCATATCGAGGTAATGGTACCGATTAGCCCCTATTTACCTTCGTGCCACGTTCTCCCACTTTTTGCCACAATCCGCGAAGATATGTGACTAGACGTAGCTCGTTTACGTGGGTACTATGTCTGCTAGTTTTATTTTTTATGTACGAATAGTTTCGTTTAATTCTATAATTGGAAATAATTACTTTATTACGGAGACATAGAGTTGAACTCCGATTGGGTTAGTGATGAGGTTTTATAATATTTTGTGAGAGTAGGTAGGTACATAAACATACTATTTAGGGTTTCGTAGCCAAAATTACAAATCAGATCCATCGATGTATATGTTGTTCTTGAAGACATTTACACAAATTCATATATTTATATGGTCACGCCTTATTTCTCTTAGGGTAGACAGATACTAAAGATATCCACTCGTCACTGTCTCTTTCTTCTCAATATCTATTTATATAACATTAAATTAAATAATGCTTGACTAAAATAATCGGAGGTAAATGTTTGTCCTGCTATGGAAACTAGTTGACGCGAGTCTGATACACACTTGACTAGTTTTTGAATTAGCGAAAAATTGCACTGTTAAGGGTCCTATATTGGGAATTTTTCTGGGATAAACTATTCCAAATTTCTCTGTAAATAATCCACCTGTGTCACTGTAATTTAGCATATAGTTACTTATTGAATATATCTAAGTGAAATAGCTCTTATTTTTTCAATGGGTTTTATTGAATAGGAAATAGGGGTAGTTTAACTTTGCCCCTGCTGTCTCTTTCATAATCTATCACAAAACTCTAAATTTTTTTTTAAAGCGCTCTTATACCATTACCCTTCAATTATATATGTCGAATTTTTTGGTAGCTTATTGAAAATTTAAAATAATAATTATTTTATTATTTTTGCCAAATTTAAAAATCATAAAAAAAATTTTATATTGAATTTTCAATAAGCTACAAAAAAAAGCGATATATATAATTGAAGAATAATGGTATAAGAGCGCTTTAAAAAAAATTTAGAGTTTTGTGATAGATTATGAAAGAGACAGAAGGGGCAGAATAATCCTTTATTCTACCACCCATATTTCCTATTAAATAAAACCAATTGAAAAAATAACGACTATTTCACTTAGATATATTGAATAAGTAACTATATGCTAAATTACAGTGACACAGGTGGAGTATTTACAGAGAAATTGGGAATAGTAATATCTCCATACAAATTCCCAGTATAGGACCCTTAATTGACCTAATCCACAACATTTAAAAATTTTAACACCCTAATTTTATTAGCTTATATGAAAGTAGGTGAAAAATTAAGGTACCCGTATTTTTTGCTTTTCTAAAATTTTAACTTTAACACTCTTAAATTAATTTTTAAATATTACATTTTTAGAAAAAGCCGATTAAAAGTATCAGGTGTCTATGCGTATTCTGTATTAAAAAAAAAGAAATGACATGAGCTGCGTGCGTTCGTTCGTTTCATTCGTTCAATAGTTCGTTCATGGTTCTTTTGTTTCATTCATTATTGTTTATTTTTGAGTTTATTAATTTAAAATTTAATTTTATTCACTTTTATCAACAAAGATGGCTAGAGAAGCACGTAAATTAAGTTCCCTTGTATCTATTCTATTCTATTTTTTCGTGTTATGGCTCCATCACTAGTCCCCTTGTATCCTGTTTTGTTTTTACAACTAGGTACAACTAATACTTTTTAATGCCAGTTTCCCTTGAAGGCAGAGAGTACAGTAGCTTTGAGCGGTACTCGTTACACAGTGTAGTTTTTTCAAAATATCTCTTAAACCACTGAATAAAAAAAAATTTAATATGTGTATCGTATCTTAACGAAAAATGAAATGTTGTGAATTACATTTAGTCTAAAATAGTCTGAATAACGGTTAACATTTCGATTTCCCAGCTTATTTATGGTTTTCCGCCTAAATTCTTAAGATAACAAATAGACTGGCCATCTTGCAGGACTAGTAGCCATTGAAGAGTTCCACTATCCTCTACCTGACTCCATGATCAGATCAGGTCGATGGCACTTATGGCACTATTGTATTGTCATCTGACTTACATACACTTTTCAAATCGATACGACAATTGGAATTAGGTTAAAAATCGACTAGATTGGCCATCTTAAGTTCCAGGATAATTTGTGCAGGTACTTATATCAACAAAATATCCATAACAGAAATCGGAGCAGCATTTTATGAATGTGCGAAATGTAAATAATACGTGCTTTCTAGTCGTTACACTCGTTTGCATTCTTTACAATGAAATTGGTTGAAGAGATTTTAATTTTATAGCATTGCCCACTAGCGCTAGGAAGTGATTTTATAGCGTATAAAACGTCGTTCACGACCGGGTTATGTTTACAAATTTATGTATGAAATATGTTTTTGATGTTACTGTGAAGGTTTCGTGTTATTTATTGTTTTTATACTATTTTATATTGTGTTTTTAATAACATATATACTGTAGAAAGTTGACCTAGTGGATAATATAGGTTTACAACAATTTGAATACCTACGCTTATAACTAGAGATATATATCTATATGCTACTGCGGACTTTTTTGTAGATCATTTTATTCTACACAATTCGTTCCTACATCATTTTGTTATATCTCTGACGGATTAGACAGCATACGCTAAACTCGCTTGAGCTAACTTTTTCCCCGACTTGATTCACTTATATTGTTATTGCTCAGCTCCTAAACATGATAGGTCCATGTTAAATACTTGTAAACCTTCCCGATGAATTAACCTATCTAATAGTTGAAAACGCAACAAAATCCACTCAGTGGTTTTGCGTTAAAAAGGCACAGACAGACAGACGCGGCAGGAGACTGTGTTTTTATATATGATAGTAAAGAAGTAAAGAGACTTACATAATCTAAAGAAAATTGATAAACTTTAAAAGATAAAATCTAATTTTACTTAAATTCAATTTAAAAAATCATTAAGAGTCAGATCTTGATTCTTAGCCCGTTTTTTGAGAACTAGGTTATGGACTATATAACATCACGCTACGGTCTAAAGAAGCGGAGCAGTAATCATGAACGTCAAGTAATCAAACATTTCCACGGGAAAAGCCGGGGAAGCTAGAACATGTAGGTACTTATAAGAAAATTTAATTTTCCTAAAAGGAGCGTTGACATTTTTTTTGTAAATACTTTTAAATTATAGCTGTAAGTAATGTAAGTTTATTATACATTATAAATATTGTATTTTCATTTTAATTTTATACTTTAAGAGTGTAGTGTACCGCGTCCATGTCCATACAAACGGAGAAAACGTTTTACTACCCCTAAATATTAATTAATGTTAACGATTTTGTAATATGTTATTGTTATAATGAAAAACTACGTACGTATTTTTTCCTTTTTTCAAAATTTGTAATAGGTCAAAAGTTATAAGCCCATCAAATCTCGGATTTTTGGTTCATAACTTGCTGGTAATAAACCGTCTGTATTTGAGAAACAAAGCAAAATTTCAAAAAAAGCAAAACGTATGTACGTAGATTATAATCTGCTAAAACGTTTGACACCAAAATTATAAGGTTTCGTTATAGTTTAGTAGGTGTAAATCGTTTTCGCCCAAAACGCAATTTTCAACGAAAAACATACCTACGAACACCCACGAGCTGCAGTGCTCTCTGTCGCACTGATGACCGGCGGAAGAGTGCGATTGAGACAGAATATGATTTTCTAAATACCTATTTCGCTGCGTACGCTGAGCTACACGATCCTCTTAAATTCCCGCGAAAACGATTATGACGTCACGTCTTGCCAACTAACAAAAGATAAAATAACAAATAACTTAGTCAGTGACAGGTTGACAGACAATAACACAGATATCTAGTATACTAGTCAAAGAGACAATAATATTGGTTACTTATTTGAAATTTAGATGGAAGTGACGTCATTTCACGTGACCCGAAGTATGAATGAAAGATAAAAAACTTTTTAAATATTTAAAAATAAATATTTCTTAAATAAACATTGTTTTCATTTGATATATGCTTGGTTGTTTTTTCGTCACATAAATTACTTACGAGGGGGCCTATTTATACAAAACATAAGGAAGTTATTATAAAGTTGTCTAAAAAGAGAAGGGTATCTACTCTGTCATACTGCCAACCGTCTTCTTTATTTCTCGAGAATACATTATTATAAAATTGTTTTGACAAGAATATTGATAAAGTATAAGAAAAATCTCAACCTTTCTAATAACTCCTGAACCGATTTTGTTACTCTTCAGATAGATTGATTGACCAGAAAGGTTTGAGTGTATAAAACATCACGCTAAGTCTCTTGGGAGTCGAGCAGTAACGAAATGTTGTGTTAATATGTTGGTATGTAGGTACCCCGGGCCCCGGGAGCACTCATGATTGAGTGTGTATTTTCCGAATTTGCTTGGGAGCCAATAAATTTTTTTGTTAAATTACTTATACAATTTATTGACGTGGAACCGAAGCAAATCGGTAATTATTTAATATTTATTGCAGAAATATACTAGGTAATTATAAAATATTCTGTTTGACTGATCAGGCACGTAGCAAACCGAATTTCATTTACATAAAAGTTTTGTTTATCTACCCCTCACAAAATGTATTGTTGTTTATTGATGCTTGATATTGCTCCAATATACAAACAAAACAGCACAACTTTTTAAGGTCCGACTTTCAGTATTGTTTCAAAAGCTCTGAAATCGGAAAGCTTCATGAAAAAAAGCTCCGCGGAAATGAACGGGCGAAGGGGCGCGCGCGGGCTCAGTCGGTGTACGGTCGTTGTGAAGTGTGGACGTCGACGGTCTGCGCTAGAATCGGGAAAAGTTACGCGAGTGTCGGAGCTTTGTGAGATGCGTGCGTTGTGGCTTGCCGCGGTTGTAGCCGTGGTGGCTTGCGATCCGTGCTACGATGAAGGGCGCTCCAGGAGATGTATTCCGGATTTTGTAAATGCCGCTTTCGGGGCAGAAGTGGTAGCTTCTTCTACTTGCGGGCAGCGCGAGCCTGAACGACTGTGCGATCCACCGAAGGGTACTGACACTGAAGCGAACGAGGATGTCTGCACGGTGTGTGACTCCAAACGGCCTGATCGTCGTCAACCTGCTTCTCATCTGACGGATTTGAACAACCCTCGAGCTGTTACTTGTTGGCGGTCGTCCGCTGTTCCCCCGGCTTCGCCTGCAGCTCCCGCTGATAATGTGTCATTAACCTTATCGCTCGCTAAACGCTACGAGTTGACGTATGTGAGTCTCCAGTTCTGCCCGGGTGCAGCTCGACCGGATTCTGTAGCCATATATAAAAGCGCGGACGAAGGAGCTACATGGCAGCCGTTTCAGTTTTACTCGAGCCAATGTAAGAAGGTGTACGGACGACCGAGCAGAGCGGCTCTGACCGCCGCCAACGAACAGGAAGCTCGATGTTCAGACGCTTCAGTGACCGGCGCGAGCGCAAATCGCCTGGCATTTAGCACTTTGGAGGGTCGTCCTGGAGCGGCATACTTCGACGCCTCCCCCGTGCTTCAAGATTGGGTGACGGCCACCGACATTCGTGTCGTGTTCAACCGCTTGCACGCCGCTAAAGAGGATAACTCGGGTCGGGCGCCTGTAGGGACCCAGCATTACGCTCTAGCTGACTTTGCTGTCGGCGGTCGCTGCAAGTGCAACGGGCACGCTGCAAAGTGTTCACCAGGAAGTGACGGGAAGTTATCGTGTGAATGTAAACATAACACTGCAGGCCGCGAGTGTGAGAGATGCAAGCCGTTCCATTTCGACCGGCCCTGGGGACGAGCGACGGCTAAGGAAGCCAACGAGTGCAAAGGTAAGAGATTATTGTAAAATAGAAATTACAGGAGAAGTTTCAGGACAACTGGATTTGTAATTTATAAATAGGTATGCAGAACTTTCAGAAGTTGAATATTGCAAAAACCAAGTCATCGTTACGTCGGTAAATTGAAAATAAAACCCTTAAAAGCCTTCCGGTAACTTATCGGTAAAAGCTTTTTACCTGATTCATACTTTGACCTGTGCTTTAGGGAGTCCTATATAGGTACTTAATATTTTTATTCTCCAGTTTTATGCATAGAGCCTACCGCTAAAAATATTTTTTTTACAATTTGCATACACAAGTCACATCACACACATAAATTATCATAAAAATCGATCAAAAGACGGCTGAGATAATAGCCTCACAAGGCTGTGACATACGGACGGACGGACGGACGGACGGACGGACGGACGGACATGACGTACTTATAAACGGAGCTCCGTTTTCGCCATTGGACCAAAAGTTTCAACTAAAACCGGGAATAATTACCGCACGAAATAAAATAGAAAAAAACCACGACAGCGAAGCCGCAGCCAAAAACTAGTTACTCCAATAGTATTTTTAGGGATCTGTATAAAAACAATTCAATTCATTAATTCTTCCATGTTTTTGTCACCAACCCCGCCGAGTTAGCATACATTTTGACAGCGACACTTTCGTTTCGGTCGAATGGCCTTGAACAGGCCAAAACGTTCATGTCCAACAAGGACCGGCCAGAGATAGCCCGGGCCGAGAGGTCCGGCCCAACAATGTGCGTGCAAATTTGCTATGCCGGGCAAAGACAAGTACACAGAATTTGCCCGCACATTGTTGGGCCGGACATTCTCGGACCGGGTATGTCCTGCACAAGAATGCCGAGCAATTTGCTTGGCCGGACAAAGACAAGTACACGGAATTTGCCCGCACATTGTTGGGCCGGACCTCTCGGCCCCGGGCTATCTCTGGCCGGTCCTTGTTGGACATGAACGTTTTGGCCTGTTCAAGGCCATTCGACCGAAACGAAAGTGTCGCTGTCAAAATCTGTGCTGACTCCCCCGCTTTCAGAAGTTAGAATAAAGCGTATTGACCGCATCCGGAACTATGTCATTAAAGGTTGAACGAATGAAGAATAAAAGATTGACTTAAAAGGTTTATATGGCTGAAGTAACTACTTTTATTGAACATATATAAAGAATATATTGATCGATGGCAATATTAAAAGTATGTACTCACAATCGCCGAGCATGTATGCAAGGTATGATGAATATAAAAGAAGCGAAATAGGTATGTCAGAATCGTAGCAAATGTCATTCGATGGTCTCTGCTCTTGGGACAAATATTTATGTTGACCAGTCACATCAAGTACACTTAATATCGGTTATACAAAGTTTGTCTATCTTTATGTTTAAGATTTATCACTCAACCACTCAAGATAAGCGATATCACAGAAACTCTCTCAGACTTCTTTATAATTCGTCACTAAATAAACATCGCCAAAGACAGGAGGGTTCATTCCCTATCCTAGTGTTTTTTTCCAATCGTAATTAATATTACTAGGTGACCCATACAAAAATTTCGCACTGTTATTTCAAGTGATCTCCAACAGATGACATCCTTTACAAAATACATAAGAAACATTAAATTTTGATTTGTTTTTCGTCATTAGAGGGAAAAATAATCTTTAAAATGGCGTATCAAATATTAATTTTGATGAAGTATTAAGGGAGATATGGCGTACCGACAAAAAACATCCTTGAGAAATGATATAGTTATAGAGATAAATGCGAAAATGTGTTTGCTTTGTTTGTCCTTCGTTGATGCCAAAACGGAGCAACAGATCGACTTGATTTTTTTGCACGGAGGTAGGACATCTTTCAGGATAATTACTTCAGTCACCTTTCAAAAATTTCCGCAGTAGTCTACATATTATGAATGTTTCTTTGTTTGTCCTAGACTACATAAACTACTGCACCGATTTTGTTACTGTTTGCGCGATTACATAGATTGATTAATGAGGAAGGTGTTCGTGTATAAAACATAACGCTACGTCTCTTGGGAGTCGAGCAGGAACCCATAATTCAATACACTGTCGCATTTGTAATATTAGTTCGGATCTAAAGAGATTAAAGCCTTTGTGAATTAACGATTGAATGTTGGTAGAATACAGGCGAGGCCAGGAATTGGCAGTAAGCCAATTTGTAATCAGTAAGTTGCATTCACAATCAGTACATTGTACGAGTGACTATCTGTATGTTTGATCGAGATAATATTGGTAGAGCTTAAATTAGATTTTATACTATTTTTTTGTCTTGCAATAGGATAATTTCCCGGGATTAAAGGCAGGCTAATGTCATTATCCGATCCGATCACGATCCGTTAAAATCACGTCAAAACAAACAAACAAACAAACTTTGCCGCATTTATCTCTATATATTATTTTTCAATGTTTTCTCAACGTAATTTTGAAGATTGCTTTTCTCTCTAATCTAAATTCAATGTTAAATTAAGTATTGTAAAATGCGCCATCTATTGGAGATCAGTTGAACTATGTCAAAAATATTGACATCACTAACGGTGCAAAGTATTCGCACGGGTCATCTAGTTTATTACTTATTTATAGAACTTCCTTATTGAAGCATATATCTTAAAATTATCTCTGAACTATCACAAATAAATTAAAAAAAGTCGTATCTTGATATGTCCAGTAGATTTGCATGATTGAACATTGTGTTAGTGAATAGTCCCCTTTAACTAGAAGATGCGCCCACGCAGCCACGCAGCTCGCACAGTGCACGCCCGCCATCTGATTTGTTACCGAGTTGGTCGCATTATCATAATTCACAAAGCATCTGCGACATCTCAAGGATTCCCTTGAATATTCTGCTTTCTTGTTTTTATTCACATTTTCTAATATTAACTATATAATCTAGATATGATACTGGACGGATTAGAGGGCGCTGTCGCTAACTTCCCCTCGACTTGTTTCACTAATACTGTTATTGCTCAGCTCCTAAACATGATAGGTACATGTCTAATACTCGTAAACCTTCCTCGTGAACCAATTTATCTAATAGTGAAAACCGTAACAAAATCCGTTCAGTAGTTTTTGCGTGAGGCGGTCACAGACAGAGGCGGTGGGATATTACAAACAAATTAGGTATGTATTTTAAAATCAAAAGGTGTAGAACGGTGTTTTTCGCTGCTTATCCTATGTTAACTATCTCACAGCCACAGAGCCATGTACGACGACTCTGGAGTACTAATATATCAGTCTTAGTTGAAAGTTTACGACATATTATTGTTTTATATCATTAATAATTAATGTAATAAAATTTATCTCGACTTAAGGTCAAAATATCAATTACAAATAAGAAAATACATTGTGAGATATAGTGTCATAAATTTACTAACATATTTTATGTGTGGGTAGAGAATCATTGATTATGAAACTCTACTCCTACTTGCTGGTGTCAAAAGCTAACACGAATTTTCACAATGCCGCTTATCAGTTTATTAATTGCCGTTTTTTAGGGTTTGTAGGCAAATGGCAAAAACAGAGTCCTTATAATTTCATTCAATTATACTTAGTTACAATCATTTTTTTCGTAATTTCATCCACATGATGAGGTATTTAATGCTGAATATTTTGCGAGAAGTCCTTGAAATGTTCACCTCTCTTACTTTTACGGTACCTGAAAAAATTCAATTGTGAGCAAAATGAATGCTATTTTATTTACGTCGGTACGGAATCCTCTGCGCTACTAATTTAGATTGGATATTTTTTTTTGTACAAGGAGACTTCTAGTTTGGGCATGTATGTAAATTAAATCTAAATAATGAATTTCCCATTAAATTACAGATGATTATTACAGATTAAAGTTGCACAGCTTCCAAAATAACCTCAGACCGAATGAGACATCTAATTACCATAATTTCATACAAACACGGTTAACTCGAAACGAAGTGCAGCCAACTGGCAAAACTTAGCATTTAGACTAGATAATTATAATGTACTAGCTATACGTCCCGGTTATGCTCGTGGAATTTTAAAATCATTATTGGTTATTGGAACATTGACATTATTGGTTACTGCTCGGCTCCCAAAAGACGCAGCGTGATATTTTATACACATAAACATTCCTTGTGAATGAATCTATCAAATTGCGCAAACAATAACAAAATCGGTTTAGTAGTTTTTGAGTCTATAAGGCACAAACAGGCAGATACACCAACATCCATTCTCCGGCCTTCCAATTACCTATCTGTGCAAAAATCACGTCGATCCGTTGCTCTGTTTTGACCTGAAAGAAAGACAAACAAACAAACAAACTTTCGCATTTATAATATTAGATAAGATTAGGATAGTTTTCGTATATATTTACGGCTATGGTATCTTAAAATGTGGGCAGTCTGTGTCTAATGGGGAATCTCGTAAATATTGGATATAGTTGTGTTCGGAGTCTATTTTATAACGCGTTTCCATTATCACAGTGCTAACGAAACGATAATTTACTTTTCTCACACTGCAATGGACTTTATAATATAGACTAAAAAGAATAATAGCAACATGTGTTCACCTTCACTGTAATGTGTTTTGGATATTTATATAATATACATAAATTTTTACACATCAGTCTTTTTTTTCGGTTTATTTTTGAAGTATTCGGCGACTCCTTTATATGTATATGTCGTGCTATAGAGAAGTAGAACTTCGTCCGCGGCGTGTTCTCAGCTTCATACAACCTATACTAGAGTTTTTAAGCGAAACGTGAAAAGGTTTTTTATTGAGAAGACGACATGTGACCTTGCCTCCGCCTGTTGGTCCATGAATACGCGCGACTGGTAGAACATAATACAGTCCACCAGTCGCGCTCATTGTGGAGATGCTTTTTCACGCTTCGTTTGAAGGACCTCAGGCTGTAGGAAGCAGAAAATACCGACGCCGGAAGTTCGTTCCGCTTTTTGACAGTGCGACACAGGAACAAGTCACTGAAATTTTTGGTTTGTATGCAGAACGTGTACACTGTGTGAGGATGAAATCTATATCCTGTGCGAAAAGGGGATGGAGGAACGAGCTCATGAAGTTCTTCTGAACATTGTTCAATAAAAAGTGATAATGACAAAGACGGAGTTATCTTTTAATACAACTTATTTTATTTTTCAACATAGTCACCGTTTAAGTTAATACACTTGATATATCTTTTTTCTAGACGTAAAATTCCCTTAGTAAAAAACTCTTTATCCTGAGCCTCTAAAAAACCGTGTACTTTTGGCCTCTGAGGTACTCTTTAGAAATCACTAGGAGCGAGGTCCGGTGAATATGGAGGATGTTCCATCAGTTCAAAGCCAGCGATTTCAATGGCAGCTATTGCAACGCTGGACTTGTGCGCGGGGGCGTTATCTTGGTGAAACAAAACAACTTTAGTCAGTTTGCCACGCCGTTTCTCGCGTATTTCGTAGCGCAATTTTTTTATTTGTCCTGCATATAAATTCCCCGTAATAGTGGCTCCATGATTAAGGTATTCGAGCCATGTTTCATCCATGGTTATACATCGTACAAAAATCGATCAGGATCTTGCTGCAACAAATCCAAACAGTTTCGCGAAATCCTTAGTCTGGTTTGTTTATTCCGTAAGCATTTTGAGCACCCAGCGCGCGGACACTTTTTTCATGCCCAGGTGGTCGTGCATAATATTATAGACACTCCCTATCGAAATCTTGATTTCTTCAGTTATAAAACGAACTGTAACACGACGATCCGCCAAAAAAATTTTTTCAACTTTTTTTATAATTTACCCGAGCGTGGGTAATCATAAGATCTTGCAACTGTAGAGTATGGAGGAGCATGAACCCCTAATGTTCCTTGTAAGTCTTGACTTACTTGCTCCGTAGTATTTTTTTTAAGCAGAGATATTTAATTACCGCGCGAATTTCAATTTTATCCATTTTCGAGAACACGTTCCGAAATGTAGATTGTTATTAATTAATTCTACATAATGACTACAATTTAAAAAAAAAAAATTAAAATCGTTTTTTTTATTATTATTATAACAAATGTTTGCCTGCCAGTAACAATTTTATATCTTACCAAGGAGTATCTATTTGATTCTCACTTTTTATTGAACACCCATAGTATATATTTCTACAATACAATACTATAGTTTCTACCATAGAGTAAGTAGCAATCACTATGTTCTTTAATAAGAGACGGGACTGCCATACATTAAAATGAAATCGAAGAAATTAGGGCCGAAAGATACTGCCAACCTAACAACATTAAGGAGGGAAAATAGGAAATCAGTGCTACCAACTACAAAAGTCAAAACATACGGCTAGTGCTGTCCTTCCTACAGAAATATTTTTGTCGATATCGATAAAAATATGCAGAACCTGGATCAGCACCTACCTACTTTTAAAATCTCGGTTTTGTTGATTAGTATAATCGAAGAAGTTGAAATGTATGGTAATTCACAACCATTTTTTTATAGGATTTGAATAAACTACGTAGTAGATCAAGGGTCTGGGAGGAATTATTAAATTTCAACTTCTTTGATCTTTCATTTCAATAAAACTTCACATATTTTTCTATAATTTATTTGTGTTTAACCTAAAAAAACAACTCATATACAAATACAATTCACCGACCTCTTAAAAACAATACACCTATCAATATTACAGTGAAATAGGTTATTAAATTGAAATTTAATAATATATAATGACCTAATCTAAGACCCATCTTAGGTAATTATTTCAGCACCGCTTCCCGAAGTGAATTTAGGCAATGATAGGAAAACTTATAGAATTGCGTACCTGTAAAATAATGAGTATTAGGCGTATTTTGGTAAGTAATAACTAGTAGTATAGGTACCGGGACGGTTCTTGAGCGCTCGACGAAAAAGTGGGGGAATGTTTGCGCATATGTAATTCGAGTGCAATATAACTTGTATATTTATTATAATTGATTTATTGGTGTTTGTTTTTACGATTGCTTTTTGCTGCTGGTAAAATTAAAATGAATACCTCATACCGTCAAGCAGACCCAAAAATAGTGTTCTGCGCATCTAACGACCACCGCTCAAGAACCGTTCCGATACCTATAAGTATAAATGTTTTTTTTTATTGTATTAAGAGGTGTGCAAAAACGATGTTACAACGAGTCTGTAAGAGACACAAACATAGCTGGATTTGAACGATTGTTTAAAAATCACCAAATTGCACGTCAATCTGGAAAGCATAAAGTAAATTTGCTGCAGCAAAAAGAAATGGCTCAATTTATTTGGTTCGGGTTATAATGGGTTAGTTTTGTGGAATGTGAAACAAATATGTTTGAGTCAGAATATCGATATCGATAAACTGTACAATATGCAAAGTACATCACTATTTTTCAGCAAAATGCTGTTCGTTTAATATGAAATTTTTAAAGAATAATTACTTAATTAAATTAATATGAATGGCTTATAACTTACCGATCCTTATTTATTGGGAATATTGTCATAAATATTCGCTTGATACCGTCTACGCTGCCGCCTCTTGTACCACATATTGCACACTGTTTATGTGTTCATTCATAATTATTGAATACAATTATTGTAAAACAATATACTTATTTACTATAACTTACTATATTATATTTACAATTAATATATTACAAGCACGATTTAAGCATCACATTATATATTTATTTATTAATATTTCAAAACAAAAATAAGACAAAACAAATTTGCCGCCATTTGCAACTTTGACAGCGATAAACAGAGATAGCACCATGGAGTGAAAAAGATGGCGATACGACGCCATTAATATTGGCTCAATTTTCATAGAACCAATTTTTTGTTCGAAGTTGCGCCAGCCTGGTTTCTACAAGCCACAGTGACCGCAGTGACGATTGCAATTCTCGTTGCAGTAGTTGCCTTGTGGTTGCCTCACCTCAGGCGGTGATAGAAAAAGAAATCACATAGGTACAAATAAGAATATGCACGACCTCATTTATAATTATTATACAACTTTAATTAATATGTGCACCATAGGAAATAGGAACATCACACGCCTATTCTTATTTGAAACGCATAGAGCATACGAATATTTTGTCTATATTCTTCTTTTACTTTCCGGACGTTATTATTTTTTATGAATAATGGAAACAGTGCCTCTATAACAACCATAATATTGTCAAAGCTCATAGTGAGATACAACCAACAACATACAACCGTTACATTGAATCGTATAATCGTCGACATCGATCCTGATATATCGAGTTCGGACTTCGATAATAGAAATGTATTCGAATACAAATCATTATAATACACTTGGATTAATTAATTTATTTACAAGCCCCTTTGCTATCGAATTTTTAAAAATGTAACATAAGAGTTTATCCCGAAGGATTTCTATTCCAATTATCTCTGTGCAAAAAAGCACGTCGATTCGTTGATCTGTTTTGAGAAACAAACAAACACACTTTAGCTCTTATAATATTAGTACGTGAGCCTGCATAGTTCTCGAGCCAAAAGCTAGGCACCAATTCTCTTTATAAATATGCGATGTATTCGACTTCTCGTATTTCGGAGGACACGTAAAGCGGCGTACTTACTTCTTCTAAAAATAGACACTATTAGATAGGAGGAAGGTTTACGAGCATTAAAAATGGACCTATCACTTTTAGAAGCCATTAACGGTATAAGTCCCAAATAGTTTTCATGGCGTATGCTGTCTAATCCGTCAGAGATATAACAAAATGATGTAGGAAAGAATTGTGTAGAATAAAATTATCTACAAAAAAGTCTGCGATAGCATATATCTATCTCTAATAGATAAGTAGTTATAAGTGTATTTATGTAGGTATTCAAATTGCCATCGCTAGTATATATTATAAACAGTGTTTGGTTGTATGTTTGATGTAATCTCTGGTAAGTCAATATCTGTATGAACATTTTCTCAGACAAATCCGGTGGTAGAAAACTAGTAATATGTATGTAGACATTTGGCGCGTTGTCAACAAAGCACTAGAGTTCGTAGAGATGTGCCTCCAGTTTAATACTCTCTTTTACACTGCACTTTCTGAAAACCTGCTTATACTGGTAGTCGCTCTGAAGTTACATTGTTGATACTAATATTATATCTTCAAGCCTGTTTTATATAGGGGTTGGTAGAGGGGATCTAACATATCCATCCATACAGTGTTTCATACATGAACATCTACTCTTTTATTTTTACATGCTACGAATACCTATTAACATCATCACAAAGTCCATCGCCGCGTCTGTCTGTCTGTGCCTCCTTCACGCAAAAACTACTGAACGGATTTTGTTGCGGTTTTCAATATTAGATAGGTTGATTCACCGGGAAGGTTTACGAGTATTAAACATGGACCTATCATGTTTAGGAGCTGAGCGATCGTAGTATTAATGAATCAAGTCGGGGATGATATAACAAATTTATCTAGGAAATAATAGTGTAGAATAAAACCCGGCCATGTACCAATGGGTTTTTTAATTAAAAATTTATGTACATAATCCGACAAACCACACTTAGAGGCTTTTCCATCTAAATATACATCAACAGAACAAGCCACTCGTTAGGTACAGCCTCACAAATACCATCGGCTAAACAAGGGATACCTTGGTCTTCCCATGGGTACCCTGGAACCGAAGAGAAAAAAAAATTAAATCATACTGGGTAATAATTGTGAAATACGAAAACTTTTCAATATCTTCTGAAAATAGAGTGGTTAAATGCGGACATAGTTACTGTGTTTCTTGCCACAACACACATTCATTCAGAGGCAAATGAATGGTGAAATAACAGAATGACTTCAACATTATTATGGGAACATTAGGCAAAATAAATATAGTAGTTTTTTTGTCCTTATGTATGTGATACACGCAATCTGTCTATTACGCGGTTGTGGCCGTGAAGAAGTGCTATTAATTCTAAGTTTCTTTTTGTATACAAATCGGAATTGTATTTTTGTTAAAGTTTATTGTCTATATTCAGGCCAAGGGGAAATTGGGCTGCGTTTTGATTTGTTGTAAGTTTTAATAGTTTGGACGAGGAACGAGTTTTTAAATTTCTTCGATCAGTGAATGTTAAATCATCATCTTATATATTATATTACATGAAAATTAAATGCTGTTCGTTGGTTAGCGCGTCACTTGAGAACGGCTGGACCGATTTGGCTCATTTTAATTTTTAAATGTTTCTAATAGTCTGAGTAAGGTTTTTAGTAATAAAAAATTGGAAACGTTACCCAGAAAATGGAAAATTCTGGAAAAACTGAAAGTGCTTTTTCTATGAGATTTTTGTATGAACTCAATACCATAATAGGTCGGTTTGGTTGATAAATGTATCAAAAAGAATAGAGTTGCTTCTTGACGGTTCATATAAGTGTAAATAATTATAATACCTACATTAATATAATACATTCATGATGATGACGGAATATTCTGGAAATATGGAGACTTGAAAGACCTGATGATGGACTCTAAGGTTCTTCCTGACCTTATGACCAGGATCGTGGTAGTCAAGGTAACAACTGTGGGGTTAGGACCGCGACATCTTTTGTTTTGTTTCCGCAGCAAGGTCCAACCCTACAATGCCCGGGAAAATAAGTGTACTGTCTTTAACCGACCCAACAATTAGCTCAGCATTCCTAGTGTTGGACATTCTCGGGCCGGGTAGTTGTTTACCCCATTTAAAAGCAGGCGCGATGTTTAATTATTGACAATACGTACAAGTTCAGTTACCCTTGGATGTATAGTTTAGTAACAGAATTATAAATATGCACCATCTGTATTAACAATTAGCTAATTTATTGCCAAAACATTTATATAGAATTTCTCCTGAACACCGCTTATTGTTCGTATCACACAATACAGGAGCACAAACTGTCATCTGTTACGGGGGGACATTCGGGACACATGTATATACGGATAACTATATTAAAATATAAAACTGTCTGTCTGTATATTGAAAATTGGTTTATGAAATTGTCAACTATTACTTACAATTTATTAACTACGTTTGTGATATTGTATTTAAGGCGGCGCATCACAGCGCAACGAACTCAGTTTAACGCGCGGTTTGTTTTGTCCATATCTCTTTAGAAAGATGTGAGCGAGATGGACTACTATTAAAATCTATAAGGTAACCAAGGATAGGAAAAGTACGATTTCTCAACGAAATCGGTATTTCGAAAAACACGAAAAGGACTTCGGCTTTTCTACGTTTATACAAAGACTATTAGAATTATCAAAGTCTAGTTCGTGTATTCTTAAAGCATGTGAAATTATATATCTTTTAATGACGAGAAAATTGTATATTAGTAATTATTCTAAGAGAACTCGAGTCGCAAACTTGCCTGAAATACGCGTAAAATTGAGGATTTTTCAAGGCTTCATAAAACTTTGGTGCAGCTGATTTTGGTTATTACTTTCCATGGGAAACTTTAGAATATATTTATCTTTGAAAAGCAATTTCAATTTCGAGCCTATATAATTTAAGTTATAGCGTAAAACTGGAAAAACAAAACATCTGATTTGTATGGAATAAAAATCATGATGCGTCTCCTTAACCATCTTTTTGTCACTCATCTGTCACAGGGTGAAAGGGACACAATAATAATGCTGATGACTTTATAAAATTATTATCGAACTGGCTGTCTGTCAGATTGTATTTTGAAAAAAAAAATCGAAAATCTCAACTTGTAAGTACATGTTGTCTTTCACATGTCACGGGATGAAAAGGGCACATAATAAATAACATGCATTTTAGTCTAAAATTACTAGCATTTATGGAAAGTGCAGCCAGGGGCGTGCACTAGTTAAGCTCGCCTGGGTTCCTATTTAATATAATTTATTTAATTTTGGGTTATTTCTGTCGGGGATCATTTACGGGATGAATGAACATAATCACAATTGCTATTGTAGTTGTATGTGGTGGTGCGGGGGCGACTATTCAATACGGATTTTAAATGGGGCAGGATTTTTTTGCACCCTATTATTAAGGGTATTGTGGTGATAGCTCATTTTGAGAATAGGAACTGTAGTTTAGAGTCCATTTGCTTTATTACTATTATACAATATAGAAAATTTACCAGCTTCGTTCGAATATAATTAAACTGAAAAATATTATAGTTAGAGATATAACAAAATGATATAGGAAAGATGTGTGTAGAATAAAATGATCTACAAAAAGCATAGATAAGAAGTTATAAGGTATTTGTGTAGGTATTCAAATTGTTGTAAATCCGTATTGACCCGTGTGAAGCCGGGGGCCAGTCGCTTGTGTTATTGTATAGCTCTGAAAAACTGCGTAATTTAAATTGTAAACACGCTAATATTGGCAGTTGCCAAATGCTAGTTGGCTAAAGGTTGCAATAGTGTGTTTTTTTCTTAGTAAATATATCTAAACCACACGTAATTATTAAAAAATAGATGTTATTTAAAGAAGACGATGCTTATCAATATTTTCTTAGAGAGCTTTCAGTTTTTTTACTTTGTGAATAAAATCCGGTCAAGTGCGAATCGGGCTCGAGCTGAGCGTTCAGGCTATATCTATCAGTATTTCGTGATGACGAGGTAACGAAGTCTAATTAATTATTTTCCATTTCATTTACTTGTTTCATGGGACTTTCCTTCGTACCTTTCATGATTTTATTATATATGAGAAGTTCCCTATAGGCTTTAATGTATCAATCAGTACCTATGTAATTACATTTTGAAGAGGTCCTGACTTTTTATTGTATAGAATTAGAAACCTATTTTTTTTACAGGACTATGATTCTTTGAGCCATGAGGCTGGAAACTTTGTTATATTGTGTAGATATATATATATATAATATACCTATATTGAGAAAAAAAATCGAACAGACAAGTGTAAAACAAAGTAGGTACTTAATCCGGACGGAACCCTGCGAAATACTGCGAGTTAAACTACATATTTACAGAATGAAAATATTAAGTTGAACATATTTATTTCGAAAAGGAAAGTTGGCTGTAAAATCCTCGTTTATCATGTTTGCATTAATTTATTTAATAAATCAGTTCCGTCGAACTTGGGACTTCCATTAGTCAAACAGCCCCTGTATCCTGCAGCTATGGGGGATGCGTGTTACCAAACTATATTTAACTATTGGATAAGGGTAATTTGTAAAGGAAGTCTGGTCTGGACGTTATGAAATTTAATTTTAAAGATTAATGACTCATAATTCAATTTACTAATTAAAAACATTTATAAATTAAATAATTGGCTACATTACCTCTAACCCACTTTTTCACACTGTGACACTAATGCCTGCTTGTACCAATGTCACACAAAGATATTCCTAGTAAGGACTCTCCTAATATAAGAGAGTCCTAAGTATCAACTTTGGTTGCACCAACCTAAACCAACCTAATAATGCCAGGATCGTCCTACGATAGGAGCTTCCTTACTAAGTGATTGATCAATCTAATTTTACTTTTACGGTTGGCTGACCTGCGTGATTCTATGCGTAGTATTCTATGTATTTCATATTTTTTGATATTATTGTTGTAAAAAAACCGTTGCTGTTCCTAAAAAATGTATATATAGGTACCTACCTATAAACGGGTACAAAGTTAAAAAGTGACAAAAACAATTTAAAAATAGGAAGATATATAACGGTGTAAACTTACCGATTCATCCATTTGGTTGGATATATATAATGCTACCAATATGCGATATTAAAAAAAATCGTCATAATATTTATTTATTATATTACGATTTTTTAACAATTTATGACAAATTTGTAAAAAAAATCGGGTCTGGGCCTTATTATCCTTGATCTGGGTAAAACTCCTTCTAGATCTTCCAAAAAGTCGAGAAGATCGTCACTGTTGCTCATTTTATCAAGGATTGTTTAGGGAAATACACGCTTAAAAGAGTGTCTTAACTTTAGGATGAACGAAATCGGCGTCATAAACATAAGATCCTCTTATCGTGTTTAGGACAATCCTAACGTTGGTGCAATGCATTTTCCTCGCTAGGACAACCTAAATGGGTTACGCGTTACTTTAGGACGCTCCTAACATTGGTGCTAGCGGGCATAAAGCACTTATCTGTATCATAACATAGAGATACAATAAAATTAAAACGAAATACTTGTATCAGCTTATTCTATACCAGAACGTTAAATGAGTTTCACTACTTATTGTAGTTCCAGGGTACCCAGCGGAAGACCTCGTTTAGTCGATGATATTTGCGAGGCTATACCTAAAGGGTGGCCAGTTCTGTTGAGGTATATTTAGATGTAAAAGCCTCTAAGTGTGGTTTGTCGGACCTCGGGTTCGATCCCGGATTCCGGCCATGTACAAATTGGGTTTTTTAATTAAAAACTTATATACTTACATAATCCGACAAACCACACTTAGAGTTAAAAAAATATTTTTATATTTATTGCTAAACAGCATAGTTACGTGGTCCTTTGCTTGAATACATGCCAATTAGAACTTATCATATAATATAATTTATTCTATATTGATCCAAGAATATAGGTTGTAGGTTTTGTAAATACGCCTCCTGATAAAGTGTCGGTGTTTAGGAGAACTATACAAATGAACAGGTTATGATCGAGACGAATGACTGTACCTACTTTGTTGTTGGTTTGGATTGATTCATTACCACAGTGTTCTTATCACCACATGATAAGTATTGTAATAAAATATCTATATTACAACTATAACCGATCAATAAGGCAATAGATATATATTATGCCTTTATTATATTCCGTAGACACACTATTTCACTGTCACGCAAAAAATACTGAACGGATTTTGTTGCGGTTTACACTACACAAGTATTAAACATGAACCTATCATGTTTAGGAGCTGAAAAGTTATCCTCAACGACGTTTGCTGTCTTTTGTCTAATTTGTCAGAGATAATATAACAAAATGATGTTTGAACGAATTGTGTGGAATAAAATGTACTACAAAAAGACCGCGGTAGCACGTATCTATCTCTAATAGGTAAGTTGTTACAATCGTATTTATATAGATATTAAATTGTTCTAAACCCATCTCAGGGTACCCAGCGGAAGACCAAGTCTCCCTCTTTTAGCCGATAGTATTTGTGACGCTATACATAACGAGTGGCCAGTTCTGTTGAGATTTAGATGGAAGAGATTGAACCCGTGGTCTTCCTAGGACGTCTATACACAACATTCTTTGAGATAAGTTCTACCTTTTATGTTTATACTTTGTAAGAGTGAAAACTCTGCAACTAAACACTGTAGCCAAAATGACAGAGCCGTCAATTACAAAATGTAATATACAATAATACAGCTGTACCAAATGATCTAATTAATACATCATTACTACCAGTAGCGTTGCCGCACACGTTCTCTAGATTATTAACAAGCTTATTCCGCCTTCCCTCTTTTATCTAACAACCAAAATACAACCTTAATACCTTCAATTCTATAACTCCAGCAATACTATATTCCACAATACAAAGTGATACATTATTCTATGCTATTGAGTAAATTCAATCGTAAGGACTTTAGGTTGAAATTCCTTTAAACAAATTGAAAGCTTTTGAGTATCTCGCACGCGTGCTTTCGCATATACGACGCTACTTCGAAATGACGGCTCAAAATATGTTTTTAAATGTATGTAGGACTTTATTGTTATAGGAGTAAAGATGAAAATTGATTGAAATATTAGCCTAAAATTATTAAATCCTGATCGTTTGGACTCTCGCCGTGACTTTGTTACTTTAGGAATGTTTATATTGACATTTTTTTCAAACATATCAAAATATAGGGGTCCTTTATTTGTCTTATTGTAACCGTACGTGCTATTGTATGTAACTACCTTATAAGAAATAAAATCTATATTTTGTCAAGGTTACTATTAAATCGGGGTTGCCTTACAGCTCCCGGGAACCGTTGCCGGCCCTAGGGTACCCAGCGGAAGGCAAAGTCTTCCTTACTTAACCGAAGATTTTTTTGTTGCTATACCTAACGAGTGGCCAGCTCTGTTGAGGTAGATAGAAAATCCTCTTTGTACTGTTTGAACTCGGTCGGATGTGGGGATCGAACCTGCGACTTCTCAGTTGTGAGCCGACGCTTTACTCACTTGCCCACCGACGCTCCAAATTTTTTTTACTATTAAAACATATTACATCCTGTAAGCTTTTCATTTTGATCACCTAATTCTAAAAACAAGGTGTAAAGCGCTCAGAAAAATCAAGTCTGTAAACTTACGATTTCATTTCACATTACAGGATTTACAGGGGTGGACAGAGATAAGTATAAGTATAGATAGAATAAGATAAGATAATAAGTTCTCAGAAATATCTATCTATCTATCATCACGCTTTTTATGCCAAGAGAGGTAGGCAGAGACAATCGAATGCCATTTGCTACGATCCTAACATACCTCTTTCGGTTCTTTTATATTAAACATACTTATTAATATTAATATTGGTCAGGCCAATTTTACATGACACAATCCATACACACAACAAGCCACACAAATTTCATACATTTTCCTACCTACCCTCCGTTTTCCTTATAACGGCCCCGCCAGTGTGTGTCAAGTGCTCGAACGGTCGAGACGTTCGCATCGCGCCGCAAGCGACTATTCGCATCCGTTGAGCCGCCGCGCTACCCACTCAAACCGCTACCGCAAGGAAAATAAATCTTTATACGCAAACCCGCAATTACTTAATAAGCTAGTTTAAGAACAAAAGTGTGGTGAACGGAATAGACAGCCAAACGAACCAAAAACCGCGACCTATGGAAGAAAAGAACATCAACAAGAAACAGACATCATCTTGAAGGTAAGGGCTGTTAAATTCCTCACCAAATATTTTTTTCATATTTTCAATAAAAGTACACCTAGGTCGTCTGGTAGGTAGGCAGAGGCCAGCATTTACTTTCACTTCAGCCATATTAACATTTTTCGTGAATCAACGTGTCCAAACCAGCGTAAACTAAAACTCTACAAATTACAGAAATTAGCAAGATTCTTATTCAAACTATAAAAATTCCCATACAATTTGTCGTCCATAAATCCACTAACCATAAATTAATGACAAAACTGCAACACCTTTTTATTTATGACACAGTTAAATTAACTGGTACATACCTACAATGTGCCACTTAAATATTTATAACGAAATACTAAATTATAACGAGTAGAAAGATAATGCTCCAAACTAACCTGTTCAATTTTTTTAATTTATTTATTATTTAGTTTTTTTTAATGAGATAACTATTTCCTGCTAATTTTATACTTATTTTTATTTCAAAGATAAGTTATTTTAAGAAAGTAATTTGGTGTTGAAACACTGGGCTCGTGGGCAGTCGTGGGGATCTAGCGCACGACACCTCTATAAAGAAATCGCCAACAGATTAAGAGAGGTGTCCCACGACTAAAGAGCTGGCTCATATTTGGCTCAAAGATCTCCATCCAACGTGGCAACGCAGACAGCCCAACCTTATGGGCACTCTCCTAGAAGGCAGTGATATTAATGTTTTTTTATTTATAGGTTTATTTGTATATACACATAGCATAGTAGATATATTTTAATTGTATTTTATTGTATTTATCTATCTGAATAAATAGGGGAAAAAAGTTTAAAACAAAAAAAAACTATATTGAATATTTTTGTATTTTATTTATAATAAATTTTCAAAGTTATGCCAACAGACGACAAAGTGACGTCATTATGTTGTTTCTACAGTATTCAGTGCCCATGCGTATTCTGAGGTTGAGACAATACGCGAGGTAAGGCCACGAGATGAGGTAGACAGAGTAGAGTCGTTCTATTTTTGAACAATTTCTGAAACAAGACACGTGCACATAAGGAGGTTTTATGACATCGCTCCATTTACGTTCCGTCTCGCGCTCGAGTCCCACCGGTCATAAACCATAAAGAACCTGCCAGCTTCCACACAGGAAGTGGTGTCGTTAAACAACCTGTTATTATATTTTGAATATCGAATTATGAAACGTTAATTATTAAGGCGGCTGTAGGTCGATTAGAGCTTGCGCGTTCGATATTTGAATTTTTGATACATTGATGGATGATCAGCCGTGTTCACATTTATACATTATTTATTTATTTATTGAAAAAAAGGGCCGTCCTTACATTATTATTTTGATAAGCTTATGTGATTTAAAAAAATATCTTGCAGAGAATACTCCTACGTACAAAACAAACAAACAAAATCTAACTCCTTCAGACAAAAGTGTCTGTTTCACTATGTTTTAGGCATTTTCAAGTTCCTTAATTGCAATTACTATTTTGTGAACTCGCTCTTAAATTAGAGATTAGTCAATTCGCAAACAGACAGCCGCTCTCGCTATCTGTGTTCTATGCAGTATTGCATTCAAGGTCTAACTAAGTAGTTTTTAGAAAGATGGGTATTATCCTAAAACAAACATGAAACATCTCTCTGGAGTGACACCTCAGGGACTGACTTTATCAGGCGTAGGTAGCATCTTACTGTTTGTTTGTTTGTCTGTTTCAATGTTTGTATTTATGAAACTTGTGTTTACAGTGAGATGAAACTGGTTGAGAGTTTGTTATCATTATGGCTTTGTAGAGCGCGCGACTTTGGGCTTTGTGTATCGTATAGAAGAAATTATGAACTTTCGAGCGTAGCGAAATCCTAAGTCTATGATTACAACATACAACAACAAATAATAAACAAAAAATAAAGTTAAAATGGACCAATACAAGAAACGTGTTATGTTCGGCGTTTTTTGCACGATCTTAATAATGGCAATACATCAGCGGCGAGGAGTCTATATTCTATACAACCCGATTCCTTTCGGCTTCCCTTTAGGAATTGGTCAATCTATATAGACTAACGACATTTTATAAAATAATAGCAATAATCCAAACGTAATCTATAAGTAAATTTTTCTAAACGCCTACCGATATTCATTAGCAACATATTTAAGGACATAAGCCGATACAATACCGGCTTGCTCGGTCATACTGCCTTACTCCATACTAAGCAACTGTCTCTTTCATTTGTATTGAAATCCGCGCACGTTCCCTCTCGTTTTAGCACGCGCAAACAGACCCATAAACAAGCCGAAGAATTGCGGGTTATAGTAGGAATCTGTGTCTGCTAAACAGCGAGTTTATTTAGTTGCGTGTTTGTTTTATTTTAGAATTATAGTTTTGAATACAAGAGACTACTTGACAAAAAAAGTTTAGGTAATTTAAATCCCTTTAATAACTATTATGATTGGTCATTGTTGCATTTTGGATTATAAAAGAAAATTTTGGATCTTGCAGCGTTAGTTGAGTGAGCTATTTCACGGCTTCCATCCTGCATATATTCATCCTTCGCCACTGCAATACATACAAACATCTAACTAGTATAACTATAATGCATACTGTTAAAGTAAAACAACAAATAATAAAATGTCGTCAAGTGTGAATCGGAATCGCGCTAATTTGTTCCTGCGCCGAACTTGGTCTGACCTATTGAGTTCGACTCGCACTTGGCCGTTTTTTTATCGATGTTCTCGTTCACGCATTTCTCCGCCAATTATGAACCAATTTAGATGTTTTATTTTATAGTCAATATTAGATTCAATCAGTCCTTTTAGTAATTAAAAAAAACTTCTAACCTTTTTTGACTAGTAAATAATGTTGTTTATGTAGGTTGACTCTATTATTTTTATTGGCTACTAATACCCAGTGAATTAATTGTCAAAAATCTGTCAAAGAATTGTCAAAGTTCAGTTTGAGGGTAAGTGTCTCTGGCCACGCCACAGGTATAAAGGCCGTTATGATATTATTGCAGTGGTACGCCGTGTAGTTGGAGGGTAAATGTTAGAAAGGAAGCAAGTGTTTACGTAAAAATTTGCAAAGTGCACTCCTCAAATATATTTCTCATCGCACCGTCAGACTAATTGTATTTGTAAACAAGGGAGTTTTGCAAACCAAATAGATAGAGGTGCATGTGATATTATGTGTGCAAGCTGCTAAGATACACTCAATAAGGAAGTGTGGTGGGTGACCATAAAAGTTATCTAAATATATGAAAGTTATACTTAAGAGCGTAGACGGTCTGCAAGGGAATTGAGAAATAGGTATTTGAAGAAACTATTGCCGTCGCCTCACCCTTTGGTCCCCCCCGTAGAGTGCGATAGGGACAACTGCAGTTTAGACCGATTATACCTATAAAACCTTGACCGATAGATGTTTCGTATTCCCCTGTTTTCTCCACCAAAACTGATCCGATTTAATTATTTTTAGTATTGAAATTTAAAGAAAGAATAGATCTATGCTCCTATTTTTCTTTTACATTAAAACCTTTTCAAATTAGTCTGGTAGTCGCCTGATCACGGCGGTATAAACTAGGCATTTTTTTTAGGTTTTTGGAAGGGCTTATTTTTTTAGGTAATTAGTTGTTGGAAAAAAGTAAATGACAGGGGCATGCCTACAGTAAACCTAGATTTTATGAAAAAAAAACTATTGCTCTAGAGGCATTATCCGTGAAGAAAATAGGGGAATACATTTGTATGGAGAAAATGCAGCCCGGCTACGCTCTTAAAATTTACATTATTTGCGCTATCATATTCAGACGGTTTGTCACTTTGGAAACGTCAAATTATTTTTTATACCTTGTGGGATTCTACGACATGTCATGGTGACCGACGCACGCGTTCCGTCGTGACATGATGGGGAATCCGGTTTAATCCCACCTGCGCGCTGTGATAGATGTAATTAGTCTGTGATTAATAAGATATATCATAGTCGGCGAGATCATCTATTGTTTCTATAACGGCTATAATACTTGACATCATCAAATCATCGATTAACATTGGTGGAGCCACAATAAAAGAAGAAGAAGAAAACATATATGTGTCGGCTGATTGACGTTTGACGTCTCCAAAAGTCCAAAGCGATCAAGTCTCATACACGACTAACTATTATATTTGGGCGGCAACATTAATGTGCTTTGCCGTGCGAGCATGAACGTGTAGAGATATTCTCTCTACGTAGACACAATCTCAGTTACAAAGTGAAAGATAATATAAAAAAACTCATAAATAAGTATAATAAAAAGCCATAGGCAGTCATAGCACCGAAAAGAGAAACTTAAATAAAACTATGAATAACAGTGGTTTTTAATTTAAATTATAATTTAACGAACTTATAATAATTATAAGTAAGTTATAATTATATAACTTATAAGAAGTTTTCAATTAAAAAAAAAACTCGATCGAGAATTGCCGGTCAGAATGCATACGTGGAAGCCAGTACACGAATTCCTGCCCAGACATTCTCGGGTCAAGCATACTCGGGCCGGGAAATCCATGGTCTTGTGCCGAAAACATGTCGCGAACTCAGGTCGATATTCCCCTACCAAAAATCGCTAAACAATTTTGCACTTCAAAAACATGAATATAATATAATATAATATCCGCGACACTACTTTTTGTCTTGCTTTGTCACTACAGGAAATTATATTTGTTTCTCTTTCTGAGATTTTGTCTACGTAAAGAAATTCTTTTCACATGCGTCATGCTCGCACGGAAGGTTAGATTCAATAATTCCTTTATATATAATAATATAATATTATTATAATAATAAAGGTTAAATTGTGATTGTGTTGCCCATACAAATCTTTAGGTCTTCATTATTAGATAAAGGATAAGATAACAGGTGTGTATAATGTTACAGGAATATTGTTTACACGCGGTATTCGTGTCGGAGAGTCGAAATTAACTTTTGTTTTTTTTTAAATAACGGTTGAAGATTAAAATCTGTCATGTGTGACTCGAGCTCATTATAATATCTAAATTCTCCAAAATCATTGCATATTCGATATTTGAATTTTGCCAGCTCTATATAATTTTTTTATCTCGAGTAGAGTTGCTAGAGTACGACATTTAGGATGAAAATAGAGACTCAGCCAAGTCACAAAAGTCACATACACCTATTATAGAAAACCAAGTAAAGTTAAACCAAAGTTTGACGCCCCTGTATGGTGCAGGAACAAATTAGCGCGACTCACACTTGGCCACATTTTATTATTTGTTGTGCATTATAGTTATACTAGTTAGACGTTTGTATGTATTGCTGTTATTAGCATTATTAAAATCAAGCAAAAAACGTCGAATAAAACACGTTTCTTTAATTTTTAAATTTATTTTATTTTTATTATTTGATGTTATAGCGGTCATAGAAATACACATTCTGTGAAAATTTAAAGTGTTTACCTATTACGGTTCAAAAGACGGACGGACGGACAGCGGAGCCTTAGTAATAGGGATTCCGTTTGCACCCTATGGGTACAGAACCCTAAAAATAGCGATTCTTACAATAAAGTAAAAACGTCGAAAAGGTTAATTTGATAAAAAAAATAATTTCTTTACTTCCGTTCCATTTTACATTACAATACATATTTCCGTCCCATTTCACTACACATAAAAAAATCAGATAAGACGTCTACGACATATACAAAACATTTCCACTTTATAATATGAGTAGGTACGTCAGTGGTACTAGTGGTACAAGAGAGTTCCACATACACATCTTCAAGTGTTACGAAATAATTTAACTAAAGAAAATTAACAAATGGTGTAAAAGATCCAAGTGTTCCGTTATGTTTGCAGGTAGACCAGCCGGAGCCATACTTGGTAACACTCTGATAACATCACGGTCGTGTCAACTGTTGTCAGTTGTCAGATCTAGCTCAAAGTGTTGTTGAACTTGCCAACCGTTATTGCAGTTGTTCAATCTCATCCAAATCCGTACAACCGATTCGCAAAAAAATTACGTCAATCCGTTGCTCTGTTTTGACTTGAAAGAAAGATATCGTACGGATTACGAAACCCTAAAATATTTTGGTTAATTCAGCCAAGGGATCTTACTAATAATATAAGCATATATAAGGTGGCCGAGTGTTGCAGATCCCAGCCATATACATTGGTATATAGACTTATATACATAATCCGACAAACCACATTTAGAGGTTTTTCCATTTAAATACACCTTAACAGAACTAGCCACTCGTTAGGTATAGCCTCACAAATACCATCGGCTAAACGAGGGTGAATTGGTCTTCCGCTGGTACCCTGGAACCGTAACACGGTTTCGCGAGCTGTAAGGCAACTACGTCTATCACTACATATTATAAAACAAAATCTCATCTGTCTGTCTGCACCCTTTTCACGCAAAAACTACTGTACGGATTTTGTTGCAGTTTTTACTATTAGATAGGTTGATTCACCTATATTATTCAAATTTCAATATTATTCAAATTTTATTGTTGTAAGCCCATATTATGTCAGCGTGGTCATCCTAGTGCGTAGGTGTTTCAAAGAGTGTTGATGGATCGTAAACTGCACCAACTAGACTACTCTAAACATTGAGCCTCGTGTGGCTTTTTTATTACTTTTTGTTTTGTCATCTAACTTCACGTTCACCTGATGGCAAATTATTATGCTCGGCAGCTAAAAATAGCTCTGAAGGACTAGAACGAGTTGGACTACATACATACCTTTACGGCTGGGTGTAGGCAGAGAGTATGGAATACTGCTCTTGCTTCATCCACATCTATTTTAAGTACTACGTATTTGACCTTTATGATGTGAAACATCTATACGCGCGTTAAACTAGGCCAAAACCAAGACGTCTCAAAATTCAGGAGTATCTTGGTTTTGGCCTACGCCGTCTGCGCCTACCTCTGTGCGCACGTAGAGGGGATAACGCGTTGTCATGAGGCAATACCAAGCGTCTCACACTTCTGGTCGTGTATTTCTTCGTCTAACAAAATATATACTAATTTTGATGTTTCACATCTACCGGGTGTCCCCTGACGCACTCTTCTTTTTTTTAATGATATCAGATACATATTTGATTAATGAACGTTCGTCTTGGTCGTCCTTTCCTTGTTGGTCCTAACTATACTGCAGCTTTATATATTTGTTTCGTCATTCTTTCATCATACAACCATCATTTCATCATCATCATCATCTCATCAGCATTTCCCCTGCAATTTAATATACAATACTATCATTCACTTCACACTAAATGCAAGAAACTCCGGTTAATCCGAGAAATATTTGTCAATAATCTATATTTATAAAGAGTTAAAGTTTGTAAGTTTGGATGTTGGATGAATCTCTCAAACAGATATTGAACAGAACAGATTGCTATCTGCCTGTTGCTGCACTTAATAAACCTAGATAATATGTCATTTATATTTGTTATTATTTAGAAGAAGTGTGGCCCTCCGAAGCACAAAGAACTCTGTATAGCAACCGGTATTCGTTCGTACAATGTACCCGTCTGGTAAAAGAACCTGAGCCATTATTTATTAAATAAAAAATAAAATGTGTTGGTAGAAGATGGTTATAACATTAGTGGACCCCTGCGGGCAAAGGTGACAAGGTCAACAAATACCGATGTATTAAAGACATCTCATTTTAGAAAACTAATAAAAAATAACAAATTATACGCCTCGGGAAATCATGTATTACAACAAGTTCTGAGTAGTCTGTCTGTTTGTTTAGAATCTCTAAAGTTAGCTAAGTTCAAATAGAAAGTAATTTTAGTGTCTGTGGATATTTACAGTTTTTAGGGTTTCGTACCCAAAGGCTCCGCTGTCCGTCCGTCCGTCCGTCCGTCTGTCCGTCCGTCGGTCACAGAGCTGTATCTTTTGAACCGTAATAGGTAGACACTTGAAATTTACACAGAGTGTGTGTTACTATGGCCGCTAATACCTACAAATAATAAAAATTAAATGGGTCCCGTCCCCATACACCAAGTGTGATTTATTAGGCGTTTTTTGCTCGATCTTAATAATGGCAATACATACAAACATGTCAAGTGTATTTAGTCTAAATGTATTTTTTTTATATTTTTTAGTAACAGAACCAGTTTATACTAGCTTTTCTAACAAAATAAAATATAGTTTATAGCACTCGGCAGCTTTTAATTAGTGAAAGAATTTTCAGAATTGTAATTTGTAGTTTCAGAGATTCCCTTACCTACATCCAAACTTACAAACTTTACCTTTTTATAATATCAAGTTTCAACCACAGCTTTCAGGAATTTTCTCACCTCGCATCTATCTGTCTATCACCATTACAATATCCATGAAGCAGATTGTTTTCATATAGGTACATAACTAACTATTTGATATTATTGTTTCAGGTACTTTTTCAATCATTACTATGCGAGTCAATCGTAGTAAGTTTCCTGTTTTACATACGGCTCCTGGAAGCATATAAGTAAAATATATACTAAATGGGTCTTGAAACCGATCCCTGATTTGTCCAAACAAATTCTAAACCGAACTGAAAGTCTATTATCAATTCAGAACAACTGTCAAATGGAAACTATACATGACCAAGATTTAATCTACAATTAGTAACTAGACATAACAGTTGTCAAATACGTGAAAATGTATGAATTTGACAGTTGTTATTCAGCTAAACTCTGAGCGATAATAGTAGATTACTGACCCGATCAGCCACTTAGACAATGTACGCAGTATTCTATTATCTTTAAATGCTAAATACTAATATTGTATGCACTTATAACCGAATTATAATAATTGTATGACATCCGGAACGATGTCATTAGAGAGTAATGCGTAGTGAAAGATGATGTTGTGACTAAAATGAAGAAAAGTAGTTTACCCTGGTTTTGGACACGTTGAAAGATTGACTAAAACGGTTTATATATGTCTGAAGTAAAGGGAAATGCTGGCAGAAGACAACCTAGATGTACTTTTAATAAATAATAAATATGTATAAAAATATTATACACAATCGCCGAGCATGTATGAAAGATTTGATGAATATAAAAGAAGCGAAATATGTCAGAATCGTAACAAATGGCATTCGATTGTCTCTGCCTACCCCTCTTGGGATAAAAAAAGCGAAGAAAAACAAGAGCGGGATGTTATGGATTTTCATAGTAGTTGACTGGTCTAGAGCAAAGTAGACCTTTCTAATCACTATATTGACAAGTATTGAGGAAACTGCGTAGTTGGAAGAAACGATTGTTATCAAAAGTTCTTTTGGGCAACTTTATAACTCAGTAGAGCATTGTATTAGATTTGAACATGAAGGAAACGAATTGCCCCTCTTACTTTCAGTTAACAACTAGCGATACATCAAAACTTAACACGTAAACCTGTCAATAACTATATTGGTTTAGCGATAGCGATAGCCTGGAGCGTACATCATAATCATTAAACTTTATAGCTACAGTTCAAATTGATACATTGATGCCTCTGGCTATACCTAATTGGATGTTTGAAGTCGCCGTAATGGGAAAATTTGGAAAATAAGCTTAGCTTATAATAATAGACACAAATTATAGAACAAAGCGGTGGCTTAAATGGCTTCAATATTTAACAATGTGCTTTAGTCGACTTCTCGTGCTTCGGAGAGCACGTTCTTCTAAAAATAACAGATACAATTACGTTTGTATACTTAATAAGTTTTTATTATCTTAAAAACCTTAAATCAAAACTAAACATTAAAAATAACCAAATAAACCAGGTCCGCAATAGTGGGAAGAATACTGGCTGCATTTCCCCGCTGAATCGCGAGGAAGGAGCCCTCTTGTCACCAGAAGAGATGATCAGTCGTGGGGATACATACATCTTTAATAAACTTTTTGGCATTTGAACTCCACGGCCTAGAGTTTCTACACCAAACGGCACAAATTTGTAGTTTTCAATAATTGAACTATATTTGCGCCGTTTGTTAAAGAAGTGACACATCCAGTAAGTGTAGCAACCACAGATTGATCTACTAGATTGACAATACAAAGGAGAAAGCGCATAGATACGCGTATGTTAAAACTTACTCGTAGGTTAAAACGAGACAGGTAGAAGACACCATTTAATGAATACTGTAATTGGCTGTAACAGCCTAGCGTCAGTAGTAATGTGATTAATTATGGTTAATGCAGTGCATGGTGCAGTGCCTGGATGTAAGTCATCTAAGATGAAAAATCCACAGAATTACACATACACTTTTTTGGTCTCGTTCTATAGCGACATTACCAATCTAGTGGAGCGCCAACATACTATATCTATGGTAAAAACAGACTGACCATCTGGACAACTGAACCTCAAGGTTCAAAGGCCGTTAAGATGTGTTTGAGTATTTTCAGGATTCTTCCGAAATTCCAAGTAGGTAGGTAGGAGTGGTTCAGGGATTTTGAAAAACTAAACTTTTAATATTGGTTATTTATTTATCTGTGGCTTCCGAGATCCGCTTACCCACAGAAAACTCCTCATTCTTGTCTTCTGTGCGCCTAGTCCTCAGGGATACCCAGCAGAAAATTTGAGGCATCCTCATTTAAGATGAGGCATCTTGAGATCGAAAGACGAAGAAGCCTTCAAACACGAATCGTGGCGTAAGTACTAGTTTGATTTGAACGCGCTCTTCTCAGAAACTGCCAGTTCTATTTGAATTATTGTGTAACATCACGCCACACACTAAAGGAGCGGTGCAGGGGCGTAAAGGTAGTCCTAGATTAAAAAGATAGGTTCTTAGTAATTACAAACGAACAGACAAGTTTAAATTATATACGTAAATTAGTGGAGATGTGTTAGAGATTGTTATCTATAAGTCGGCGTATCTCTTCATAGATAACACGCCACTTACGGTCAAACAAAACTTACCACTTCAATATATTTTGTTAGGAACTATTTAAATACTGGACAAACGACTGGGACTTCTTGCAACTGCTAGTGATATATATCATCACGCCTTTTATCCCAAGAGGGGTAGGCAGAGACAATCGAATGTCGTTTGTTACGATCCTGACATACCTCTTTCGTTTCTTTTATAATCATCATACCTTTTTAATATTTCTATCGATCAATACATTTTTATATGTTCAATAAAAGTACACCTAGGTCGTCCTCTGCCAGTGCGAGCTTTTTACTTGAAATCGAAGACCCTAGGTTCAATCAAAGGAATTGGAGTCGAGCGGGTCTCTCTGTCTCTCTAACTTAAATGAAGGCTAAAATAAGAACTTATAACTATATCTTACTCAGAATTTGTAATGGCATGCTGTGTAAGAGAGAAAGAAACAAAATGTTGTGTTTGGTTCAATTTTTTGCACATTAGTAATACTGCAAAATTAGGAAGTAGTATAAAACAGATTTACAACCTACTAAGTGATAATTGTTTAATATAAAAATAACGCGTTTATCTCGTGTTTTCTTTCTTTTTTTTTTCTATCGGGTTGCCTTACAGCTCCCGAAATCGTGTTACGGTTCCAGGGTACCCAGCGGAAGACCAAGTCTCCCTCGTTTAGCCGATGGTATTTGTAAGGCTATACCTAACGAGTGGTTAGTTCTGTTGAGGTATATGTATTTAGATGTAAAAGCCTCTATGTGTGGTTTGTCGGATTATGTACATAAGTTTTTAATAAAAAACCCATTGGTACATGGCCGTGATCCGGGATCGAACCCGAAGTCTGCCTCTTAACCACTCGGCCACCGACGCACCGTGTTTTCTTAATTTTTTTAATAATTAAAATTTAATTTCATTTAGGTACTAAAAATAGTTAAACTAATATATTAAATTTCAAGACAACTACCTACCTACCTACATTATAAGAAAAAAGCCTTTATTTTCTAACTAACTACATATTTAGGAAATTAGATGCTAAGATTAAATCTGCACTTTTTCTTATCCAAAATTGAGCTCTCAACCTCCTTTTTTGTTCAAAACAGTTCGTTGTGCTTAGTAAGCAGTCTTTGGACCTCAAAATACCTAAAAAATACTGCAGTCCTTCGCTATGTTCAAAAATGTCATTAGACGAGGTATAGATAGATTCGCTTCACAAGTTAGAGATTTTTAAATAACATTGCTCAATACAAAATTAAATGTTTCGTGTACCACCTGACCAACGAAACTATAAACACCCACTTGACGCCGCTTGACGCTATCAAAACCATAATTGACATAATAGCTTCACAATTATGACAAAAACATTATTATAATGCGGCGCCGCGGGTCATTTTCTGTCATAAAATACGTCCTCGGTAAACATATTTTAATAAGGTTACAATCATTATCTGGTTCTCCAGATGTGTTCCTAATTAACCTTAAATAACCTTAAATTTTATACAATAGGTGACCGCTTGTTCGTAAAAGTTCTTCGATCTCAAATTGCCTCAAACATAACAAAAATGCTTACTTTTGACGTTTTCAACCCAAACCATTCGGAGGGCTTCTTCTAAAACTCTCCAGTAGCCGAACTGCAGTCTTCTGGCGTCAAGTGGACACTAGCTGTTACTCATGACTCTGGCCACACCGCAAGGATGAAGGCCGTGAAATTGTTTTGTTTGTTTTCAATTGGAATTCCCAATAACTCGAATGAAATGTCATTTTGTACTGTTTCGAGAAGAAAATTTAATGTTTATCATTTTGCCTTTTTATGGTTCCGAATATCTCCAAAGAAAAAACGGAAACCTTTAGGTATAGGATCACTCTTGTGTCTGTGTCATTGTCTGTCACACAGTTTATTTTCTCCGAATCTACTGGACGAATAATGTACGAAACTTGGTTCATATAAGGCTTCAAGACCCAATACGGGACGTGTAGCGAGATTTTGGGGAAATAATTTTAAAACGCGTAGTTTAATTGAATGCTTCCCCCGTTATCTCCGAAACTCCTGTATCTATAATAATAAAGATTCTTATAGTTCTATCCGAAAAAATTAAACGGAACCCTGAGCGCGCGAGCCGAATTCCCAACTTGGCCAATAACCTACTATTCTGTGACTCTACATACAAATGGCCAAGACTTTTGAGTAACGATTTTGAAGGATTCAGAGATTTAAAAGTTAAGTTATCAAATACTGCTTTTACTCTACAGCATCCAATTATCTCTGTGCAAAAAATCAAGTCGATCCGTTGCTCTGTTTTGACGTGAAGGAAGGATTGTTATTAAGTGCTTTAATTTCTATTGAAGGACTCTGATTGTAGAATGCAATAAATACTGAAGACGGAAGTTCGTTCGTTGAATAATGCGACAAAATTCTTGGTACGTCCAGCTGAAAGTTCGATTAATTTGTCATGCTATCAACACACGCGTTCAGAAACTTTATTTTTATTTTAGAGCAGTGTAATCTTCATCTTGTGAAAGATTTATAGCTTGTAGAAGCGGTGAACAATTATAATTCTGAACGCAACTCGCAGCGGAATGTGATTATGAATTTGTCATGGTTTTTATTTTTTTTATTTCTCTACAATTCATTTGTTGGTTTCGTTGTATACGTTTGAAAGGGACGAATGTTTGCGATGACATCTTGATAAATTCAATGTTGTGTATAATAAATAGATTAAGGTATTTTTGGTTTGCTAGCTAATGCACACGGTTTCTCTTGAATTACCTATTGACGCAATCTACATAGAAAATATTCAGAAACTGCAAAAATACGTAACGGCACAATAATTAAAAACTATTATACATAATCCGACAAACCACACTTTCGTTTTGACTAGAACGGAGGCCAAAAACGACGGGTCCTCTCCAATGACCAGCCAAGGAATGCACGGCCCGAGAATGTCCATGCGCAACACTACAATCCCGAGTAAATTGCTGGGTCGGGTAAAGATAGTACACGGATTTGCCAGGACATTCCTAGGATCTCTTTTATCCCAAGAGGGGTAGGCAGAGACAATTGAATGCCATCTGTTATGATCCTGACATACCCTTTTCGCTTCTTTTATATTCAACATGCTCGGCGATTGTGTAATTTTTATATTTCCATCGATCAATACATTTTATATATTTTCATTTCACTTCAGCCATATAAACATTTTTAGTCAATCTTTCATCCTTCATTCTTTCAACGTGTCCAAACCAGCGTAAACTACTTTTCTTACAACAATCACAACATCATTTTTCACTACGCATTCTTCTCTAATTTATCTTACGTTCATGCCGAGTAGATCTCTAGATAGTAAAAGGTAGTATAGCTACCATAAAAAGTCCAACAGAATTTCTTTCTTAAAAACATTGGCACCTGTTTATCTTAGCGCCAAAACAACAGCTAGCAGACAAAACAAAGTGTTAATTATAGATGTACCACAAACTTATTATTAGCGGCCATACCTCGTTACGTTGTGTTCGTGTCATACACCGACACCAGCGTTGCCAGCTCTACTCACTTTCATGAGATCACAGGTGCATCGTGAGTTTTTAAATACATGGCAGGCAGTTACTCGAAGGGCAAACATGCCTGGCTCGAGAATGTTTAACACTAGAATGCCGGGCAAAGATAGTACACGGATTTTCCCGGATAATATAGGGTGGCTATTGGTGAGGACCCAAGTAGGACGAAGTAGGTATGCTAATCCCAATGGTTTATTTAGTTATTTTTTTATATTATGACAAGCAAAATTAAATTATACCACTTTTTTTGGTTTGGACTCGTTGAAAGAATGAAGGATGAAAGATTGACTAAAAAGGTTTATATGGCTGAAGTGAAAGGAAATGCTGGCAGAGGACGACCTAGATGTACTTTTATTGAACATATAAAAAATATGTTGATCAATGGAAATATTAAAAGTACACACAATCGCCGAGCATGTATGAAAGGTATGATGATTATAAAAGAAGCAAACGAGGTATGTCAGGATCGTAACAAATAGCATTAGATTGCCTACTCCTCTTGGGATGAAAGGCGTGATGATAGATAGATAGATAGAAATTATACCATCTATATTGCTGAGCAGGGTTTATAATTTTGCGTGTAAATAATTGTATCAAAGGCTATTTTGGCAATTGTCTAGTTAATCTAGTTATTTAAACAAGATTTGAAAGTAATTATTTTTCTAATACATGCACGGCGATTTAATGAAAGGTATGAAAAAGAAGCAAAAGAGGTATGTCAGGATCGTAGCAAATGGCATTCGATTGTCTCTGCCTACCCCTCTTGGGATAAAAGGCGTGATGATAGATAGATAAGTTATTTTTCTAATTTTGAACAGTTAAATAGCGGCATTGATTTTTTTATATGGGTAGCACATAGAAAATATATAATAACCTGAATGAGTGCCCATTTCTTTTTCTCCTCAAGCGTATTTGTAACAATTACAATTTACTGAATTTCTGTTGATTTTTGTGTCTAATTCTCCTGATATAAAATAGGAGCTGGCAACACTGACCACAAGTGAACTTCTGTATTCCCCTTTGTTGTTCTGAAACTAGGTTACCATAATATTGTTTTAATAGCGCACAGTGTTACCCCACTCGATGGACGTTTTTATAATCTGTGATAGACACGTCTTGTAGAGTATCACTAATGTAAATATTTCACATACGTCTTGGACGTCTTTTCATTACGCAGATTCCACTATTTGAAGGCCACACAGAACTTAATATTTTACGCCTTTTATCCCAAGAGGGGTAGGCACTTACCCCCCTGCCACACACTCGTCGAGTAGCATGGGAAGTAGCGAGGAAAGGAGCGAGAGACGTAGTGTGGCCACGTTACTCGCCATGCCGCACGCCATACTCCTCGTCATGCCCACTGCTCCCTGTTTTGTCGGTTTTTTGGGCGCGAGTCAAAGGACCGGCAATATGAGCGCGAGTGGCTGGCCACACACTCGCGCGCACGCAGACCGCATCGAGCGCTCGATGCGAAAGCACGTCACGCGACATTTTTAACCAACTTGAAAAAAAGGAGGTTTCTCAATTCGACCGTATATATTATATATTTTTTTATGTGTGTTGGCGGATAACTTCGTCGTTTATGAACCGATTTTGATGATTCTTTTTTTGTTGGAAAGGGTGGTACCATGATAAGGAAACCAAGTTCTGAGATGCCATCCCAGAGAAATCGAGGGGAACCTTCGAAAATCGTAGTGGCAACTAGTGTGGCGCGTTTGTTAATTTTTTTTTCATTAAGTATTTTAAAGCACTACTATTTAATGAAGGTCTGGAACCACCAACCAAGCCAATATTTTGAAAAAATAAAACACAAAGTACGACTTTACCTTTTATTACATCTTTCAATAAATATTAATAATAATAATTTAGAGAAACAGGTATTGTTCTGGAACAGAAATTATTTAAGTGTTCTCTCAAAGTTCTATCAAGTGTAACAACCATTGTGCAAGTACTGTGTGTTACAATAAACAATGAGCAATTCATTACTTGAACTTTAAGCTCGCCTCTACCTTTCTTTATAATCAAGACCGTCTGAGGTACAATATGAGTTTCAATACCTACAGAAATACGCTTATAACTACTTATCTATTAGATATAGATATATGCCACTGCGGACTTTTTTGTAGATCATTTTATTCTACACAATTCTTTCCTACATCATTTTGATATATCTCTGACGGATTAGACAGCATACGCCATGAAAACTCGCTGAGACCAACTTTCTGCCCGATTTGATCCGTTTTACTGTTAATGCTCAGCTCCTAAACATGATAGAGCCATGTTTAATACTCATAAACTTTCCCGGTGAATCAACCTATAACTGCGTTTTCGAAATATGAACATATGCCCTGAAAATCATTAATTTCACGCGTATTTTGTGACTCGAAATATATTATTTACTAATGTACCATTTTCTCGTATTTATCCTGTAGATATTTTCACATACTTTATAAAAACATTAACTACAACTTGCCATTTCTAATAGTTTTTGTATAATACTGGAAGAGCATATGTCCGTTTTGCGTATTTTCGCAAGATCGATTTTTTGTGAAATCGTTCTTTCTCATGTTTTTGGTACGTGAATCTTGGCCTATCTTATCTTATTCTTGGTTATTATATCGATTATTTTTGCAGTGTATCTCTCTAACAACTTTTTAAAGATATATCGAGATATAGGTACACTGCCAAGTGGTGTCCCACTTATGGACTTTTTTTTACCTAGTTTAGAGTTTTTAGTTTTAGTTTAAATTTTATTTTAATTTTTGTTAAATTTTGTCATTTATTCACGTCTATTATAAACACTAAATTATACTATTTTGTAGATAATTTCAATTTGAAAATATAATCCAAAAGCTCTATATTAGATATTGAAGAAAGAATACCCCAAACCAATTTTTCATGATCGGTTCAGATAATGTCATCTTTCAATAATAACTCATCCGTTCAATCGTTTATCTATAATTTATTATAACGAAGTCATTTCTAAGCGACGAATGGAGAATTATAATGTTAAAAAAACCTTCAAATATTTGGATAAAAAAAATACCTTTTGGGTGTGTCTCGTAGGAAGGATTTTTCTAAATTAAACCTCTAAGAAGATATAGAAAACTATGTTGTTTCGGAATTTTCATGAAATCAGCGATCATGATGGGCAGTATCCATCTATCATCACGCCTTTCATCCCAATAGGTGTAGGCAGAGACAATCGAATGCCATTTGTTACGATCCTGACATATCTCTTTCGCTTCTTTTTTAACGACTTCAAAAAAAAAGACGTTACTCAATTCGACCGTATATATTTTTATTTTTTTTATGTGTGTTCGCGGCTAACTTCGTCGTTTATGAACCGATTTTAATGTTTCCTTTTTTAATCGACAGATAATTCTTCCGGATTGGTCCCATTTTTATGTCATAAAAATTGGTTCATTAGTTTTTCAGTAATTTAAAAAAAACTGACTTTTAAGTCAATTATCAGTATCTCGTTGAAATATGTACCGATTTTGACGACTTATTTTTTTAAGGATATAATAATATCTCGACATTATCTCACAGACATATGACTAAAATCGGTTCAGTAGTTTTTCAGAAATTCAGTAATTTGTCTCTGTTTACGGCTGAAAATTATGTATCAGAGAAAAGCCTTAGCAACAATCTTAGCAACGGTTGCTATTGACACGAAGTTGTCAATTTTTGTATCGACGGTGGTCTAACGGCTAAAGGTATGGTATTGTATGATGCAGTTCAGGATGCAAATGGTTCAAATACCATCCACAGCAGTATTTTTTTTTATTTTTCCATTAATTTTTTTATTTGCGTTATTATTTGTCTCTCAGGGCAGCAAAATCACTTAAAAGGGAAAAATAAATTAACTTAAAAAAAAAAGAAAAACTAAGGCCTTTATTCATAAACGTTTATTAGCAACGTTTTTGTTAAAATATGTTTTGTCACTCTCTAACAAACCTGTCTTTACTAATAATAGAAAGAAACAAAACACATTTTAACAAAAACGTTGCTAATAAACGTTTATGAATAAGGGGGTTTAGGCCTTTATTCATAAACGTTTATTAGCAACGTTTTTGTTAAAATATGTTTTGTCACTCTCTAACAAACCTGTCTTTACTAATAATAGAAAGAAACAAAACACATTTTAACAAAAACGTTGCTAATAAACGTTTATGAATAAGGGGGTAAGAAGATAAATATCTGTTCAATATTATATATGTTTGTACTGATGATCGTAGGTTCCTAATGAATTGTCTAAATTAGTGAATTTGGGAACTAAGTTGTTTCTAATTTGGCACCAACGGTCTTCAAATTCTACGACGAAATATTTATTATTTCTTACTTTTCAGTGCAAATTTTTGAAGCCGGTACACTTTTTTTTTAAAGTTAATTTATATATTCATCATACCTTTCATACTTTGAAAGCTTTCATACATGCTCGGCGATTGTGTGTACTTTTAATATATCCTACTATCAATATATTTTTTATATGTTCAATAAAATTTCATCTAGGTCGTCTTCTGCCAGCATTTCCTTTCACTTCAGCCATATAAACCTTTTTAGCCAATCTTTCATCCTTCATTATTTCAACGTGTCCAAACCAGCGTAAACTACTTTTCTTCATTTTAGTCACAACATCATCTTTTACTCCGCATTCTTCTCTAATGACATCGTTCCGGAAGTATGGTCCCCAAAATATGCTAAGCACCAATTTTCTATAAAAATAAGTGACATAGAGAGCACGTCAATCACTTCTGAAAGTAAAAGATACATCTTCAAATAAGTGACAGGCAAAAGCCTCTAAGTATGGTTTGTCGGATTACGTATGGTATTGGTACATGGTCGGGATGGAACGTGGTCCGCCTAGTTAAAACTAGACATCTCAACCACTGGGCCACCATAAGATACATTTAATTACATTTTAAAGTTATTGATATAGTGTACGTAGTTTCAGAATGTTTACTTGGAGCAAGGTAGTTATCGATTGGTAAGAGGTTGATGATCGGTAATCGTGCTTATGCTTACTAAATAATGCAACTGATGTAAGACTTGACATTCGAAACCTTTTCTTTGAACTAGCTGTGCCTTGTGTGATGTTATATAGCCTATAACCTTACTTAATAATTGGGCTATCAAATCAAATCAAATCCAGAAATAAGCGCGATTAGTATAGATAACACATACACGGCTTTTATATCTTGTGGTGTGGTCAGAGACCAGTCACAGTGTCCTCTTTCTGCCAGTTCATATTAAGAGGATGTATAGAGCTAAATGCGAGTTTTATGATGCGTAAAAGTACATGATCCACTGCAGTGACCATAATAAAAAAAAAAAATGATATTCTTGAGGTTATGCGTTATTAAGATACTGTGTTCAAAACATAATACAACTATATTGATTCGATAGAAAAAAATCATGAATGTACCTCTAAAAAAATATGTTACTGTCTAGAAACAGTACTAAAATGCATTCTATGATTCTGATTTTTTGACAGTTTTTTTATCTAGCAATATACTATCGTAATACTGTTCTATTTTTTAATCAAATTTTCAGCAAGTTCCTTTATTCTCATTTTCTAGATTTTATGTACGCACTGCACGCGTGTGTGCGTAAGCGCTCGTGTACCGACAGTACCGGCTGCAGCCTGATGCTATATATTATTAGTGGCAGCCACGTCGTTTGGTGTGTATGTGTACCTACCCGCGTGGGGGCGGTACCATCTCTCAAGGTCTTTGGCTCTATCCAGCGTCTTAAGGCGCTTAGTGTCGCCAATGACCCTGACCATACAAACGGTCACTGAGCGCTGCCCCGAAACACCTTCGAAATTGATTGTTTCGATATTATATATAGGAAAATGGTAATTGATTTAGATATACTTTGTTGTGTTTAAAGTACAATGTGTTATTTATTTTTAGGCATGTAAATATTTCCAAACGTCATAGCAGTTTAAGAGCAGTAGACAATTAAAGCCAAAAAACACCATTCCATTATTATTATTTTAAATATTGAAGTTTTGCTCTTACAATACAATATTTTTTAGGATTTTTAGTCCATCAGTAAACGAGCAGTAGTCTGTTGAAAATGCTCATTTCAGCTGATTTGAGGATACTAAGTATGTGTCACTTCTTTATTTTGTGACATATATAAAACTCCGCATTCACTGGCGGGGTTATATATAAGGAGAATTTGAATTGTCAAAAATAGACAGTGATTTGTTAGTTTACATACTTATGCCGGATATTTTTCACGATTTGTAATATCATATTGACGTTTTCACGCAAAAACTACTGAACGGATTTTGTTGCGGTTTTCACTATTAGATAGGTTCATTCAGCTGGAAGGGTTGCGAGTATTAAACATGGACCTATAATCTTTAGGAGCTGGACAGAATCAGTATAAGTAAATCAAGTCAGGAAAAAAGTTAACCTCAGCTAGTTTTCATTGCATATTTTGTCTAATCCGTCAGAGATATAACAAAATGATGTAGGAAGGAATTGTGTAGAATAAAATGATCTACAGAAAAGTCCGCGGTAGCATATGTCTACTCTAATAGATTAGTAGTTATAAACGTATTTATGTAGGTATTCTTTTAATACATGATGTAAGTGTGTTAACCGTATCAGGAACGATATTATGTCATTAGATAAGAATGCGGAATAAAAGATGATGTTGTGACTAAAATAAAGAAAAGTCATTTGGACGCTAGTTTGGACATGTTGAAAGAATGAAGGATGAAAGATTGATTAAAAAGGTTTATATGGCTGAAGTGAAAGGTAATGCTTGCAGAGGACGACCTAAAAATATTGATTGAAAACAATATTAAAAGTACACACAATCGCAGAGCATGTATAAAAGGTATTATTAATATAAAAGAAGCGAAAGAAGTTATCTATTTCAGAATCGTGGCATTCGATTGTCTCTGCCTACCCCTCTTGGGATAAAAATCGTGATGGTAGATACGCACTATCTTATTAATAATTTCCCGGGATAAAAAGTAGCTTTTCGCATTTATAATATTAGTTACTGCCTACTCCAGTAAAATTCAGCCGTAAATATTTTAGGAAATCTTTATCCTTTTCACTATATGAAACAAAGGACCTTTTTTTTATATAGAAGGAGGAAAAACCAAGCACTCAACATGTATTGTTTGGAATCTTTTGTCGCTCACATATTGTTCGAAGAGAGGCTATCCTATAAAACATGTATGTGTAAGGTGGCATCTACCTTAATGGAAAACAGAAATACAACAAATCTTATTATATAGGAATACATGTCAATACTCACGCCTGTTTTGCATTAGGGTAGGCACAATCTATGTCTCGCTTGTCTCGGCTTTTTGAAATGAAGGGAAATCTTATGGATTCGCGACCTGTGTTCACGAAATGATTTCGCAACAATACCACGGATTGCCCGGCTCGAGTATACTCGACTCGAGAATGTTCGGGCAGGATTTCGTGTACTGGCTTCCACGTATGCCTGGACGGGCATTTTTGGCTGCGTATCTGTGGCCGGCAATATTAGGTCAACACCGAGATTTTTTTTAATTGTATTTTATTTGATATTCGGCAGTCCTCATGACTGCCTTTGCTTTTTTAAATTGAAAAGTGAAAGGAAATCCTGGCAGAGGACTACCTAAGTGTAGTTTTATTGAACATATAAAAAACGTTTATTGATCGATGGAAATATTAAAAGTACACACAATCGCCAATGAAAGGTAAAATGAACATAAAAGAAGCGAAAGAGGTATGTCAGGATCGTAGCAAATGGAATTCGATTGTCTCTGCCTACCCCTCTTGGGATAAAATACGTGATGATAGATAGATAAATATATGTTTACCCAATTCATAATACTTTCCCCAAGTAACAGCACAAAACAGACACACAGCAGACTCGACGACTATTTCCTTTTCTCACTTTAATATAATGTTTTGTTTAAATAATTCAAATAATTAGAAAGTTCTGTTATATGGGTAGGTACTTGTTTCTCAGACAATACTGAGTTATGTTTTAAGTGAACACCTGTCAAATCACTTACAGTAATAAACACTGGGTTTTAAAGAAGGTGGCGCAGTCAAGTGGCGCTCGTAAAATTACTGTGTAAAACTTGAAAAAGGAATTGTAAAATATTGAGACACCACCTGAAATATTTACGGGAGCTGTAAGGCAACCCGTGAAGAATAAAAATGGCGTATCATCACGCCTTTTATCCCAAGAGGGGTAGGCAGAGACAATCGAATGCCATTTGCTACGATCCTGACATACATCTTACGCTTCTTTTATGTTCATTTTACCTTTCATACATGCTCGGCAATTGTGTGTACCTACCTACTTTTAAAATTGCCATCGATCAATATATTTTTTATATGTTCAATAAACGCACATCTAGATCGTCGTCTGCCAGCATTTCTTTTTCACTTCAGCCATATAAACCTTTTTAGTCAATCTTTCATTCTTCATTCTTTCAACGTGTCCAAACCAGCGTATACTACTTTTCTTAATTTTAGTAACAACATCATCTTTCACTCCGCATTCTTCTCTAATGACATAATAATATAGTAGAGTTAATAAAGTAAAGCCAGGCATTGTAGTAAAGTTCCATTTAATATTCCTATAATAAATTCTACCGCTCTTAGTTTCTAAACTTGATGAGTTTTGCCTGAAGGCATCATGCATCTGATGAAAATACAGATTTTAAGCGCAACTTAAGATGTCTGGTATTATATAAGATTTCCCCCTACTAAAAATCGCTAGAAGTTTTCACTTCAAAAAAAGCACAACTTTAAGTTAAATTATATCAAGAACTATATGCGGAGCGCAGGGGTATGTCCGTATTATTTTCATATGAGTGCTTACCCCGTATGTATATACATTATTTATCTTCTACTAGCGATCCGACCTGGCTTCGCCCGTGAAATTTCATTATCATTGCTCGACCTGTTGACAAAACTCATTGAATATGGAACATTGACATTAACATCGGCTCCCAAAAGATGTTTTATACCTCTTTTTTAAATCTTCCTCGTGATAATCGAGAGTATACCTAGGCCTGGCTCACCCAGAACTGCCCACTCAGCACTGAACCCTAATCTGAATGCAATTAGACTTATGTGGCTTGCAATAACTACCAATTTTAAAATTTCAAGCCTAGAAGTTTGATCACCTGAATTAGTTATACCATTATTAGCTATTACGTAATAAATCATAACACAAGTTAATTACTTTGAAAATTAATTAATTAATATTATAATTTATACATAATACCTTCACAAAGTATCTACTCCCACGGCCGGAAACTTCTAACAAACAAAGGGAAAACTAATAAATATGGTAATACAAAATCTGTCAGAATTACATGTACAACATACAGACTAATAAAATGTAGATTTAGTTTAAACTGTATATTATAACATGATCGGTACAGAGAATCGCGAACATCATCCGACAATCGCCGAAGGCATTATCTGTAAGTACACTCGAGCTCAGAAATAATTATTTATTAATTAGTTTTATGTGTTATTAATAATTTATTAACAAAATTATGTGAATATTAAACCTATTGTAGTTGTTATTTCAGTGTGATAATGGTTATAAAATTGACATTCGATTGTCTCAGCCTACCCCACTTGGAATAAAAGACTTGATGATAGAAAGATAGATGGCTGACTTTTTGATGTTCTGTAGACCTTAACGACATCATTAGAAGTTCTTATCATTACCCGGCTAAGTAATCAACATATTAATTAAACCAATTTGATTGAAATCACGTTTTAACAAGTGCAATATTGAAAGAGATAACTCTGAAACTAATAACTTTTGGTAAATGTGTCCATATACACTTCTAATAATGTCGTTAAGGTCCACATCATATCAACAATTTAACTGAAACCCATATACACATAATCTCAGAAACTACTGCACGGATCTTCATATGGTTTTCACCAATATAAAGAGGGATTATCTAGAAAGCGAAAATAAGCTACCGTATGTCGTATGATGACATTTGTGAATTAATTGTGTGAATTTTTATAAACCTATATTGTATCCTTGCGAAGCCGGGGGCCGGGTCACATAGTGTTACATACATACGCCTGTATCAATCGTTGATCCGTTGCTCTGTAATGACGTGAAGGAAGGACAAACAAACAGACAAGAATCATTTAGCATTTAAGGGCCGTTGGTCAAGGTCATCTATAACTGTCAAAAATATGGCAAATCTCGGAAAGGTGAGTTTATAAATACAACATTTCCTTACCACACAATTTATAGTTATTATTTTAAATTGGATTGAGCCACATTTTATAGCCGTAATTTCCAAAACTAGCATTGCCTTTGCCTTTTGGAAACTATGGCAACTCTTAATAATGAAAATATGGCTCAATCCAATTTAAAATAATAACTATCAATTGTGTGGTAAAGAATTTTTGTATAAATAAACTGACCTTTCCAGGATTAACTGAGATTTGCCATATTTTTGACAGATACAAGATGACTGAGAGCAACGGTCCTTAATATTATAGTTAATATGAAGGCGAGTGTACCTCGTATATTTGCTCTGATCAAAGTATTGGTAGTGAATATATCTGCTCATTTAAGTTTGGAGCCCGTCAGTAGTTAGTTAGTATTGAATTGGGGGACGAAAACGACAGCCGAATGTATTATTGTATGTTTGTTTTATGTTTGTTGTAAGCTTTAATTAAAGCGATAGGTACGCGGCACGTCCTTTGTGTGTGATTGTGTCACGTACTGTTGACAACGGGGTAAACTTTAAATATTAACTTGAAGGTACTGGGATTGATTCCCAGTTGAGGCGAAAATTTTAAACTTAGGGAGAATAAATTAAGGAAGTGGTAAAACCACAGATAATTGGCTTACTAATATTTTAAATATGAAAATTTGGATGTTTATTAGAACAAAATATTTCTAGACAGGGAGTACTTGAAAAACATAGCAATAAGAATTCATTTTTCAGTCGTGGGAAATAGCTAGTAACTTTTAACGAAAATGTGGGAAGTATTTGAACTACTTTACAGACTAATCAATAACACCCCACTTGAGATGGTGGGCGAAACACATTATTTTCCGTGTGAAATGGTATTAATTTTCATAAAAAAAATCGATTGGCTATAGTCTAGGGCAGTGTTTCCCAATTATAGTGGTAGCCCTGAGGGTACACGAGCTTGCTTGAGGGGGTACGCGCGGCAATCTCAGGATTCTCAGGTATTTTACTACAGCAATCGCCGCGATATATAAATCAATTTATTTTTTATTAAATGACGAAAAACAAAACAAGGGGCAAGGGGTACGCGAGTTTGGGCTCTTTCTCGAAGGGGTACTCAGGAAATTCTAATTGGGTACCACTGGTTTAGGGCAAACAGAGAAACAGTCAATGACACAATGAGTGACAGCCTGAGAAATGCGGTTCAATACATAAGCGATAAAGAAGTATAATGAAGCGATCGTGTATCGTTTTATTTCGACGCTAATATAATACTTGTGTGACCTGCCCTAGAATACGGGCTACCCTTGGTCCGGTAACTAGGTTCCTGGGACCCAAGAAGGTAACATAAATAGTAGAATCAATATAGAGACGGTATGGCTAGACAAACGAGAGAAAAGCGTCGTCGATTCTACAATAAAGTGGCTATAACTTCATTAAGAGAAGACTGCTAGACGCCAATTGGTCACCCATTCACTAACACTACGTTCGACGTACAAGTGACAGCACTCTTGTTATTTCATGGACTACCATAGCCACTTTCCAAAGCTTGGGTTGCTTAAAAAAATTAAAAATATATTAATGTTTTTTTTAAATCAGTCATCTTTTTATTTCTGTAATGGGCATTAAAACTCTTAAACTAAATAGGTACGGCTAAATAAACAAATTAAGACGAGGAACGACTCAGAATTTTTTAATCGTAAGCCACGCCCTAAGCCGTGGTTCGGCCGCATGAGTAGTTCGAGCGCAACGATCACGTCATGCAAGACAACGACGGCGCTTTGTCCGTTCTTGCTGCAGAAGTGAGAAGGGCATAATGTATCGCTTCTCGGAATAAATGACATAAGCGGCACATTACAAATAAATAATTTATTAAAAAACGATCACATGTAGGGAAAAATCTTCTTAATCAATACTGGGTACTGAAATTACCTACAGATTCGTATAAAATTTAAACGTAAATCCCTTCAGAGTATGGTCGTATGACTATAAAGGTGTTTTTGAAGAGGTGATTTAAAAATTTAAGTTATAGAGAAAATTTTCACCAATCATGTTTTCATCCCATACAATATACTAGATAAAATCCCCTAGTTTTCGATGCCCAAATTGTATGTTCATAGCATTCGTAAAATTAGGGAATTTCAGTTCAGAAATCAACCAAAATTATTCGTTCCTCCCCTTAAAGCAAGTTATTCAGAAATACCGAACTATATGAATTTCATATTCGTTTTTGCATTCTATATTGAAATTGATTTGAATTGATTTTAATATGAATTTCAGACATGAATCAATATTAATTTTATTTGACCGATTGAAAGTAAAATTAGAATCTTAAATCAAATCTAAAGATTAAAAATAACTAAATAAACCAGTTCCGCTTGGAATAGTGGCAAGAATACTGGCTGCATTTCCTCGCTGAATCGCGATGCTGATTCGTTGAGCGAGGAAGAAGCCAGCCCTCTTGTCACCAGAAGAGATGATCAGTCGAGGGGTTGTACATAATTTATAAATTGCTGTAAAAATGTTTTTTCTTTAATTAAGTTTTTAGAAAGAAGTGTATAAAATTTACGATTCCAAGTGTATCTTGTGTACCTAAGAAATAAATTATCTTTTGAAATTGAATTTAAAAAATAAAATAAAAAGGCCTCTTTTTCCACTAAAATCCACTTTAGCCACTTATATGTTTTTTGACGTCTTTCACACTTTTTTTAAGAACATTTTCAATACTAAACTATTTCCCGGAGGGAATTATATATTTTTCCGGGATAAAAAGTAACCTATGTCTCCGTACGAAGTCACGGGCAACTGCTAGTAAAGATATAAGACTCATAATCTGCAGTGTTTTGAATCTGATTATACATTTTCCCATTGAGTGGGCAGTGGGGAGATTTATGAGCGGGTGGCGGTAAATTTCGTGTTTTTTTTAAATTTTTCAGATGAACCTTACATAACTTTACTGAATGGTTCCCCCTTAATACTCACGCACTCCTCTCGGTGGCTCATAAATTTAATTGTACTTAACTAATTAATTTATGATCTTTTATGGCGTGAACAGAATACATTTTGGTGCAATATTTTACCTTCATATTTAAATTGTTAGTGTCTTTATAATAGGGGTAGAGCTCGGATAGGATCATTATCATTACTACGTATTATAAAACAAAGTCTCCCGCCGCGTCTGTCTATCTGTCTGTGACGAGCAAGCTTTACGAGTATTAAATATGGACCTATCATGTTTAGGAGCTGAGCATTAACAGTATAAGTGAAGCAAGTCGGGAATAAAGTTAGCTCCAGCGAGTTTTCATGGCGTATGCTGTCTAATCCGTCAGAGATATAACAAAATGATGTAGGAATTAATTGTTTAGAATCAAATGATCTACAAAAAAGTACGCGGTGAATATATATCTATAAGCGTATTTATGTATGTATTCAAAAAGTTTTAAACAAATATTGTATCCGTGCGAAGCCGGGGGTGAGTCGCTAATTTACATCGATGCTAATCTCTCTGTCTGTATTAAAGGCCAACAAGACCAAAGACCAAGTCTTCCTCATTTAGCCTGCTGTATTTATGAGGCTATACCTAACGAGTGGCCAGTTTTGTTGATGTATATTTAGATTTTTAGATGGAAAAGCCTCGTGTTGTTTTTGGGAATTTATGTACATAAGTTTTTAATTAAAAAAACCCATGTAGGCCGGGATCCGGGATTGAACCCGTTGTCTGCCTAGTTATTTTATTATAATTAATGAAATATATATGTACCTACTGCATTAATTGAGCAGTATTTCTATGTCTCTAAAAGTTTAGCTAGGCTAGGGTTCATAATCAAACCTCCCAATCCCAAGTCTCTAAATTTTCCAATTTTCAATGTCTTATTAAATAAAAATTGGGTTTTTATTAACTAGCTTTCTACCCCCGGTTTCGCCTGTAGATATTTTCGAACAAAATAAACTCGGGGATATCGTAGGTTTCTATTCGTGAAAGATTTTTTTATGTCGGATGAGTAGAATCGGAGATTACTTCCTACATCCAAACTTACAAACTTTTCAATCCATCATTCAATTTTCCTTCCTTCCGACTAACTTTTTTATCGAGCAATTTCACCAAAGAATAATCTGTCGAATAGAGCGAGACAAAAGTCAAAACCTTCAATTTCATTGGTGGATTTTTCTTCTATCTCGCTCTATCCGACGGATTGCCAAAGTTCTCAATAGTTTTGATCTTGGACCTGCGCTTTTAAGCTTGGGGCCATCCATAAATTACGTCATTAATTACGAATTTCATGTTTTTGGACCCCCCGTACTTATGACACACCGATTTATAAATTCTCACATGTGACGTTGGTAAATAGGCATTTTTGATTCCAGTAAAGTTAAAAGCGATTGTATAGTTTAATAGAGAGAGTCAAAGTAAATAATGCAATAAACGTTTGAAATCTTACAAACAAGTAGAATCAGTTCCAATAAAACAATAAATTTATCAAGCGCGATCTTGTTGCTCGCCGACTTTACGATCTTGACAAGCTTACAATACAACACAACTCAGATATACCAACTATAGTCTGTTCATTATTTATATGACCGTATCTCTACGTATTATAAAACAAAGTAGCCACTGCGTCTGTCTGCCTGTCTGTGACCTTTTCACGCAAAAACTACTGAACGTATTTTAGTAGATTGGTTAATTCACGAGGAAGGTTTACGAGTATTAAACAAGGACTTATCACTTTTAGGAGCTGGGCATTAACAGTATAAGTGAATGAAATCGATAAAAAGTTGGCCCCAGCGAGTTTTCATGGCGTAGGTATGCTGTCTAATCCGTCAGAGATATAACAAAATGATGTAGGAGAGAATTGTGTAGAATAAAATGATCTACAAAAAAATCAGTGGTAACATATTTCTATCTCTAATAGATAAGAAGTTATTAGCGTATGTACGTAGGTATACAAATTGTCATATTAGCATATACTCATCCGAAGCAGGGGGCGGGGTCGCACGAGAATGCTGTAATTTGTATGGGATAAACTGTAAACTATTCCCTAATTCTCTGTAAATATTCCACCTGTGTCACTGTAATTTAGCATATAGTTACTTATTCAATATATCTAAAGAAAATTGTCGTTATTTTTCAAATGGGTTTTATTGAATAGGTAAAATGGGGGGTAAAATAAAGGATTATTTTGCCCTCGTTTTCTTTTTCATAATGTATCACGAAGCTCTTAATTTTTTAAGCGCTGTTATACCATTACCCTTCAATTACAATATTACAATGACTAATAATTCAGATTGGTCGAAAATCATAAAATAATTATTATTTTGAATTTTCAATAAGCTACCAAAAAACGCGAGGCATTAATTTTATTTTATCAAAGATTCTAATGTATCCACATATTTAAAAAAATGGTTGAAGAAGGTTTGAAGCTTTTATTGTAACTGATGAGCTATGCCGTACTGTAGGTATCACTCTAAACGCACGAAATACGACGACATTTACGATTTAACCGATTGTTTCCGACAATTTTATTTTATAAAACCGTAAAACTTGTCTACTTTCGGTTAACAGGTAACCCATGGGATTTATAGAAAAAACAGTTTCTTTTTTCCAACATTGTAAGGAGCTGAGCATTAACAGTATAAGTGAATCAATTCGGGGAAAAGTTAGCTCCAGCGAGTTTTCATGGCGTATGCTGTCTAATCTGTCAGAGGTAGAACAAAATGATGTAGGAAAGAATTGTGTAGAATGAAATTATTTACAAGAAAGTCTGCGGTTACCGCTCTACCTCTAATATATAAGTAGTTATAACCGTATTTGTGTAGGTATTAATTAAAAAAAAATATATAAAAAAACTAGGTACCTACAGTGGAAGCTCCGTCCGAAGCTCTTAATAATATTTAAATTTTAAAAACGTAATCAGACCCGCAAGGCGCTTGCCTTTTAAAAGTTGCAAATTGAACAAATTAATTTTGACAAAAAGAGGTTCATGAAATTCGATACGGTTTTAAAGATACATCGTCACGTGGGCGGTAAATTGACCTAAGGTGGTCTCACCTTGTTAAATAAAATCGGTTTAACTCATGCCTCTATCTTTTTGTATTTAAAAGTGTATGATGCGACAATGTAGGCACCAAAACCTTGGAGGCACCATAGAAAAAGGGCAATACATCGTGTTTATTTTTCTACGGAATCCTGTAAAATATCAGATTCTTCTTGGTTTGCTCTTACGAACATCTTTGCCCTTTTAAATAAGGTGTGTGTTTTTTTTGTTTAAAAAATCTTATGTTAGTAAAATATTTTTTTGGGGACAATAATATGTGGGGTGCTGTGTAGTTTATATTACCCCACATTTGTCGGGGTTTCAACCCGACTGTTATAGCTAGCTGGACGAAGTGAATACGGGCAATAACTATTAGGTATTGAATAGTAACACTGCACGAGTTAGGTAAATATGTTTACTATTATTCTACAAACAAGTTAAATTAAATAAACAAATCAAATAACGCGCGCGACTCACAACACGTATTATGGACGACTCGTTGGCGGTCGGCGCCGGCGGGCAGCGAGCGGTAGGTACTCCGCTGCGTAAGGTTGTGGCCTCGAATTAAATTAATGTATAATAAATAATATATTTAATAAGGTCGCCACAGTACTCCCTGGCCAGACCGTAACTACGGTCGATAGCGTTCTGGTAGACGTACTCTTCTGCCGCTCCGCGTGTGTTTAATTTCTTCGTTAGAAAAATTTTGGTTTTGCACTTCCCTCATCAAGTACGCCGGTTTTAGCCTGTCGACAGAGACGTTTGTGTTTTTTCCTTTGACCTCCAAAGTGAAGTACTTGGGCTGTCTTTCAATTACTTTGAACGGGCCGGCGTATGGTGGTTCGAGGGAGCCTCGCACGTGATCTTGCCGAAGAAAGACATGAGTAGATGTATGCAGGTCACGTGGTATGTAGAATGGAGAGTTGGAATGCCATGATGTAGGTTTTGGGGTCAGCTTGGCCATGTGAGATTTCAGGCGCGTTGCGTACTCGGTGATGTCAGCAGCAGAGAAGTCATCTTTGGGAGACAGGAACTGACCAGGTAAGCGGAGAGGCTCACCGTACACGAGTTCAGCAGGTGACGCGCTAAGATCTTCTTTCCAGGAGCTGCGCATGCCCATGAGTATCAGTGGAAGAACTTCAGTCCACCGTGGTGAGGCATGGCACATAATGGCTCCTTTCAGCTGGCGGTGTAGGCGCTCGATTATACCGTTTGCGGCTGGATGATAAGCGGTAGTGCGAAAGTGACGCGCACCAACCAATGCCGTGAGGGCATTGAATAGGTGGCTCTCGAATTACCGGCCGCGGTCTGTAGTCACTCGAGCAGGGCATCCAAATCTGGCGAACCAACCAGATACGAGCGCAGCAGCACAGGACTCGGCTGTAATGTCTTTGAGCGGGAATACCTCAGGCCATCGCGTGAACCTGTCGATGACGGTGAGGCAGTACCTGTAATCACAAGACAAAGGTAACGGTCCTACAATGTCGAGGTGTATGTGAGAGAACCTCGAGGAAGGAGTAAGGAATGTGGATAGGGGGGAAATTGTGTGGCGAGTAACTTTACTCTTTTGGCATTCAGTGCATTGTCTAGACCACTCTCTACAGTCTTTACGAATCCCTGGCCAGACAAATCTTTGTGTCACCAGTCGCACTGTAGCTGTTTTTCCGGGATGGTGAAGATAGTGCAGCATGTCGAAAACATGTCTTCGGAACTGTGGAGTTATGTATGGACGAGGTTCTTGCGTAGACACGTCGCAATACACAGGTAAGCGACCAGATATTGACACTTTTTCGAGCTTGAGAGTGGAACCATGATGAAGCAGATTTTGCAGCTCTGGATCTGTAGCCTGAGATTGTGCAAGACTCTGGTAATCGATGGTTGTAGTAAGTTCTTCAACGCGTGAGAGAGCGTCAGCAACGACATTGTCCTTTCCAGGTATGTATCTTAAGTCTGTCGTGAATTGTGCTATGAAGTCTAGGTATCTGAACTGTCTAGGTGTGCACTTGTCCTTGTTCATGGAGAATGTGAAGGTGAGAGGTTTGTGATCCGTAAACACAATAAAGTTTCTAGCTTCCACCATGTAACGGAAATATTTTATGGCTTCGTAGACAGCCAGTAACTCTCGGTCGTAGGGGCTGTATTTCTTCTGAGACGAACTAAGCTTGTGAGAGTAAAATGCTAGAGGTTCCCACTGTTGACCATGGCGTTGTTGCAGAACAGCTCCAATAGCTACGTCAGAGGCGTCTGTGACTATAGCTAGTTCAGCTGTAGGATCTGGATGTGCGAGAAGTGTAGCTTGAGATAAGGAAGTTTTGCAGTCTTCAAAAGCTTTTAGCAATTCTGGAGTAGTCTCGACAGGATGTGAGCCTTTGATTTTTGGACCAGCTAAAATAGCATTTAGCGGCGCTTGAAGTTGAGCAGCGTTGGAGATAAAACGTCTGTAAAAATTGAGCATTCCCAAAAAACGTCGCATCTCTTTCACTGTTTTAGGTATTGTGTAGTTCTGGATAGCTTCTACTTTGGTCTCTAAGGGTTTAGTACCAGCAGCTGAGACACTGTATCCAAGTATTTTACTTCTTTTTGTCCAAGATTGCATTTAGAAGTGTTGATAAGTATACCATGTTGCTTCAGACGCTCGAATAGCTGACGTAGATGAGATTTGTGTTGCTCCTCTGATGACGAAAATATCAGGATGTCGTCGATGTACCCGAAACAGAAGTCTAGACCAAGGAGGGCTTCATCGATGAAACGTTGGAACGTTTGCGCAGCGTTTCTGAGGCCGAACGTCATAAATGGAAATTCGTACAATCCGAACGGTGTGGTAATCGCTGTCTTCTGGATGTCGTCAGGGTTGACAGGGATCTGATGGTAGGCTTTCACGAGGTCTATTGTAGTAAATATTGAGCAACCAGCTAACTGATGCGAGAAGTCATGGATATGTCGTATAGGGTAGCGATCAGGAACAGTTCTGGCGTTCAAAGCACGGTAATCACCGCAGGGTCTCCATCCGTTGTCCTTCTTTTGCACCAGATGCAGCGCAGCAGACCAAGGGCTCTCGGAGGGTCTGGCAATACCACTAGCGAGCATGTCCTGGAACTCTTTCTTTGCGATTTGCGATCGAACTGGGTCGAGTCTTCGAGGTTTACAAGATACAGGGTGTCCAGGTGTGGTCTTGATGAAATGGACTGTGTTATGCTTGGGTGGTGAGTGAATACCTGGTGGATGAGTGATTTCAGGAAATTCCTTTAGTATAGTATGAAATACGGTTTCACCAGTGACAGCCTTGATGGAAGATATGTCTTCAGATGCTTGTGAACGAACAGCTGCTACTGAAAGTGTAGTAAAATTATCGACTAATCGTTGATTTTTGCAATCGACAAGTAAGTTGTAGTGTCTTAGAAAGTCCACTCCATTGATGGGTTTCGTCACGTCTGCTATAGTGAAGTTCCAAGTGAAGTCACGTCTGAGACCTAAGTTTAGATGAAGTTGCGTTTGACCGTAAGTATGAATGATAGTGTTGTTAGCAGCAACGAGGTCATACGAGGATTTGACACAGGGCGTCTTGACAGCTGACCGCGGAAAAACACACAGGTCTGAACCAGTGTCCACAAGGAACTGCATTTTTGTAGCGCGATCAGTTACAAATAGACGGCCTGTTGATGAAGGGCAGTCGTGGGCCGTTACTTCCGACCGCCCTGGGAGTTTTCCGACTTGTAGCTACAGGGCTGCTTACACTTGTTTGCTCTTGGGCCGAAAGTGTAGTGATAGAAGCAATGTGGATGGTCGTGTGGTGGTTGTCGTGGTCCGGATCTGGAGTGACTGCGTGATTGTGAGCGAGTGCGACTTGTGAATCTCGGCCGTGAGCGTTCTGTGGTATTAAAACGAGAGGTTAGCAAGGAAATTTGTTTAGTCAGTTCGCTGATCTGCGTGGCGACGTCGTATGGTGCGGCGGCTGAGGTACTTGCAACCTGGGGAGTCGCTGGTGCAATTTCGTGCACCTTGTCTGCTAATTCTCCCAGCTTGTCTGAAGGCAAGTCCATCTGCGAAGCAATCACTGTCTGGATATTGTGTGGCAAGCGGCTGGACCACAAGGTAGCCAAGAAATCCGTCGGTACTGCTGGACCGGCTAGACTTGTCAAGTGGCGCAAGAATTGAGAAGGCTTGCGGTCTCCCAGTTCCTCGTGCATCAGAAGTTGTTTTACACGCTTTTGGTGTGAAGCTGACAGTCGCTTTATTAACTCAGTTTTAAGTTTGTCATATTTGTTTGTATCAGGAGGATTTGTAATTATATCTTTAACTTCTAGTGCATATTGATGATCCAATTGTGCCACGAGATAAAAAAATTTAGTTTCATCGCTAGTTATTTTTGATAATATAAATTGACATTCTACTTGCGCGAACCATAAGGCAGGCTCTTCTGGCCAGAACGGTGGTATGCGTACGCCTACGCGTAATAATTCGTCTTTGCGCTCCGGTTGGGGTGTTGTATGCGATGTGCCAGCATCGTCATTGGCGGCAACACTCATTGTATAAGTATAAAAATATTAAAAATATTCTTTGCCGGTAAGCGGTCACTAGGCCACAGCCTTATTTTTCTTCAAAAAAATACGTCGGTATGTTTATTTTATTTTTTCAAATATGTACTTGCTTTTTATAGTCCAGCGGCGTCTTTTCTCCGTCAGGATCCTCAGAGTTAGGCACAGGATATGTTCTTAGGGGTCACCAGTAATGTGGGGTGCTGTGTAGTTTATATTACCCCACATTTGTCGGGGTTTCAACCCGACTGTTATAGCTAGCTGGACGAAGTGAATACGGGCAATAACTATTAGGTATTGAATAGTAACACTGCACGAGTTAGGTAAATATGTTTACTATTATTCTACAAACAAGTTAAATTAAATAAACAAATCAAATAACGCGCGCGACTCACAACACGTACTATGGACGACTCGTTGGCGGTCGGCGCCGGCGGGCAGCGAGCGGTAGGTACTCCGCTGCGTAAGGTTGTGGCCTCGAATTAAATTAATGTATAATAAATAATATATTTAATAAGGTCGCCACAAATATTAATAACAATTTTAAAATTGATCATTTATTGTTAATGATATTGTTTGACAATTAACAAAACTATTTACAGTTTATTAGGATTATTATAATAATTAGCGTTCCATAGGAAGTATTCGATATCAACCATTTTTTCAAATTTTGCAATGTTTACTTAACTATGTATCAGTTTATGCGTAGGTTGATTAACCGGGATGGTATACGAGTATTAAATATGGACCTATCATGTTTAGGAGCTGAGCTATAAGTGAATCAAGTCCGGAAAAAAGTTTTCCCTAGCAAGTTTTCATTGCATAGATATGCTGTCTAATCGGTCAGAGATATAACAAAATTATCTGTAGTAACTATCGCCAAATAAGTTAAGCTTTTTGACATTCGGAGCACAGTACAAATACCTACACCTATCTAATTTTTAACCTTAATCTGTACACTGCGCGCCCAATGTCAAAAGGCTTACTTATTTGGCGGTAAGTATCTATATTTAAACATGAGTTAATTGATTGGAAGTGTTATTATGGGCCACGGATAGGATGGAAATAATAATAATAAAAAAAAAGTATTCTACTTCTATATCAAATCAAATAATCAAATCAAAACAAAATCAAGACTATTCGAATGACTCAGAGGAAAAGGGAAGGTTTGCCAACTGACATCGATAGAAAGAGCAAGAACTAAGAACCTATTTTTTTAGTAGGTACAGTTGTCTATTAAAGACACAAATTAATTGTTGTTCAGTAAGTAATTATCTTTACTTAATTATTGACGGAACCTTATCATTACCTTAATGAGCACTTGATTTGTTTTCATTTTAACCAAAATACATTAGGACAAATTAAAATACCCTAATTGATTTCTATTTTGTATATAAAGCATGACCATTTAAAATATTTTCAGTTCGCTTTTGATACCCAGTGCAGTCAGTTTGTGAAATTGACAAAAAATTGTGAGATTTTAGAAATTTTTGAAGATATTTCTGTAGCTTTCATACAGTACCTACCTGTGAATTTCATACTTGTGTTGTGGTAAGTTGATTTATTTGAGTTTGAGATCGTGACTGATTATAGGTAGGTAATCTATACCTACCTATAAAGCTGAAGAGTTTGATTGTTTGTTTGTTTGTTTGTTTGTTTGTTTGAACGTGCTGATTTATGTGTACCAGTCGGATTTGAAAAATATTTTTGATTTTGAGTATGGTACTCGTGGGTAACTTGGCCAATTTCATTAAGAATACGTTTTTTAAATATGGACCAATGGAATAAACCGGTACAAATTTTACAATCGAAATTAGATTAATTATTTACATTCTTTTCAGAAAACACAATCCTGAATTTTTCGACATGGATCCCCAAAGTAGAGAAAATGCGATTATGATGATTAAGTTACATACCCTTCTTCAATGGATTATGGATTTTGAAATGGAGGTTATTAGATATGCTCGAGTTACTGATGTACTTTTATCAAGAGAATATGATGACCACGAAGGAATAATTGACTTCAATTTATTTACAGAAGATGACTTTCCTTAAAATTTGATAATATTACTTATTAATAAAATATAAATAATGTAGAATCAAAGAATTGTTTTAATTTACCAATTACCCACATATATCTATATCCACTTGTATACATAATACAAGTTATAGGATTTGAAAACATTTTTAAAATTTTTGCATTTGATAGACCAATTGTTGAGGAAGGTTATTGGATATACAACATCACGGTACGACCTTAAGGGGCGGAGCAGTAATTATTAACGCGGGTGCAACCGCAAGGCACAGCTATTAGAGAATAATTTAGAATAATTAAGAAATGGCCTGAATCCAAAAGCTTTTGATACTGCTGGCCACTTGTTATGTATTCTTAAAAATGTCTAATATAGGTAACCTCAGAATTAGGATGCTCGAATATTTATTCTGAGAATATAGTCAAAACAATTATTTCATTTCTTCCAATACGACAATAAAATCAATCTAGATATTTTAATTCAACATTTGGAAAAATACTTCACTCTTTGAACGTCATAGCATCTACCACCACCTCAGAAACTCTGTGGAGACGAAAATCGAAGCCTCAATTTGGAAGTAGGTACTGGATATACCTTTCGATCTCCAAAAAATACTTCAACAGAAAACAGAACTGACCACTTGTCATCCTAACAAGGTTCCCTGGTTCTCAGCACCCGTGAATGTATAAAAAGGAAATAAATAGCTTTTGTTTCTCTTTCTCTAATTTCGCAAAATTATTTTTAGAAATAGGTAACTTTTGTCACTGTTTGCTACTAAACTCTGTCTACCCCTACGGTATATTAGCGTAGATTACAATATTATATTAATTTAGCGACCTGCCCCGGTTTCGCTTGTCACAAAAATAATTAGCTGATTAAGGAACATTTACATTAATGGTTCCTGCGCCGCTCCCAAAAGATATACCGTGATGTTTTATACACACAAACCTTCCTTGTGAAACAATCTATCTAATCGCGCAAACAGTAACAAAATCAGTTCAGTAGTTTTCGAGTCTATAAAAGACATACAAACATGTTTATACTTACATGTATTCAGGTTAAAAATAACAGAACTATGAAAAAACCTTAAAATTAAATAAAACTAAGTAAACCTGGTCCGCGTGGAATTGTGGCAAGAATACTAGCCTAGCTGCATTTCCTCGCTGGATCGCGATGCTGATTCGTTGAGCGAGGAAAGAGCCAGCCCTACTGTTACCAGTCGTGGATCTGTATATTTAAGTTACAATTCTAGGAATATGTTTCTTTATAAACCGACTACCGCACTTTGTATCTGTTTTAATGAATAACAGAATATTAACACATAAAAGGAGCGGAATTAGCAGGTCCAATAAATCTTATTATACAGCCTTATGTTTATATAACGTGCTTATTAATAACTAGCTAAATATATCAAAAGTCGTTGACGCCTTTCTAACAAATACTGCTTGCGGAATAAGGGCGCGGCTTCATGAGAGCGGAGCGGGCGGAAATGAAGAAAAATAAAGTTCCCGACAGCATCTAAATCTTATAAAATAAACTACATCTATTAAATAATAAATAACATTGGTAATACTACAAAAAAAAAATCCTCTCGCAGTTGCACGCGCAGACAACATGTAAGTGCGAGAGAGAATGTGATATGCACTGTCTTACTTGCACGTTTTATGACACCGCCTGCCGCTAACTATTCTACAAATACCTCAAGAGAGCCGGTCAAAAGATCACCTGATAAATTAGACTTCAGCTGAGTACCCTGGGGCACGGTTCCTAGAACCGTAAGGCGACTGTGATGATAAAAAACTCAAGATTTTTTTATTCCTAGACATAAGCATTGCACTTATTAAATACGATCAGTGTTCCCCTTACTTTTTTTTCTTTCTTCACGGGTTGCCTTACAGTTCCCGAAACCGTATTACGGTCCCAGGGTACCCAGCGGAAGACCAAGTCTCCCTCTTTTACCCGATGGTATTTATGAGGCTATACCCAACGACTGGCCAGTTCTGTTGAGGTATATTTAGATGGAAAAGCTTCTAAGAGTGGTTTGACGGATTATGTAAGTTTGTTACTCAATCACACCAGAACGGCTGAACTGATCTGGATGAAATTTGGCACAGGCTACTTTTTATTCTGAAAAAATTTATGGTTCCCGTGGGATAGATTTGTTTTTGTTTTTCACGGGATCGACATGATTTTTTGCATAGTGGTAGTTTAGGGGTCAGAGAATGACATATACTACTTTTTTATACCGCGAAAGCAGGGGAGGGGCAAATTACAGGCACGGTATTATTTCTTTTTGGATCTATTTCCACGCGGGAAAAACCGCGGATAGAAGCTTGTTTTACAATAATCGCCATCTTACACGAAGCCACACCGTTACCAGTAACCACGTGATAATGTACGCCATGTCCGCACGGCGGCGACGCGTTGCAACAAATAAAGTACAATTTATAACATAATAAAGTTTATTACTAAACAGTTTCTTGATTGGGTCCCTTGTAACTTGTAACTTGTAGAACATCCAGATCTTGTATCTGTACGGGCCAATTAGTCACGCTTTTATTTATTTATTTAGGTACATTTGCATGATTTGCATCTGTATTTATTAAATTATAAATCTTTACTGCCAGTTGTAAAAATAACAGGCAGAAAATGAGTGAGAATTGAACCCGACTTTGGTCGAATTGTGTCCGAGTTTTGACAATGGCCTCATGGCTCTAGCAAAACGCTTTTTTCGTCACGAAATGCAGATAACAATGAAAGGCGCATCCAGATGCATACTGCATCATATATACGGATACTTTATTTTATACTATGTAGTGACACAGAATATATAATATAAGCAGTGATCACAGATCTTCTATACTATACTGTGATCCATAGCCTAACTAAATTGTTTTAGTAAAGAAGTGACACATTAATTCATTTAGGATTGTTACATGGTTTGTGCGAGACTCTGTTCTCATGTAATCATATTATATTAACATATTTGCTGATGTTACAATAGGATTAAATAAGAATAAAAATAAAAAGCCTTTTATTTCTTGCATTTCTAATAATATACTACTTTTCAATCCTATTTATATGCTAATTTTATTCTTATGATAATCAATAGGATTAATATGTTTGTTTTGTGTGTTTTGTTTAAAATTATTAACTTTACACTAATTTAAAAATCGTATTTCTGATAATCCAATTATAATAAAGTTATATGTTTACAATAGGATAATAGTCAATTAACACAATAATATTATTGAGTTCAAATATCGTATTATGCTTAGCGTTGATTCTACAATATAAATGATTGTGCAATGTGCTAATTTGTCGAATTAACAATAATATACGATGATTTGAACACAGCAAATAATTCTGACATATAACTACAGACACTGTTCCTGATGTCTCTAACCACACCGCAAGTTATAAACGCCTTGAAGATTTGTGTCTGATTTTATAATGTAGCTTTTTTTAAGCATGCAGAGACAACCCTGGAGGTGGAGCTCAGTTTATGAATGGAAGAGAAGAGGTTAACCACATAACAAAGACTTTTTTGTCGCAGACTAACCACGTCTGGTTTCAATGTTTTAAATTCCATTTGAAGCAAAAAATGTCTGCTTTTGTACTTTTTAATGTATTTATTGCAACTGTCTACTATAATAAAGTTTTATTGAGGACAAAATATTGTTACGAGCTGGGGTTCGAAGAGATTTAAAATACCGATTAAATAAACAAACTTTACTTCAACACCACAAAAATACAGTTACATAAATGAAAACACTAAAATAACACTTAGTCGCACTAAATTCCACTTCACTGTTTCGCTTTGATCGCTCTGATTCGCACTGTGTCCCTTGCGGCAATGATCCCCTGTTTATATTGCCCACCGAACATTCGAGAAACGCCGAGATTGTTGTACAAAGTTGTAGACGCGGCTCGATGCGACTCGGCGCCAAATACCTACACACAGACCGCGCCCGATTTTGGTACCTATGGCTAGGCACATACGGTCCATTTTCGTTTGTACTTGATTCTCTCTGGATGTTTCTAGAGACGTCTATCGACCTTGATGTGTTTAGGTATTTATTTGTGCGATTTAAGTACCTATTCGTTACACTGCCCCCCGCTTAGACTTGCTCGTCCCGAGCAATATTCGAGCCTTTGTAAGGAGCCAGTCGATCAATATGGACAACCTTTAACTGTCCACGCGGGCATCGTTGGATCCGATAGGTCACGTCATTGATCCTCGTGATGACCTTATACGGGCCTTCCCAGCGGTTCTGCAGCTTGGGAGATTTGCCTTTTCGGCGTTTCGGGTTGTGCAGCCACACCAACGATCCCTCGTCAAAACCGTTACTATTGAAGTTTCTATCGTACCTGGTCTTCATCTTTGTACTGGCCACAAGACTGCTCTGACGAATCTGGTCATGTATGTCGCACATCTTGTTTTTCAGGTTCGATATACGTATCACTTTCAGGTTGCGGCGCATCCGGAGGTCCGCCGGTCAGGAGATCAACTGGTAGTCGGAGCTCTTTCCCAAAGTTGGCATAAGCAGGAGTCACCTTTATGCTTTCATGCTCTGCGGATCGATATGAGAGCAAGAACAAGGGAATATATCGGTCCCAGTCCCTCTGGTGATCCTCAACCAGTTTCGCTAAATGAGTCTCCAAAGTGCGGTTGAACCTTTCAACCATTCCGTCGGACTGTGGGTGATACGCCGTAGTCCTCGTTTTATTTATTCCCAGGAGACGGCATACTTCCTGGAACAACTGCGACTCAAAGTTACGCCCTTGATCAGAATGTATCTCCAATGGTAGCCCGAACCTGCAGAATACTTCGTTGACCAACTTAGTCGCCACTGTTCTCGCTTCCTGGTTGGGAATTGCGAAGACCTCCGGCCACTTCGTGAAATAGTCCATCACGACCATGAAGTACTTGTTCCCGTCTTCAGTGGCCGGGAACGGTCCAGCAACGTCCACCGCAATTCGTTCCCATGGAGCGCCAACATTGTACAGCTGCATACGTCCCCTCGTACGTGTCGTAGGTCCTTTCACGGCCGCACATACTGTGCACTTACGACACCAATCCTCGACATCTTGCCGGCAATGAACCCAATAAAATCGTTTCCTGATTTTCGCCAGGGTTCGATTCATGCCCAGATGTCCTCCCGAGGATCCATCGTGCACGGACTCAAGCACTGCGCGCACCTTTGACCTAGGCACGACCAGCTGCATCAATGTCTCCTGTCCACTTGGCGACTCCCACTTGCGGTACAGCAACCCGTTGTGCAGCACTAGACTTTCCCACTGAGCCCAGTAGCTTTTCGTGGTGGAACTCATGGCGGATACAACATTCCAGCCGGGCCTTGGAACATTCTGCGTCTTCCATTCCATTATCGGCGCCAAGTTGTTATCCTTGAGTTGCTCGTCTCTCGTCCTCTCGTTCGCCCATTCGTCACTAAGGTTGTTAGTCGTAATCACTTTGATGACAGAATCACCGATTTCACGCCTCGAGCAGTGTTTACAATTTTCAGGGCAAGGCCTGCGTGACAGTGCGTCAGCGTTGCCATGCGTCCGTCCTCGTCGATGTTCGTTCGTCATCTCACATGGTGTCCCGTTGACCTCGCCGGCGATCACCAGACTGTTCCCGTCAAAAACTTGTCGGATGGTAACTTTTGGGGCTATGTCACGATCAGCCAGTACCCGCCCCGCGGCTCTGGCTGTTACTCGTTTCCCGGAAGCTCCGTAGTTACGGCACGGACATCAGCTTCGACGTCCCGTTTCGGCACTCGTTGATCCGTGCCTTGTCGTTTAAGCGCCGGGCAGCTTGCTTTAAGGTGCCCCAGCTTGTGGCAGTAGAAGCAGCGGGGTAAGTAGCTACGCCTCTCTGCTACAGGTGTCATTGTTGGAGTAACCTCCTCCGCCACTTGTCGCAATCGCTGAGCATGGGCCAGTGCATCTTTCAGGGCGCTGTGGTGGCCCAGACGAACTGCAGCTCTGACCTCCATGCTGCGGATGCCGTCGATAAATGCTTGAACGAGGTTTGCAGCAATGAACTCTTGTCCGGCAGATGGGTACGCCTTCCTCACGATCTTCTCGATCTCCAGAGCCCATTGTTGCAGATTCTCACCAGCATGTTGCGTCCTGTCCCTCAGCTGCGCTCGGTAGACGTGCTCCAGGTGTTTGTCGCCGTACCTGGAGTCCATTGCCTCGATCAGGTTCCCGTACGTGGTGCAGCTGTCTGGAGAGCCTCCAGAACCGATAGTGCACGGCCCCTTAAAGCCACTGTCAAGGCAGTCAGAGATTGCTCGTCTGTCCAGCCGTTGGCAGAGGCGACCGTTTGGAACTGCAATTTGTACGCTGTCCAGGACGTAGTCCCGTCGTACGGCGGCACCTTGACTCGGGGGCCGGAGACGACGACGCCTCCAGAAACAGGAGCGGACAGCTTCAGTTTCCTTACTTCATTCTGGAGCCTCTCGCATCGGCTGTCCAACTCTCCGTAGCGGTCGTTAAGTCTTGCATCCTGTTCTCCGCTCATCCTTGTCTGTATTTCCATATGGAGATCCTTATAGTGCTGTTGGAGGTCTTCGTAACGGATGTCAAGGTCTTCGATTCTCTCCTCGTGCATGTCTGTAACCCTCTGTAGCTGCTTCACCTCCATAGTCACCTTTCCCAGTGATTCTGAAAGCAGCTCCTTAAGGCTAGCAGACTGCTCCTTTAACAGCCGGCAAGTCTGCTCCTCCCGAAGTCTGGCCTCCTCCTCTTGTCGTCTGGACTGCTCCTCCTGACGTCGGGCCTGCTCCTCCTGACGTCGGGCCTGCTCCTCCAATAGCTGCCGAGTCTGCTCCTCCTGTCGTCGGGCCTGCTCCTCCTGTCGTCGAGCCTGCTCCTCCTGACGTCGGGCCTGCTCCTCCATCAGCCGTCGAGTCTGTTCCTCCTGACGTCTGGCCTGCTCCTCCATCAGCCGAACCAGCATTCCCATGTCGGTTGCCTGGGGAGCACCCGCAGAACCCGCAGCACCCGAATCAACTCCAGCAGCAGCTCCAGCACCACCAGCAGCAGTCCCAGCAGCAGCAGCAGCAGCTCCGGCACCACCAGCAGCATTCCCAGCAGCACCAGCAGCGGCTCCAGCAGCAGCAGCCTCGTCGACCTCCTCGCCGTGATGTCCAGCAGTAGTTTGTCGTGTTTTGGGTCGCCGTGATGACGACGAGTCACGTGGTGTAATCGGCATTTTTGAATCCCACACTCCTGACACCAATTTGTTACGAGCTGGGGTTCGAAGAGATTTAAAATACCGATTAAATAAACAAACTTTACTTCAACACCACAAAAATACAGTTACATAAATGAAAACACTAAAATAACACTTAGTCGCACTAAATTCCACTTCACTGTTTCGCTTTGATCGCTCTGATTCGCACTGTGTCCCTTGCGGCAATGATCCCCTGTTTATATTGCCCACCGAACATTCGAGAAACGCCGAGATTGTTGTACAAAGTTGTAGACGCGGCTCGATGCGACTCGGCGCCAAATACCTACACACAGACCGCGCCCGATTTTGGTACCTATGGCTAGGCACATACGGTCCATTTTCGTTTGTACTTGATTCTCTCTGGATGTTTCTAGAGACGTCTATCGACCTTGATGTGTTTAGGTATTTATTTGTGCGATTTAAGTACCTATTCGTTACAATATCATCACTACTATAAAACGAAGTCTCCCGCCGCGTCTGTCTGTCTGTCTTTGTCCCTTTCACGCAAAATCTACTAAACGGATTTTATTGTGGTTTTCACTATTAGATAGGTTAACTCACCAGGAAGGATTACGAGTATTATACATAAACCTATCATATTTAGGAGCTGAGCACTAACAGTATAAGTGAATCAAGTCGGGGTTAAAGTTAGCCCCAGTGAGTTTTCATGGCGTATGCTGTCTAATCTGTCAGAGATATAACAAAATGATGTATGAATGAATTGTGTATAATGAAATGATCTACAAAAAAGTCCTTGGTAGCATATATAAATATCTAATAGATAACTATGAGTGTATTTATGTAGGTCCTACATAATCCAAAGTATTTTAATATAAACTATATTAAAATATTACAAATTTCCAGAACGCACGCACTCATAAAAAAGAGTTAATCTTTTCCGACGGGTTTTATTCCTCACATTTAATTTTGTGAGAGGCCGGATTAGCTTATAGCTTGTTAGAGTGTTTTTCAGTTTGAATTCTTTCAGGAATAACAAGTGTGTTTTACTTTATCTTCCTGTAGGTATTTTTTATTATTCCTTCTTGTATTGGTTATTTATTTTTAAGGGGCCTTACCACATCACTTATCTAGGTATATACTCAGAATACAGAACGAATCAGAATACGCGCACTGAATAGCAGAAAAGCGTCATGTGTCAAGATATTTACGCGATTTTCCGCACCCGTCATATCTTCTCGCCACTTTCCAATTTTGAGATAATTTCTTATTATCAAAAATAACACCTATGCTATGGTCTTATTAATTTTTCTTATATTGTCTTTTTATCAAGAAATACAACAACTATTTTAGTGTAGGTACTATTTATAGCTCCAGTTTGAAGAATTTATGCGGATTCTGATTAATTTTCTTTTCTGTTTTTTTTTTTAGTATTTGGATATAGTAATCTGAACCATCTCTATGTATTATTTCTCAAAGGTGTTTTTTTGTCGGTACGCCATTATTTAGTACCTACCTACTTAATTAAAATTAATATTTGATACGCCATTCTAATGACGAAAAATAATCAAACAAATGTTTCTTTAAAAATTACATTAAGTTAGGTATTTTGTAAAGTATGCCATCTGTTGAAGTAACGGTGCGAAGTATTCGCACGGGTTATCTTTTTGTTGTCCTATGTCAACTAGAGGTCAATTAGATATATTTTCCTACTTTGCTTGCACATAGATATAAAGGGCTACCTATATCCATGCTAGAAAATACTCTGTTAAACAATAGAGCTTAAATGAATGTTAAATTTTTTAAAGTACACTTGGTATAATTTAGTGAGCAAATTGTTTTGTTTAGTTCAATAGGTCTGAAATGACACAGGCTTGGTTCATGCCGCGCCTCTGTCATGTACCGTCTACAACATTATGATATTTTATGATATGATATATATAAAATATGTTCGAAAATTTTGCATCTCTTTCACCCAAGCGAAACAAATAAATAAAGAAAGAAAATTTTCAAACAAAATCGGTACCTACAATAAAATACACAAAAAGGACTTCAGCAATTCAAGTATTGTATAAAAAATATTCGAAATTGCTAGTTTTAGTTAATGAATCCATACCTAATAATAATATGCATGAAGTTGACGGCTTTCAGGGCTTCATCAAACATGAAACCTAGCCTAGGTGTAGTTGATATTGACATATTTTTTACATATTTAGTATAGAATAGATAATTTCATATACTTTAAGGGCCCATTAATTAAAACTTGACATTTTTAATATGTTTTGTGCAATACTTGAATTGCTGAAGTCCGTTTTTGTATGGGACAAAAGTTATGAGGCGGCTCCTTAAGTAAAATAAAAAAAAGGACTTTACCTTTTATTACATATTTTCTGCAATAGGTCAATATCCTAGCTCGCTTGACTCGACCTCATCAGCTCAGCTGAACTGATAGTAATTACCTACTTTTTTTAATTCTCAATTTCAGGACCCATTGGACCCTTCCCCTGCCTACGTGCTTGTTGGAGGGCTGGAGAGTGACATACTTTTTATGCCGGAAATCCTTGTCACACTTGTATCTCTAATACATAAAAGTAATAGTCTCTCAGTTACAAAAGTCATTGGGCCAGCGAGCCAGTGAAGTTTCTCTGAAATATAGTAGTTGTTGGTTTGGCAGATGAACTCACGGCTACTTGCTAACTTACTATATTTGTATATAGACATACGGACATCACTTTTCCAATGAGTGTATTGTTCTCTTCATCGTCGTAGATTTAAGGTATGGTAGATTTCGACGCTTAGTTTAAAGCGTCAGGAATGAAATTCAATCTGAAAAAAAAAACAAAGTGGTCAGCCAATAATATTACTTACTTAAATACATATTTAACCGCATTGGTCTACCGTAAAAAAATTGCAAAATACCTTTATTCTTTTTGAAATAAAATAGCTTGAATATTTTATTAAAATAGATTTTTTATTTAATTTAAGAAATATCGTCAAAATAAGTAAATTTTTAAGTGTAGCTGCATGACCATGTAAAATATGCCAAACAATATTCAACCTTATACATACATCCTGCATAAGCATCCGCCCACCGGAGTGCATATTCTGCCTTAAGAAAAAGTGGCCTATGTCCTTTTCTAGACTTCAAGCTTTCTCCTTATGAAATTTCATGAAAATCAGTTCAGTGGTTTAGCCGTGAAAACATACCAGACAGACAGAGTTGTTTTCTCCTTTACAATATGGAAGTATGTGTATGTATTACGATCAAGCTAAGTCTACCTATACTACCAACTACTTGCTCTGTAATCGCCCTATAAAATCCGAATTAAAACAAGCGTGCCAAGTCGTAAGAATAAGGTAGTTAAAATAGTTTTGTTGTCGGTACCAGAACGGTTCACGGTGTTTGCATCGCCACGTAATGACGTATTGGCAAAAAGTTAATAACGTATTGTTCTCATACAAAACTAACTACTCATGGTAGACCAAATTATACTACCTGAGTCCTGATTGAAGATTATTGCGTTCTGTTTGGATGGCTTTTTGGTTTACTATGCCTAAAATACATAAAATTTACTACTATATATTATGTAATATTCCCTAAATTAATAAAGAACCTCAAAAATATAAATATTCAATCGGAAATTTAATTCGAGCGCGAATAAAGAATTTAAAGAATTCCTTCCGTACCATTTGAATTTACACACTTGAACACATCCGTCCTATTTAACGAAATTACTCCATACAAATTAATGCCAAAGATCTAAGATTTATTAAAACCCGCGTTATATTATTGTAACTAATTAAATTATGTATTTTGTTCCAGGTAAATAACGTGACGTCTATTTTTGGTTTGTATATTTTTACATAGAGTGGATTTTTCTTTAGTTAGGTACAACATTAATATAAATTGTAGAGCTGTTATAATAAAATTTATTACACTATTATACATACATTAAATTACAAAAGAAAATATACCTATTACAAATAAAAAGTTTGGAGAGTACCCAAGAGACTGGCTGCATTGCCTCGTTGAATCTTATTTTTTGGCTGAAATAAGAGCCCGTTGATCATGTTTTAGCCACTTTCTGTCGTTTTATTGTCGCAACGACTTTTACTTTGTATGAAGATTATGCTAAAATACAAACATAATAATTATAAATAATGACAGAAACACTATGTTCCCGCAAATTAGACGTCCTAGATCGTCTTTCATATTTAAAAACATTTATCTAGAGCTCTGTCTCGCAACACAAAACTATACCAACGTAACCTAAATTGGCGAATGGTGAGAGCTCGTCTTTGGCCCCTCCTTAGTCCTACTACTCTATGTCGTCTACTAAAGTCTCATTTGTTTGAGATAGTACGCGACTATTAAAAATTTCGTCATTTAGACCTACACAAACTAATTTCAGTAAATACTTAATATTTTATATAAATCCGGGACAGGTCGTTAGCTAGATAACGAATAAATAAAACAAAAGGACACAAAATGTAAAGCGCTTTAAGCTATAACAATTTTTCACTTGAATATAATTAACAAAGCTTCCTCAAGCTTCAAAATCTCCATTTTAAAAGGTACAGTAATTTAAAGATTAAAGTCTAAAGGGTTAAATGGCTGCCTTAGATGTATTTTGTGATAAGATCTACTATAAAAATGTAAAGGGCCTTTTTTATTTAAAAGGCCGTAACGCCAGGACATTTCCACCCTGCTATCGTAAAATTTGTAAATGTTTCTATTAAGGGTGAACTTGTATTTTAGGGCTGATGGTAAGTGTCGTTTGTGTCACATTTCATGCAAAGTAAAAACTAGAATAAGTTTTTTATCAAAGATGCGTCAGTGGATCCTGGATCCCGGCCATGTACCAATGGGTTTTTTAATTAAAAAATTATGTACGTAATCCGACAAACCACACTTAGAGGCCTATATACCTCAACAGAACGGACTACTCGTTAGGTATAACCTCACAAATACCATCGGCTAAACGAGGGAGACTTGGTCTTCCGCCGGGTACCCTGGAACCGGTTTCGGGAGCTGTAAGGCCACCCGTGAAGAAAGAAAAAAAATAAAAAAATATATATACCTAATATAGGTAAACCGTAGGTATATATAAATATTATTTTTTTGGTTTTTTTTGAAAGAATTATGCAAGTCGCTGCAGGGAGTAAATTGGCAGCCGAGAGGTCCCCAGAAATGCTGTTCGGCTCTTTTTTTCCTTTTAAGGGGCGGTGGTCAAGGTCATCTTGTATCTGTCAAAAATATGGTAAATCTAAGTTAATCCTGGAAACGTGAGTTTATTTATACAAAATCTCCTCACCCCAAAAGGATTGTTATTATTTGAAATTGGATTCAGCCATATTTTTATTATTCATAGGTTCTAAAGAGCCGTTGTTTTCGATACGCGAACGCACTGCTCGTATCGAAAACAACGGCTCTTTAGAACCCATGAATAATAAAAATATGGCTGAATCCAATTTCAAATAATAACAATCCTTTTGGGGTGAGGAGATTTTGTATAAATAAACTCACGTTTCCAGGATTAACTTAGATTTACCATATTTTTGACAGATACAAGATGACTGAGAGCCAAGGGTCCTTAAAGCGCCTCGGCGGCGTACCGACAAGCGCTGGACTGGACTCGACATTGTAGAGGGGGGCTCAGACTACACGAAAAAGAGGTTTCAAAATCTGTTCAGTAGTTTTAGAATGAATCGGGAACACCTATAGACAGACTTGACTAGACTTCTATCGCAGACCAATTTAGCTTAAACCTTAAAAGCTCTTTAGGTACTCAATAAAAATGCAAATGAAGTAATTATATATGCAACAGACTTTAGCAAGTGTAAATATATTCATAATTTGTAAGGAATGTTATGTGTCTGATTCTATGAGATCTGTTTTACTATTACCAGTTTTAATTCCACATTATAAATGGCGGCAAATATAAATGAAGTAATTTGACTACCTACACAAATACGCTTATAACTACTTATCTATTAGAGATAGATATATGCTACTGTGGACTTTTTTGTAGATAATTTTATTGTACACAATTCTTTCCTACATCATTTTGTTATATCTCTGTCGGATTAGACAGCATACGCCATGAAAAGTAGCTGGGGCTAACTTTTCTCCCGACTTGTTACACCTATATTGTTAATGCTCAGCTCCTAAACATGATAGGTCCATATTTAATATTCGTAAACCTTCCCGGTAAATCAAACTATCTAACGATGAAAACCGCATCAAGATCCGTTCAGTAGTTTTGCGTGAAAAGATCACAAACAGACAAACGCGGCGAGGGACTTTAGAATGTATGAAAAGGATCAGTCTCCTCAGTAAACGGCGTGGCTTGTTTTGTCTATATCTCTTTAAAAAGTTGTTAAAGAGATACACTGCAAAAAGAATCGATAAAATAACCAAATATAAGATACGATAGGCCAAGATTCACGTACCAGAAACATGAGAAAGAACGATTTCACAAAAAAAATCGGTCTTGCGAAAATACACATAACGGACATAATATATGCTCTTCCATTATTATACAAAAACTATTAGAAATAGCAAGTTGTAGTTAACGTTTTCATAAACTATGCGAAATTATCTATTGAATAAATACGAGAAAATGGTACATTAGAGAACTCAGTCGCAAAATCGGTTGAAAACTTGAAAATACGCGTGAAATTGATGATTTTCAGGGCTTCATAAAACTTGGGTGCAACAGATTTTTATATATATTTTTAAATTCATACTGTGTCAAATATATTTAAATTTAGAAACTAAGTCATATAGTTATCTTGTAATTTAAGAAGACGTGAAGCATGTAATTTGTATGGGACAAAAGTTATCAGGCGTCTCCTTAAGAGAGACTTGAAACAAATTATGACAGCCACTACAAATTTTCTTTGTTCCCTTTCCATGCGAGTAAAACTGCGAGTAATAGCTAGTATAAGTTAAAACACAGAGTATTGAATAAATAGAGATTTTATTAGGTGCGTGTGACAGAATACAGTATGGCTGACAGCGCGTGTTGACAACTTAATAGTGAGGTGAAGTGGAGTAGGGATGTTTATGGAAATAGATTTGTTTAGAGGACTGACATTTTTTAGGTTAACTTATATAGAATCTACGTTAAACAATTGTAACTGCACTTAAAGTAAACTTCTGCTTCGGAGGGCACGTCGTCCGCATCCGCACATCTTAATAAAAATAATAAATATTAACGTCAGTGGCGTGTCTAGCGTTTCAAAGCAGAGCAAGCCGATATATTTTGTAGGTTATTAACCAAACTTCGAGGAGGTTCTCAATTCGTCGGAATCTTTTGTCTTATGTATGTTCCCCAATTACTTGAAGACGACTGGATCGATATGGATTTTTTTTTGTTTAAAAGGGTATACCTACTTCCCAACTGGTCCCATGGTCATCAGATCAGGATCTGATGATGGGATTTTTTCAGTGCATAATTTTTGAAGTCGGTACCACCTTTTTTAAAAGGCAATTATTTAGGTACAAAAGTTTGGCGAATCTGCATTTTTCACATTCACTATGGAAAAAAACTGTTTGGTGTGTTGCTTTAGTCAGGTGTGTGCACAGAAATAATATCAAATAGTTAATAGGTATTTATAGGTAGATTCAATTAAAATTAAACAATAGAAAGTAAATACCAAACAAAAACACGAAGTAAACAAATATGAAGTTGAACATTTTAAACGTGCGAATATTGCCGCGCGTCGTTTCGCAATCGTAACGAAGCAAGTTCGCTTAGAACAAGACAGATATATGTGCAAACAAAGCCCAACAAGCCAACTTTTTTTTTTATTTTATTGATTGGCAATTGTAAACAAGCCAACAATTCGAGCGAGACAAATACAGAGGTCTCAACTGACTGATCAAGTAAATCAATGACGTATCACATTTTGTTTTTAAATATATTGGAAGACTCTGGATTCCTATCCTTTGGGCCGAAGTTTGATTGATAGATTAGAATATCCTTTGGGGCACACTTGGATTGAGTTTTTTTGCAATTGTGTATTAGTGTATTAGTATTACACCGTGGTACCGCCACTGTTTTTTTTTTATAGAGAAGACGACATGTGACCTTGCCACCGCCTGATTGTTAAGCATAGGTGGCTGGTCCATGAATGCGCGCGACTGGCAGATCGTAATACAGTCCGCCAGTCGCGCCCACTATGCCTTAATTCCAGCAAAAGGCTTGCCACCTGTTCTGTTTAATATAGATAACTGGCAAAAAGTGGACATTGTTACTGGCCACACCGCAAGGTATAAAAGACGTGAAGATATGTTTGTAAATTCAATTTCATGTTCTACTGAGAATATCCAATAGGATTTAGATTTTATTCGTTTTGAACGAAATAAAATCTATCCGCATACCGGTACACTTATTTCTATCTTTGAAAGTATTTTTAATTTCCTCTTTCGTCTAGTACAGACGGCAGGTTGATAAAGACGTATTTGTGAGAGATGCATTCAGTAATATTCAGTGAAAATAGCACACGTAAAATCACGTGAAAACTAGTGAATAGATTTTGTTACGGTTTTCACGATTAGATAGGTTGATTCATCGGCATTACGAGTATAAAACATGGACCTATCATATTTAGGAGCTTTGGAATAACAGATAAGTGAATCAAGTCGGGGGAAAAGTTAGCCCCAGCGACTTTTTGTGGCGTATGCAATGCTGTCTAATCCGTCAGAAATATAACTAAATGATGTAGGAAAGAATTGTGTAGAATAAAATGATCTACAAAAAACTCTGTGGTATTATATATCTGTATCTAATAGATAAGTAGTTATAATGTAGGTATTGTCGCTATTGACTAAATAAGACAAGTACCTATAAAAAAACTTACGTACATTCGAGAACCGACCGAAATTTTAGATTGAGACAACAAACTTTTTTTGTATAGCTCAGTCTATGCATATCATCTACAAAAAGCCGATCTGTGGGGAGACGCCACATGAGTTTTGTCTCATACAAATTACATGTTTCAAGACTTCATTAATTATGCGATCTGATTGGATCAATCCCCGGCCGGTCGCCGGCCGGTCCACCGAAATCCACCACAGACTCATCCAATTCTTGTACGCGCGGCCCACCATCAGTTTCAAATCGTTTAAATCTGTGGTTGATTTCGATGACCGGAGCGATCTGTCACACACACACATCCATACCCATTACACATATACCTGATAGTTTGACACTTTGTTTAATCGAATGATATGTGTCTGTGTGAGTGTGTGAATTGTATGCGATCTAGATCGTATGATTTTCATCGCCAATGTGGGGCCTTTATTCAATCTCGATCATAAGGCAGCCGGAACGAAAATTTTCGGTGCGATGCCGGACCAGTCTGTGGGCTACTTAAGTTTCGAAATTTAAATAGCTTTCGAAAGATAAATATATTTGACACAGTATGAATTAAAAAAAGGATATGAAAATAAGTTACATCTAACTGTAATGAAGCCTTGAAATTGAAAGTCAACAATTTTACATACTTTACTTGCTATTTCTAATAGTTTTTGTTTAGTACTGGAGGAGCATGTGTCCATTCTGTGTAATTTCACAAGAACGATTTTTTGTGAACAGTTCATTCTCATGTTTCTAGTACGTGAATCTTGGCCTATCTTAACTTATCCTTGGTTATTTTGTCGATTCTTTATGCAGTGTATCTCTCTAACAACTTTGTAATGAGATATCATCAAAATAAGCCGCGCGGTTTACTGAGTTCATTGCGCAAATGACGTCAACTATTCAATGATTAAAAAAAGGTCGCTTATTTTTATAATTCAGTTAGTGAATTAACCCCTCAGATCCATGGCTGAAGTTTCACCAAGTAAACAGATTTCAGATTTATCAAGTTGAAAAATTGTCGTTTAATGGGCCGCTGATGTTTTTCACAAAATGTCCCTTCATGCACCGAGTGAGTCATCAATCATGCTGGAACCAGATAAATTGCATTTCTGGTGCAAAAAACTACTGTGCACGCTAACCTAAATTCCATTAGGGTTAAAACTGTCAAGTGTGAGTCGGATTCATGGACTTTGATTTCAGATGGTAACAATGTCGTCATTTAACCAGTTGACCATATTAAACAAGTAGTAATTCTTTAGCTATCACTTCTTTCTGCTCTACCTGCGTAAATTGCTGCTAATTGCAAAACAACAATTCAATTAAAATAAACCTTTAGACGTTTATAACGCGCCAAATAAGTTGAGACGAAACACATCACGTGAAATGGGTATCCTCACAAAACCTATAATATCGAAGGCATAAATTCCTGAATCCCCAGGAATCAAACCTAGGACCTAGCACAGAGGTACCGCTAAGCTACAGGGGCTCTTGAAGAGCTTATGTTTTTCACCATGATGATGCTTAGCTACCTTTGACACTGAAGTGATTCTAACTCGAGCGAAAATTACGGATTTTGAGAATCTTCAATAAGACTCTTCATAGGCGGGTTTTCTGTGGATTTATTTTATTTTCAATTTTTTAATGATATTTTGCCTTACTTGTTACTATAGTCTGTGCAAGTGTGTGAGAAAATCTATTCATCGTTTTTTGATGAAATCTTTTCTATGTTGAGGAGTAAAAGATGATGTTGTGACTAAAATGAAGAAATTTTTTTTTGTTTGAAAGGGTATACTTTCCAGGTGGTCCCATGGTCCCATCAGATCAGGATCTGATGATCGGATCCTAGAGAAGTCGAGAACTCTTCAAATTTTATATAATTATTAATTGTTTAGATTTATAAACTTTAGAGCTAGTAGTTACTAATTTGGCACCAACAATTTTTAAATTCAAACTACGAGTAAGGATTCAAAGGCAAAACGATTTCTTGGTTTTCAGTGTTTGAAGTCGGTACATTTTAAAAAAAAGTTGCTTATAATTTTTGTCACAAGTGAGATTTTCAGAGGTCCCCCAACGCTCTACCAATATGGCTATCGACTCCTTCCTATTTCCTAGAATATAATATTTTCACATGCTTTTAGAAATGAATAAACTTTATTTGTAAATTCCGTCTTTGAAGTAATAGACTGAATTAGTCGACAGTCGATACACGATCAAAGCGCGCGAGGTATTTTGGATTCAGTTTATTTGTCCGTCTGTCTGTCGTCGCTGTTCTGGATTTACTTTTATATATTTATTAATTTATTTTTTATAACCTATTTATTCCTTGAATAATTAAAGTTTTAAGCCCGGCTTCATCCGCATACTCTTAAATATTAATGTTTATTGAAGCATGAAATCCGCTATGTTTGGCTGACTCCCACGGCCCGTTTTTTGGGAGGCCAGTCCGCGCCTAGATCGTTCGAATCGTGGCGTCCGATGAAGCCTGCGAAGGCCCGTCGTCGCCCATCTGATCCTCGTCGTCACTCAACATATCAGCATTATTTGCCATATCATTGCTTTTACGTAAAATAAATTTTAATCGACTCCAAGAAAAACACTTCTAAAAATAACAGATAATTACGTCTGTTAAATAAGTGACACATCTAGGTCCATTAAGTGCAGCAACGGGCTTGCCACCTGTTCTGTTCAATATGGACAACTGTTACTAGTGTCTCTGGTCACACCGCAAGGTATAAGGCCGTGAAGGTGAGTCTGTTTTGTAATATTAGGATAGTACACTGGCAACAAATGCCACAAATATTCAAAAGATTTTTTTTAAATCCTCAGGAATTTGGTAGATCAGTTGTTATCGGTCCCATTAATCGATATAACGTCCCTAGGTGTGTGTCACGTCACTATCTGGTGACGAATCTCTTTGAAATGGCGCCCGACGTAGTGTTGTGACGGTATTTTTACGATTTAATCGGGAAAATTAAATTATTTTTGACAGGTTATCGTGTTGTCATCTGGCAAAATGTTGAAGTTGTTTTTATTGAGAGCTAGCTGATGCTCGCGGCTATGCTCTCATATCTTTTATGTATCTACCGTAATTCATGTTTCTTGTTCATTCTTTGGTTACCTACTCAGAAAATACATATAACAATATAAAAACTTTAAAACTAATCTAAACATTAAAAATTATAAATAAAGCGAGGAATAGTGGCAAGAATACTGGCTGCATTTCTCCGCTGAATCGCGATGCTGATTTGTTGAGCGAGGAAGGAGCCAGCCCACTTGTCACCAGAAGAGATGATCAGTCGAGGGGATATATCTTTAATAAACTTTTTGGCATTTGAACCTAGAGTTTCTACACCAAACAGTACAAATTTGTAGTTTTCAATACAATAGACTCTGCGATTTCCGCTGCAGCTCCCGCTTTGATTGCTGTTTCTCTGAGATGAGACGGGGCTAATGTCCATGCACGTAGCATCACATACAAGAGCCCGACTTCGCTCCCAGGGAATCAGAGTCATTCCATCAGGTATCTTGCCGTCTTCCCGGATTATTCCCGTTGGCTCTAGGAGAGCGGAACTTCTATTGACGCAATAGCCCTTTTGATGATATTATTGAGGGAGCTGTGGCGAGAAAGCCTGCCTGCTTTTTATGCAAGAAAGTCCGCGAGTTCCAAATGCATGTATGAAACGATATTTGTATGTGGATGAAGCAACAGAAGATGCAAAGGTCAAGAGAAGTTACGCTCCATCCTCACTCTTTTGGGAAATAGGCGTGAATGTATGTTTATCTAACCTACTAATTTCGGTATTTAACGAGTGAAAATTGAATCCGAGACCTTTGGGAAAATAATCTCCGTAATTCTAATGCGCCATGAGAAACAATTACTGTTAGTAGTCTTGTTAAATTGTTTGGAAAATGACAGACGGATATATTATACTTTAGTCTTTGTCATCCCGCTCATCCCTTAATACAAATTACTTTACAAACTAATTATTAATTCTTAGGATTCTTATTTAAGTCTTTATATATTACAAGCTTCTGTAATAAAAATAAAAAAAAACGAATTATTAATTCTTAGGATTCTTATTTAAGTCTTTATATATTACAACCTTCTGTCCGCGGTTTCACCCGCGTGGAAATAGATCCAAAAAGAAATTAATTAATTTGCCCCTCACCCGCCCGCTTTTTTTCTAAGGTACAGCCTCCCAAATAAAAGAGGGAAACATTATGGTCTTCCGCTGGGTACCCTGAGTTAGACCGATAACACGGTGTCGGGAGTTGCAAGGTAACCCGTGAAGAGAGAAGAAAAAAGGATTCTACGTCATGTCATGGCGACCGACGCACGCGTTCCGTCGAGACAAGATGGGGAATCCGGTTTAGTCCAGCTCGCGCTGTGATAGTTGTGATTAGTCTATGGTTAATAAGACATATCACAGTCGGCGGGAACATCTTAGATACCGATTAATCGGCTTATTGATTGTTACTATAAAGGCTATAATACTTGACATTGGTAAATCATCGATTAACATTGGTGGAGCCACAATAAAAGAAGAAGAGGCCAATAAAATAACCGGCCAAGTGCGAGTCTATCTATCTATAAAAATGGCAAAAAAAAAAAAAAAAACGTTTGTTGTATGGGAGCCCCCTTAAATATTAACTTTATTTTAATTTAATTATTTATTTTAAAGTGAATATATAACTAAATATTCTATGAATATTTCAAGCGTCTACCTGTTGCCGTTCTCAATATCGAGTAAAAACGAGCAAAAAAAAAATAAGGTTTGTTGTATGGGAGCCCCCTTAAATATTAATTTTATTCTGTTTTTTTAGTATTTGTAGTTATAGCGGCAACAGAAATACATCATCTGTAAAAATTTCAACTGTCTAACTATCACGGTTCATGAGATACAGCCTGGTGACATATGGACAGACAGACGGACGGACAGCGGAGTCTTAGTAAATAGGGTTTCCGTTTTTACCCTTTGGGTACGAAAAATATGTAAAGTTCACGGGCGAAGTCAGTGTGGAAAGTTAAATACATATAAATAAACATATCAACACATCACCAATCACATATCTCTTTGTTAGCTCTTCTATGACGGCATCAAAAGTGGCCGATGACAGCTTTATTTAAAGTACCGGCCTAATGTACTTGAGACTATGAATACTATGATATCTGTGGTTCACAATTAAAATATAAATATACATTTAAAAACTACTTATAAATAAAACACCCTCTCGAGATCGCTGTCCTGCGGCAGGGTCCCCAAAACACTAGCTGCATTCCCTCTCTGTATCGCCAAGCTGATACGTTGTCCAAGGTACGTACCAGCCCTTCGGTATCCCGATACTTTTATTATTTTAGAAGCAAGATGTTTATAAAGCTTGTGTGCTTCGGGACCCCATGGGCCTAGTGTCTCAACTCCAAACGGCATAAATATGTATCCTTGTCTGTGGTTGGTACACGCTTGATGTCAAACTTCAACATGGTCAGTTAATTATGTAAATATACCTAAAACTGCAAACGCAAGGACCGGAGATAAATAAATCAAACCTCCCTAGATACGGCCATGCATTTTGTTTCAAAATAATACAGCCGCTAGTGAATTGTATTTTGAGAAAGTGTTGCGGCCAATTGTCTAGTATATAGATAGGGTGTTTCAAAAGTTAGGACCACATAAAAGCGGTGGACAAGGGTGAAAAGCTGAGACGAAAATTCCTTTCGCGTTTTTCGATCTGACGCACCCTTAAATAGTTATTGATTAAATACAGTAACCAATCAGAAACGCGCTTTAGCAGATAGTCGGTTTAGGAAAAAATACCTTTCTCTCTATTTATTGTTTTCAATAATTGTTCTTATGATTTTTTATTTAAGCGCAATAAAACAAGCAGCTTATTTAGTCGATATCTCTTTTTTGTTAGAGAGATACACTGCAGAAAGAATTGTTAAAATAACCAAGGAAAAGATAAGATAGGCTAAGATTCACGTACCAGAAACATGAGAAAGAACGATTTCACAAAAAATCGGTTTTGCGAAAATACACAAAACGGACTTATGCTCTTCCAGTATTATACAATACCTATACGAAATAGCAAGTTGTAGTTAACGTTTTCATAAAATATGTGAAAATATCTATAGGATAAACACGAGAAAATGGTACATTAGGATGAAAATACGTGTGAAAATTATGACTTTCAGGGCTTCATAAAACTTAGGTGTAACTGATTTTACTGTGCCAAATATATTTATCTTTCGAAAACATTTGTATGGGATAAAAGTTATGAGACGTCTCCTTAATCTATCTACCATCACGCCTTTTATCTCAAGAGGGGTACAACCTTTATTTATTTCTTTATTCAATTAATAACTAATTAAGGGTTCGTCAGATCGAAAATTCCAAAAGGGCTTTTCGTCTCAGAATTTCACCCCTATTCTGCTATTCTTGACTTTTAAGACAACCTGTATTGTCACATGTTCAATAAACAAACAATATTTCTTAGTATAGCCTCGTATTGGTGAAACAACTTTTACTATTTGACCAAGTATGGGTGGTTGTGACATAAATCTCCCTGTTTGTGATGCAGATGAAATGTTTACGTAAACATCTTCCATTTTCTATTGAATATTTTGCTGCTGCGTTTATAGCTTTTTTTTTAAAAAGAGCCTCACAGTTTTTTTAATATTTAGGGGGTCGTGACACTAAAAAATCTTGAGGTAGTAGAGGTGGTAGTGGAACCTCCTTGTACAACAACCTCGTTATATAGCAATATTTCTTTACGGGTTGTCTTACAGCTCCCGAAACTGTGTTTAATCTATGGTTACCATAGAGTACTAAGCCTATGGAGGGGCCATAGACGGGCTCCCCCTTTCGCCAATTTTTTCCCCTTTGACCAGTTAAACTGACCAGGTGCGCAGTAATAAGTTACCTTAGGTTTCGTTGGTATCGTTTTGTGTCACGAGACAGAGCTCTAGAAAAATAGGTAATTGTGATGTTTTAAACGGGAAAGGCGATGTTAGGCGGGCGTCAAACTTAGTGTTTCCAATCATTACCTAATTATAATTATTATGTTTGTATTTTAACATAATCATCATATAACGTAAAATCCGTTGCGACAATAAAACGACAGAAAAATACAGTGGTACAGGGGGAGTACTAGGCGTTTAAAAGTGGCAGAAAGAATTGTTCAGTGATGTACACGCTTCACGTCTCCATACTCAAAGATGGTTACGGTCCAAGGTACCCAGCGGAAGACCAAGTCTCCCTCGTATTTTTGAGGCTATACCTGACGAGTGGCCAGTTCTGTTGAGGTATATTTAGGTAGAAAAGCCTCTAAGTGTGGTTTGTCGGATGTAAATAAGTTTTTAATTAAAAAACCCATTGGCCCAAAACTCAAATACATGGCCGGAATCCGGGATCAAACCCGTGGTCTGTCTAGTTAATACCAGACATTTTATTTAAAACTTTGTATTCAGATCAAATAATATTAAATATTATGGTTAATGATTTACTAAATCATACATTGTTGTTGGCAGTTGGCAAAATTAAACCACGATAATTTTATTATGCAGATATGAGTTGTTAGGACGTGACTGCATACAATTAATAAATCAGTAGAGGTATTAACAAACATTATTTTGTAATTGGCAAAAAGTCATATCAATTTGTATCTATCTATCTATCATCACGCCTTTCATCCCAAGAGGGGTAGGCAGAGACAATCGAATGCCATTTGTTACGATCCTGACATACCTTTTTCGCTTCTTTTATATTCATCATACCTTTCATACAATATGCTCGGCGATTAAATTGTGTATACTTTTAATACTTCCATAGATCAAAACTTTATATGTTCAATAAAAGTACGTATCTAGGTCGTCCTCTGCCAGCATTTTCTTTCACTTCAGCCATATAAACCTTTTTAGTCAATCTTTCATCCTTCATTCTATCAACGTGTCCAAACCAGCGTAAACTACTTTTCTTCATTTTAGTCACAACATCATCTTTAACTCCGCATTCTTATCTAATAACATCGTTCCGGATGCGGTCAATACACTATTTATATCACACATTCAACGTAAAGACCGCATTTCCACTGCATTTATTTTACTTTCATGCTTCTTATTCCATACCCAAGTCTCGCTAAGTAAGTGATGGAACTAAATGATGGAAAAAAACAATTTGTAAATATATAGCAATAAATAAAAATAACCATATAAATAGGAGATAGGCGTGAAGGTATCTATGTGTAAACTAAACAACTCATTTCAGTGTAGTTAAATATCATATGGCTATAGTTTATGGCAAAATCGTTTCAAAACAATAATTATTTTCAGTAACCCATCACTCAGAACATAATTACAGCACACATGACGATGATAGATGGATAGGACCCACTACTCCATCTTGGGTCCTTTAAGGATATGGGAAAATTGTTTTGGTTTTGTAGATTAAACTAACAAGCACTTCAAAGTCGTAGAAATAAAAGTTGAATTACTTTTCAAAAATTGTTCAATTTAAAACAAGAAATAATTAAATATTTCGTCGTTGAATTTGAAGTCGGTTGATACACAAATAGATTCTAAAGATCATTTGGTTTTGCTGTTAACAATATCATAATATAATATTATTACAAAAATAAATAATAAAAATTGGCTTACACTAAAATTGTCTGAAAATCGGTTTTTTCAAAACCATTTTTACCAAAATAAAAATGGGACCAATCCGAAAGAATTAACAATAAAAAACAGCCTGATGGTGATGTCGGTTAAAAATAACAAATGACATTCAATTGTCTCTGTCTACCGCTCTTGGGATAAAAGGCGTGATGATAGATAGATATAATTAGAATGGAATAAAAATAAAGACACTTCTTCAAATGTTATAAACTTGAAAAGAAAATATTTATGTGCAAATACTCAAAAACATAATCGAGAATTTATGAATAATTTAATACTTTATATAAGACTTTTTATTAAATCAGAAAATAATAAAATTAATCTCCGCCCGTGCCGAAAGAAAACTTTTACTCGATCTAAGTGCGATCGATTTTTTTTCATAAGTAAATAAAAGTTATATACTTATTATCAAATTGGACACTTCATCGGTCATATTATAATACGCTGTTATCTGTAAATAATTTAAAAAAAACGTAAATTCATTCAAATTATTGGTCCAACAAAATGGCGCACGTTAGCGACTCGCCTTATCAAACAGCAACACAAATATAGCAACTGTTAAAATATCCTAGTATTTTCGAATCCTGTTATAAATATCTAAAGGATTTTCGATGCTTGAACAACAAGCAACACTCACCGATAGCATACATCAAACAAAAATATTGGTTTGTCCGTCCGTCCATAACGGTCGCTGGTCGTTGTGCAAACATTAAATTTAACTGCCTTAGGCTGAACGCAAACTGTGGATTTGTTGGGAATAATACGTTGATTTCTTTGCCTATATTTTGCGTTTTAGGTCAGTTTATAAGTGATGATGCAGTGTCCATTATTTTCAGTGTATTTTATCAACGGAGAGTTCTATCCCTATTAATATAAATGCGAATGTAAGTTTGTTTGTTACGCTTTCACGCAAAAACTACTTAACCGATCTTCATGAAATTTTGCACATATGTTCTTGGAGGTATTAGAAGTAACATAGGATACTTTTTATTAAAAAAAAATTATTTTTTACGAAAGTTAAAAAAATTGTTTGTCAAAAAATCTCGAAATCTAGCTACTTTAAGGGTATATTTTATTTTGTTCGTAAATATCCACGGGCGAAGCCGGGGGCGATATGCTAGTCTAATATAAATACAAATTAAATGTGTTCTTTGGTAATAGCATCACTTGAGAACTGCTGGACCGATTCAGGGAAATAAAAATTGCAAAAGTTGCCGGAAAAATTGTAAAATTCGGGAAAAACTGAAAGACTGACTTAATTTAATTAAACTTATGATATCCTATGATATAATATATGAAATTATGGACCAAATAAAAAAAACGCCACTGGATTAGAATCTTTTAGATGTAATTAAAAAGTAGGTATAGTAAGTAACTACATTCTGTACAATGTGTTATTGAAACTGTTATCAGACGGCTTCTTTTTGGATTAGTAGAAAAAAAACTACATATTAATTTCGATAAGTGCGTCGGTGTCCGAGTGGTTAAGACGTCTGGTATTAACTAGGCAGACCACGGGTACGATCGCGGACCCCGGCCATATTGTACCAATGGGTTTTTAATTAAAAACTTATGTACATAATCCGATAAACCACACTTAGAGGCTTTTCCATCTAAATATACCTCAACAGAACTGGCCACTCGTTAGGTATAGCCTCACAAATACCATCGGCTAAACGAGGGAGACTTGGTACCCCGGTAACATGGTTTCGGGAGCTGTAAGGCAACTTAGGCAACCCATGAAGAAAGAAAAAAAAGAAAAATAATAGTATTAATTTCGATTACTTACAAATCTATTCAAAGTTCAAACTGCATGCAAAAATATATATTACGGAACCGTAGACCAAGTCCGACTCACGCTTGACTGGTATATTTTCCATAATATATCTCCAGGTTAACTCTAGCGCAGTATTAGTATTGCTATTCATTACTGTTTATTGCATTGCAAATATAGTTTTTTACGAGAGTAGTAAAGAGCATGCGGGTGCGTCTGTATCTCGAATTATGTATCGAATCATTCAAGGTAGGTAAAAATGTGCCCGCTTTTGTTGAAAAGTTGTTGAGCAACGGTTTAGTTAATACTTCGCATGGTTATTAGTGTCAGTATTGTTGTCATAGTTCAACTGATCTCCAATAGATGGCGTCTTTCAAAATAAAAATTTTGTTTATTAGAGGGAAAAATAATCTCCAACAGATACGCCATCTATTGGAGATCAGTTGAACTATGACAACAATACTGACACTAATAACGATGCGAAGTATTTTACAAAATACATAAATTAGTCTAATTAAAAGAAACATTTAATTTTGATTTGTTTGATTATTTTTCGTCATTAGAGGGAAAATAATATTTAAAATGGCGTATCAAACAATAATTTTGAGCCGTACCGAAAACACCCTTGAGAAATAATATACCTATAGAGATTGTCAATCAATCAAAAAGATTTCCGCCTCTGGGTTCACCCGTGAATATTAAAAAAAATATATAGCCTATAGCACTCAGGAATGAAGCTTCCTATTAATGAAAATAATTTCAGAATCTTATAAATAGTTTGAGAGATTACCCCCTACATCCAAACTATAGAAGCTGAACACAAAGAAAATAAAAGACTCAGAACAAGTTTTTATCTCTTTCCCTAAGAAACAGTGCACCCTAATTTAATAATATTCAATTTAGTAAACCGCCCCGTAATTACGACGCGCCCGGGGCAACACACTTGTATGTGACGCGGATATTAAAAATGTCGGATTAGTGTCTGTAACAGAATGTTCATGATTTTTATTTAATTTTAGGGGACTACTTCAAAGTGATTTCTTGATTTTTATTTTTTATTTTCAACTTGGGATTAATTTAGCAAAAACCATTATATTCTTTAAATGTATCAACACGCCTAACAATATGAAAAATCTTAAAATTAAGGGGAGGAACGAATAATTTCGGTTGATTTCTGAACTGAAAATTATCGAATTTTACGAATGCTATGAACATACAATTTGGGCATAAAAAACTAGAGGATTTTATCTAGTAATGTGTAGGATGAAAACATGATTGGTGAAAACTTTCTCGATAACTTAAATTTTTGAAATTACCTCTTCAAAAACACCTTTTTAGTCATACGACTGTTATATATTATCTTAGAGCCGACCTGTGGCTGAATGAGTGAGGCTTTGGCCTAAGAAGATAGACAAAAAAAAGGTACGGACTTGAACATGGGACTAGAAATAAATGGTTTTACTAAAACAGTTATATTTATTTACAAACAACACAACATGGCGCTGCATATTAATAAATAAAGACGGCAACCGATGTGAAATTAAATAAGTAATAAGAAAATTCATCAATTATGGCGGAAGAGAAAAACGTGTCGGCTGATGTGCTTGGATTAAATGACGCGATGTCGTCATATGGCATCATGGGATTAAAACCCCCAGAAAATCTAACTGATCTATCATCAGAATGGAAACAACGATTCGACTTATACAGAATCGCATCCGGAGTTATGAAAAAACCGGTGGGGTTAGCATACATTTTGACAGCGACACTTTCGTTTCGGTCGAATGGCCTTGAACAGGCCAAAACGTTCATGTCCAACAAGGACCGGCCAGAGATAGTCCGGGGCCGAGAGGTCCGGCCCAACAATGTGCGGGAAAATTCTGTGTACTTGTCTTTGTCCGGCCAAGCAAATTGCTCGGCATTCTTGTGCAGGGCATGCCCGGTCCGGGCTATCTCTGGCCGGTCCTTGTTGGACATGAACGTTTTCGCCTGTTCAAGGCCATTCGACCGAAACGAAAGTGTCGCTGTCAAAATATATGCTAACCCAGCCGGTGAGGTGCAGTAGCCTTGCTGTTACACTGCATGGGTGAGTCTTGTATAGACATTTATAACACATTTTCCATATCAGAGAATGACACAAAGAATTATGAAACAGTAATAAATGAATTTCAAGAATATTTTGTACCCATAAAGAACACACACATATTTTTCACAAGAAATCAGAAAAGGCAAGAAAGTTTTGACAATTATTTAACAGAATTGAGAAAATTGAGCAAAGAATGTGAGTTTGGAAGATTACAGGACAAGATGATCAGAGACAGAATTGTAGCAGGAATTTATGACACTAGAATGAAGGAAAGATTACTCTCAGAATCCAGTTTAACATTGACAAAGGCTATAAAAATATGTAAGGCTGCAGAGTTAGCCAGTGAGCATCTAAAAGTAATAGAAAATCAACCAAGTGACCCCAGTGTGTCTGCGTTTAGGAACAAAAATTATACACAAATTAAGCCAAAACAAAGATTTTATTCAAAACAAGAAAATTCTTCAAATAATAACTCAACATTTAATACTGAAAACAATTGGAATAGTAAGAAATATACATCATGGAGAAATAATAATCATATATCATCACAGAAGCCAGAGTGGAAATGTCAACGGTGTGGATACACTCATCAGAAGAACAAGTGTCCGGCATACAACAAAAAGTGTATGAAGTGTTATAAAATTGGTCATTATGCATCGATGTGTAAGACAGGTCGTATTAAAAGTGTACAGGTATTTCAAGATAATAAAATAACCTCTGAAATTTGTAATAACAATGTAAGTTTAGGACTTGTTAGTCTGAATAATTTGAAAACATGGTTTGAATCAGTTTATGTGACAGATTATAATAACTATTTGTTGAAATTTAAGATTGATACTGGAGCACAATGTAATGTCATACCTAAATATATTTGTAGTAATTTACACTTAAAAATCATGCATTCTACTGTAAAGTTGACAAATTATAATGAACAACCAATTGATACTCTGGGCAAAGTAATGTTAAATTGTAAAATAAATAATAACATAAGTTTAATTGAATTTCAGGTTACAAAAGGAAATTTTTCACCTATCTTAGGTTTACCAACATTAATTGAGTGTGAATTGATTAAAAGAAATTTAGATTTCATGGAGGTAAATAACTTGGATATATTAAATAAAAGTCAGATTTTGAAAAGTTATAGTGAATTGTTTAATGGGATTGGTAAAATCAATAATTATGAATATGAAATAAAGTTGAAACAAAACATACAAGGTAAGATAGAACCATGTCGCAATGTACCTTTTAAATTAATGTCACAATTAAAATCAGAATTAGATAAAATGGAAAGTTTGGGTATAATATCTAAAATAGAAAAACCCACACAATTTGTTAATTCTCTGGAAATTACATCTAAACCAGATGGGTCAATCCGGGTTTGTTTAGATCCACAGTATCTCAATAAACAAATACAGAGAGAACAATTTATGATACCTACTCTAAATGAAATTACATCTAAATTAAATGGTAGTAAAATATATAGTGTACTCGATGCGAACAAAGGTTTTTGGTAAATTAGTTTGAAGGATGTGTCAAAAGAACTCACAACCTTCAACACACCTTATGGGAGATATATGTTCAATAGGCTGCCATATGGTTTAAATTGTAGTGCTGAAATTTTTCACAGAGTGTTCTCAGATATTTTTAAAAACATTAATGGAGTGGAAATATATATAGATGACATTTTAATTTATGCAAAAAACATACAGGAACATGATAGGTATTAGATATTAGAAAAGGTACTTAAAAAAGCACAGGAGACTGGTGTAAAATTTAATATTAATAAGTGTCAAATAAAGGTTTCTAAAGTAAAGTATTTAGGACATATAATTTCACCAGAAGGTATACACATAGATAGTGATAGAGTAAAAGCTATTAGAAATATGCAAGAGCCAGTAACACAAGTTGAATTATTAAGATATCTTGGCATGATTAACTATGTATCAAAATTTATACCAAATGTTTCAGAAATAACGGCTCCTTTGAGACAATTAACAAAGAAAGACATTCCTTTTATTTGGGGTAGTGAACAGAAAGAGTGTTACAATAAGTTAAAGGAATTGCTAAGTAGCTCTCCGGTTTTAGCATATTTTGATATAAATAAACAAATAATTTTGAGTGTAGACGCATCAAAAAGCGGATTAGGAGCAGTAATGTTACAAGAAAATAAACCAGTTGCATATGCTTCTAGAGCATTGACAGTTACAGAGCAAAATTATAGTCAAATTGAAAAAGAGAGTCTAGCAATACTATTTGGATGTACCAAATTTTATCAATATTTATATGGTCAAGAGTTCATAGTGGAAACCGACCATAAACCATTGGTCTCGATATTTAAAAAGCCATTAAATAAAAGTCCAATTAGATTACAAAGAATAAGAATATCATTACAAGGTTTTGATTTTGAATTAATGTATAAGCCAGGAAAACAGTTGATAGTAGCTGATCATTTGAGTCGCTCCTATATAAATGATAAATGTAAGTCAAGTGAGGTTGATATTCAAGCTCATGTTGCAATGATATTAGACGGATTTATTGTCACAGATAAGAAATTAAATTTAATAAAAGAGGAGACAATTAAAGATAGTGAGTTACAAAAAGTGTTGAAATATATAAAAGAGGGATGGCCTGATAATAAATATAATGTGGATAGGTTAGCTAAAATTTATTATAGCTACAAAGATGAGTTAAGGGTCCTATATTGGGAATTTTTCTGGGATAAACTATTCCCAATTTCTCTGTAAATAATCCACCTGTGTCACTGTAATTTACCATATAGTTACTTATTGAATATATCTAAGTGAAATAGCTCTTATTTTTTCAATGGGTTTTATTGAATAGGAAATATGGGTAGTTTAACTTTGCCCCTGCTGTCTCTTTCATAATCTATCACAAAACTCTAAATTTTTTTTAAAAGCGCTGTTATACCATTACCCTCCAATTATATATGTCCATTTTTTTGGTAGCTTATTGAAAATTTAAAATAATAATTATTTTATTATTTTTGCCAAATTAAAAAAAATCATAAAATATTTTTTTTTTGAATTTTCAATAAGTTACAAAAAAAAGCGATATATATAATTAAAGAATAATAGTATAAGAGCGCTTTAAAAAAAATTTAGAGTTTTGTGATAGATTATGAAAGAGACAGAAGGGGCAGAATAATCCATTATTCTACCACCCATATTTCCTATTAAAAAAAACCAATTGAAAAAATAACGACTATTTCACTTAGATATAATGAATAAGTAACTATATGCTAAATTACATTGACACAGGTGGAGTATTTACAGAGAAATTGGGAATAGTAATATCTCCATACAAATTCCCAGTATAGGACCCTTAAGTGAATGTGATAATTTAATTTTCAAAGGGTCACAATTAGTGATACCTAAGAGTTTAAGACAAGATATGTTACAAAGAATACATTATGCTCATTTAGGGATTGAAAAATGTAAAATGTTAGCTCGCAAATCTCTTTATTGGCCATCTATGAACAAACAAATTGAAGACTTAATATCTAATTGTAATACATGTAAAGAATTTCAAAATAATAATAGGAAAGAAACAATTGTAAACAAAGAAATACCGGACTTACCTTGGCAAATTGTGTCAACAGACATATTTTTCTTATTTGGAAAACCGTATCTTATTGTAGTAGATTCATATAGTAAATATGTTGAGTTGGCAGAATTAAGAAACTTATCAGCTAATTGTACTATTCAAAGCTTGAAAGAAATTTTTGCACGGTATGGAATACCAGAATGTTTATATTCAGATTCAGGAACTCAATTTACAAGTGTAGAATTCAAAAAGTTTACTGATAACTGGAATTTTGTTCATAAAATCACTAGTCCACAACACCACCAAAGTAATGGTCTAGCAGAAAGATATATACAGACAGTTAAAAGAATATTAAAGAAATTATCATATGAAAATAAAGACATGTATCTAGGGTTATTATTGTATAGAAATACACCCATTGATAGTGAAGGTAGGACTCCTACAGAGTTGTTATTTAACAGAAGTGTTAAAAATATTTTACCTTATTTTAAAAAAGGAAATAACATTGTAAATCATAAAAGTTATAAAAAAGTGTTAAAAGATAGGCAGATAAAACAGAGTCATTATTATAATAGGGGTTGTAGAACTTTACCTGTTTTAGAAAAAGGTGAATCAGTAAAAATTACAGAGGAAAATTCTCCAGTTCCTCATAGAAGTGGTATAGTTGTTGGAAAGGGAGAAAATGTAAGGTCATATATAGTTAAAACAGAAGATGGTAATAATATAATAAGAAATAGGAAGAGTTTAATTAAAGGTGGCAAATTTATTCAAAACTATAATTATATAAATGATTCACTCGATGATAGTGTTTGTAATGAAAATAACTGTAATCAAAATGAAAGAGATACTTCAGACTCTGTACCTAAAGTTCCAAATATACCTATTAATAAAAATACCTACTATACAACTAGATCAGGTAGAATTGTAAGAAAACCTAAATATTTAAAATAAATTAAGTTTTTTCTTTATGTATTAATTTTAAGGTTAAGTTGCCTACTTTATGTTATTAATTTGTTTTCCTATATTGTTTTACTTTAAAAGAGGAAGGATGTTATATATTATCTTAGAGCCGACCTGTGGCTGAATGAGTGAGGCTTTGGCCTAAGAAGATAGACAAAAAAAAGGTACGGACTTGAACATGGGACTAGAAATAAATGGTTTTACTAAAACAGTTATATTTATTTACAAACAACACAACAACGACCATACTCTGAAGGGATTTACGTTTAAATTTTATACGAATCTGTAGGTAATTTCAGATGTTTCCCTGCATGTGATCGTTTTTTAATAAATTATTTATTTGTAATGTGCCGCTTACGTCATTTATTCCGAGAAGCGATACATTATGCCCTTCTCACTTATGCAGCAAGAACGGACAAAGCGTCGTCGTTGTCTTGCATGACGTGATCGTTGCGCCCGAACCACGCGTTTAGGGCGTGGCTTACGATGAGGAATATCTGAGTCGTTCCTCGTCTTAAATGTAAACATCAAATAAAAGTCTAAAACTATTGTTACTTAATAAAATTAAAATAAAAAAACTATATTATAAAATTCCTCCAGAGAGTCCTGCCTGCGGCATAGTATCCAAGACGCTAGCTGCGTTCCACCGTTGGATGACTAAACTTATCCAGCTCCTGGGTTACCTGTAGTATCGACGAGCATCTTAGCTAAAGTTTTGTAAATTGGATTGTTTTAGTTCCATCGCTTACTTACGGAAGCGAGACTTGAGTAGGTATGGAAAAAGAAGCATGAAAGTAAAATAAATGCAGTGGAAATGCGGTCTTTACGTAGAATGTGTGATATAAAGCGTATTGACAGCATCCGGAACGATGTCATTAGAGAAGAATGCGGAGTGAACGATGATGTTGTGACTAAAATTAGTTTACGCTGGTTTGGACATGTTGAAAGAATTAAGGCTTGACTAAAAAGGTTTATATGGCTGAAGTGAAAGGAAATGCTGGCAGAGGATGACCTAGGTGTACTTTTATTGAACATATAAAAATATATTGATCGATAGAAATATTAAAAGTACACACAATCGCCGAGCATGTATGAAATGTATGATGAATATAAAAGAAGCTAAAGAGATATGTCCTGATCGTAACAAATGGCATTCGATTGTCTCTGCCTACCCCTCTTGGGATGAAAGGCGTGATGATAGATAAAAATAGATAGATAGATTGTAAATTAGATTAATTAAACGATTAATAAATTATGAGTGGATATTTTAAATAAAATTGTCGACTATGATCTCTGAAAGATTCATCAATATTAATTGAGCCGTTTCGATAGACCAAAATAAGAGGTTTTTACGCTTTTGATTTGAATATCAATAATTTTCTAATTTTTGTCTTTACAATCAATCTTATAGGTTTTTCTATAATAAAATTATTGTAATAATTCAGAGGGAACGTAAACTCGTTCAAACAGATACGTCTGGTAAAGAAGTGACACATCTGCAGCAACAGACTTGCCACCTATTCTGTTTAATATGGACAACTGGCAAGAGGTGGACACTGTTACTGGTGTCTGTAGCCACACCGCAAGGAATTAAGGCCGTGAAGATGGATTATGGACATATGTGTTCTAATCCATCGGTTTCTATATCCTTGGTACCTATCATATCTAAAGTTATATACTTGCTTGCCTGTCGATGAGACGTTAGATTAAACGCCATACTTAAAGCCTTAGTATTTCTATGATATGAGATAGCCATTGGCCATAGTAACAAATATGACGAGGCAATGAATTAATTCATGTGGTTGATGAATATTTATCCGGAACGATGTCATTAGGGAAGAATGCGGAGTGAAAGAGTAGTTTACACTGGTTTGGATTGACTAAAAAGGTTTATATGACAGAAGTGAAAGGGAATGCTGGCAGAGGACGACCTAGGTGTACTTTTATTGTACATCCGAGCATGTATGAAAGGTATGATGAATATAAAAGAAGCGAAAGAGATATGTCAGGATCGTAGAAAATGGTATTCGATTTTCTAGCTAGATAGATGAATGAAGGATAATAGGTATGCTTAATAATTCCCTTTTTGTCTGGCGACGCTTCAAGATATAATGGTTGTGATGATATGTTATTAATATTTATCCATCTAATATCAATACAAACATTTAATCAGAAATACGTATTAAATCTGCCAGATCAGTCGTGTCCCCAAGGGTTTCTTTAACAAACATCAATCATTTCTATAAATTGAAAAATATTTCGATTTCCTATTTGTTTCCTTAATACAGTAAGACATAAACGTGGTATAATAATAAAACCGCTATATGTTACGAAGTAGCCAGAAACTCTGGTAACAATGTCCACATAAATAAAGAAGTGGCATAGCTGATAATGACGATACTGGATTATTTACGAAAATTATTCTAAAACCTACATAAATAAGTAGTTATCTATTAGAGATAGACATTTTTGTAGATAATTTTATTCTACACAATTCGTTCCTACATCATTTTGTTATATCTCTAATGAATTAGACAGCATGCGCCATGAAAACTAGCTCAGGCTAACTTTTTCCTCGATTTGTTTCACCATATACTGTTAATGCTCAGCTCCTAAACATGATAGGTCCATGTTTAATACTCGTAAACCTTCCCGGTGAATCAAGCTATCTAATAGTGACCGCAACAAAATCCGTTCAGTAGTTTTTGCGTCAAAAGGTCACATACAGACGCGCCAGGGGACATTGTAGTGATTATAGTGATATCTATGACGACCTAAATCGGCCACCTTAACAGTTTTGATTACAATACAATAATTTGGTACCATCGAGCTGATCTGATGCTGGAGCCAGAAGGTGGATAGTGGAACTTTTTAATAGGTGCTAGTAAACTGTACACCATTCGAGTTTGGGCTCATTTGGGTTGTGCGTGTTTTTTTTAGTTTTTTTAAGCTATAATTATTAAATTATTGAATGCCCATCCGCGTCAAGGGCAGGGTGTATAAGACGGTGGTACGACCTACAATGGTATATGGTGCCGAATGCTGGCCACTCAAAAAACAGCAGACACAACAACTACATGTAGCTGAAATGAGGATGCTGCGCTGGTCAGCGGGCGTCACCCTCTTGGACAAGGTGCCTAATAACTATGTACGTGGAAGTCTAAAAGTAGCACCAATACCTGAAAAGCTCACCGAAACACGGCTGCGTTGGTATGGACACGTGATGAGAAGGCCGGAAGACCACATGGCCCGGAAAGTGCTGAATATTGAGTCAGGACCGAGACGCCGAGGCAGACCCCGACTCTCATGGCTTTCAGCAATAAATAATGACCTCAAAGCCCTAGAACTGGACCCACTGACGACCCAGAATAGATCGTGCTGGCGAAAAGCGATTAGGAGAGCCGACCCCAATTAAACATGAGATAAGGCCGGAGAAAGAAGAAGAAGAATTATTAAATTATTGAAGAGGCCGACCTAGGTGTACTTTTATTGAACATATAAAAAATATATTGATCGATGGAAATATTAAAAGTACCTAGATAGATAGATAGTTAGATAATTATTATAAAGTTTCTGTCACAAGCGAAACCGCGAGCAGAACTTAACTTAAAAATAAATCTCACACAATCCAAAAGAAGAACAAGTAAGAGACAATCGTACGAGTCGATTCATTGTAAATTTTCCATGTTGGCAGCGCGGCATAGCTTTTGTACTTTTTAGTCTTTGCGGAATAAATAAAGCAACCATGTTTGACGGAGATTTATTTTGTACGAGTTTTATCTTATCTTAACTTAGATTATTTGGATCAAAAAGAAGTCTTTGATATTCATAATTATGTGATTAGGAGAGAGAATGTGTGTATATTGAAAGTTAAAACCAAATTGAAAAACCCGCCGTTTTTAGCCTTCGTTTGAGTCAAAACGAAAACGAAAGATGTAGTATGGTAACCCCACCGGACAAGCACAAGTCGGACTTACGCACTCCAGGCTCCGAACCATCTTCGAGGTAATTTAGGTTTTCCTGAAAACTATGAGAGAGGCCCTCACTAGGCTCAGTAGGCATTTTAAAATTATAAAAAATATGTATTTGCATTTCTAAAAACGTGTCATATTTGTTACGTCACGACTTTGTATCAAACTTTTTCGTCCAGTAGATTGAAATAATCCTAGAGATCCAAGAGATCCTAATAATGGAGGATTAAATGCAGGGCGTTTTGTGATCACACATTAAAATTTATTGATTGAGGGCAACATAAAGGGAGACGAAAGATACGTACAGGAATCAGGATCGTAGCAAATGACACTTCACCTCTCATGGTATAAAAGGCGTGATGATAGATTTAGATCCTAAGTCCAAGTACTGAAGTAAATAATTCTTTCATACTGCTCTGAGGCAACCGTGAAGCACTACATTCGTGAAACTGAAACTATATTTATACCTATATCATCATGCCCTTTATTCCAGAAAAAGTAGGCAAAGACAAACGCATTTTGCATTTGCCATTTGGTTCGATCTTTCATACCATTGAAATGGGGTTTTTTCCTTTACTGGTTGCCTTACAGCTCCCGAAACCGTGTTATCGGGGTATACCAGGGTACCCAGCCGAAGTCCAAGTCTCCCTCTTTTAGCCGATGGTATTTGTGAGGCTATAATAACAAGTGGCCAGTTCTGTTGAGGTATATTTAGATTTAAAAAAATCTGATCAAGGAATACACTTTGTTCTAAATTCATACCCTACGCCCCGCATACTCCGCCCCACATTGCCCTCGATCGTTAAGTTTTAATGTGTTCAACAATGTAAAGCTTAGTAAAGCTAGTTGCATTTCTTAAAAAATTAAAGATATTTTCTTTTTAAAATTGTAACAGCCGTGCCAGACTAAAAATTGCATAAAACTTATTACTGTATAAACTGTTAAACACAACCAATGAAAATTGCAAGATAAAAGTTGCTGCCAGCCTAAGGAGCTACATTCAGTAAGCTTATTTTTTTAAATGCTTTAGGTATTCCTAGGAATATTTAAAACTTTCCAAAATCAATGGAAACTTCGATGTCTGTGTGTTAAAGCCGACTCTACAATCTTTCATCATGCCTTTTATCTCAGGACGGGTGGACAGAAATAATCGAATTTATTTATTTTTATTATTATTATTTGGGGTTAGGGCTATTTCAGTCTTATACAGAGCTGTATCACTGCAGCCAAAATAGGCTTATTGTGATCTCCCTTTTTTTCCTTGTCAAATTTCACTGCAGATACCTATTCCCTTTAGGAATTTCAGCAGGCGTTTTGCAGTGATTGTTTGTACCGCAGCTGGTCTCAACACATGTTCTCCCAGGTGAGTATATCTTTTCCGCATGAGAGGTCCACATTCACATAAAATGTGTAGTGCTGTTTCCTCTTCTGTTTGGCAGAATCTACATGTCTTCGTTGAGCATAGTTTTAGATTGAACATATGACTATTCAATTTGCAGTGTCCAGTAAATATTCTGGTAATGCTACGAAGATTTGTTCGACTGAGTGAGTTAAGTTCATTCGAAAGTGTTTGCATGTGTCCCTTTATAAGTAACTTGGCATGTTGCTGTACTGGCGAGTTGTGCCAGTGTTGTACTGATTCCTTATTGCATCGAATAGTATCTCAAATAGTTATTTAGCACACGATGCTGAAAAACCCCCAATGATACATTTAGGTACAAAAGTCACACCTGTTTCCCAGAGTGATAGACAGATATCTCGGATTTCCATTTGCTTGCTGACATATCTCTTTCGCTTCATTGTCTTTCATCATGACATGCTCGTCTGTTTATGGGACTTATGACAGAGGACGCTTTCTATTTGATCTGCATACATCCTAAGGTATTTCCTTTCGTTAATCTTCTTGCATCCATCCTTCCATCTTAGAACCCCTTTCTCATCACACTATTTCCTATTTCATTTTATCTTTAAAAGTCACACCACATATATTTTTAATGCTCTCGACTTTGCTGTTTCTTCTGCCATATCCAACTTTCACTACCATACATTATTGTCAGCACTAACACTCATCCATGCACCGCCAATGTGATTTCGTGAACGGAAGTGTGTAACAGGAAGCCGGGGAAACGCGCGCTATTTGATTTGACCAATGATAGTGTTGGCCGTCAGATGGTACCAATCCATTTTCCGAGAGGTTGGTATTGTCAGCCAACAGTGTGTGCGTGTACCAAGGTGAGATGTCAGATATTTACTTTTGGCTAACCACTGTATTTTTCTGTCGTTTTATTGTCACAACGGCTTTTACTTTATATAAAGATTATGCTAAAATGCAAATAGGTATAATAATTATAAATAATGATTGGAAATACTATGTTCCCGTGAATTAGACGTCCTAGATCACCTTTCACATTTAAAACAACACAATTATTTTTCTAGAGCTCTGTCTCGCGGTACAAACGATACCAACTAAACCTAAGGTAACATTACTATCCCAATGGTCAGCCAAATTGTCAAATAAGCAGAAAATTTGAGGAGGGGGATCCTGTCTATGGCCCCTCCTTGATCTTACTACTCTATGAAAATTGACCATGGGATGGGTGATCGACATGAAGTTAGAGAATGGGCCCCCTGCATATTCCGTAACTCATACAATCATAACATCTGCTGTTTGTTTGCCGTACTTAGCCGGAGGACGTTCGCCAGTCAAATTATCTGGCACGACGTGATCTGTGTACTGCCTGTAGGGCTCCAGGCTCCAAGCTCCAGGGCTCCAGATTGGGGATACAAGCGTAATGACTCTCTGGTAATACTACTTGATAATTTTTCTTTTAAACTGCATTATCTATTATGCTTAGTGAGTGGGTGAGCTTCGTAGCTATAAAGATAGGAACTACACAAATATGGGTTCACATTTGAATACCTACATAAATACGCTTATAACTATTTATCTATTAGAGATAGACATATGCTACCGCGGACTTTTTTATAGATAATTTTATTCTACAAAATTCTTTCCTACATGGGATGTGTCACTTCTTTAACAGTCGTATCTGTTATGTATAGTAGCAGTGCGAATGACAGCTTTTTGCATGTCCTCCGAAGCACGAGAAGTTTTTGTCATGAGTGAGGGATGTTATTTTTCATAAATTTCCACAGGCGAATAAAAGCTATGTAGTATATTCTTCCATTAAAATCGTCCCTATATTTTTTTTACAAAAATAACTAAATAAACCAGGTACGCGTGGAATAGTGGCAAGAACACTGGCTGCATTTCCCCGCTGAATCGCGATGCTGATTCGTTGAGCGAGGAAGGAGCCAGCCCTCTTGTCGATGATCAGTCGAGGGGATACATCTTTATTAAAATTTTTGGCATTTGAACCCCACGGACCTAGAGTTTCTGCACCAAACGGCACAAATTTGTAGTTTTAAATAATTGAACTATATTTGCGCCGTTTGATAAACTCTGCGATTTCCGCCGCAGCTCCCGCTTTGATTGCTGTTTCCCTGAGATGAGACGGGGCTAATGTGTCCACGCACGTAGCATCCCATACAAGGGCCCGACCTCGCTCCCAGGGAATCAGAGTCATTCCATCGGGTCTCTTGCCGTCTTCCCGGATTATTCCCGTTGGCTCTAGGAGAGCAGGGACGTCTATTGACGCAAGAACCCTTTTGATGGTATCATTGAGGGAGCTGTGGCGAGAAAGCCTGCCTGGACTTTTTATGCAGGAAAGTCCGTGAGTTCCAAATTGATCAGCATCTTTTCCCTATTTTTATATATGTAGTGTGAAGAATGAAAGATTGACTAAAGAGGTTTATATGGCAGAAGACAAAGGAAATGCTGACAGAGCACGACCTAGGTGTACCTACTTTTATTGAAATGTTAAAAGTACACACAACCGCCAAGTATAGTTTGATAGGTATGATCGTTACAAATGGTATTCGATTGCCTCTGCCTACCCCTCTTGGGATAAAAGGCGTGACGATATATTTATATATTTAGAAAGGTATTTATCAAACCCAAAACATTTAGTTAAATCAGTAAACTGTATAACCACTACGCCTGTCCTCTTAAATCTTTAGTTTAAAATACTTTAAGAGACCGCCTATTGCGAAAGTCCCACCAAAGAACAGTAAAACTTTAATGCCCTATTGACGCCGTGAAATCTTGAATTAAAGAAAATATGTCAACGAAAGGAATCGTCGCGGTGTAACCCAGTTTCATCACAAGATGCACCGCAAACAGGTCGGTGAACTCCTTTGCCTTGTCATTTATCACTATTTAAAAATTTTATATTAAGAACACCGTTCGACATTTTTTAGGGTTGCCAACTTGAAATGAAGCTTTGGAAATGGGGAAAACTTTAGTCCAACTGTACTGTACAATAGGGGTGTTAACAATTTATTGAAAATACTTTTAAATTATAGCTGTAAGGTTTATACCTATAAAATAATTTTATTAGTACATTTTATATTTGTTTTTAATTTTCATTTTAAAATTCCCGCGAAACCAACAACATGATGGTCACAGATTAAATAAAATAACAAGAAAATAACTTAGTCAGTGACAGATTAACAGATAGTTTTATTATAGGCTGTGGTTATATATTTGAAATTTAGATGAATATGACGTCACTTCCCGTTTGCGGTTACGTGACCGGAAGTATGAATTAAAGATTTTTAAATAAATTATTTTTATTTTTAGTGATTATTCGTTATATTAAAGACAGTACGTATAAAAATGTGTATTTATTTTCTTTCACTATCAACACCTCTGACTTCCGATTAACCCGATTCCTATGACAATTTTTGTCATTTAGGAAAAAAATTCCCATAAAAAGCTCTCGGCAGGATTGTATTTTGGAATCTATAAAAATTATGGAATTAAAAAAAAAACAATACAGTTATTAGCAGTGTTTGATCATCACAAAAATAGGATTTTACATAACTTTTCAATGGTGTCTCGAAGAATTTAAGTTTTTTTTAAATTCTTCACGGTTTGCCTTCTAGCTCCCGGGAACCGTTGCCGGCCCCAGGGTACCCAGTGGAAGACAAAGTCTTCCTCATTTAGATGGAAAAGCCTCTTTGTACGGTTTGTCGGATAATGTACATAGATTTTTTATTATAAAAAACCCATTGGTACATGGTCGGATGTAGGAATCGAACCCGCGACTTTTGTTTGTTGTTGCTAGCAGAGTTTTGGTTTTTCTATACTTAACAAATCCATTCCAATTTCAATGGACCCAAAAAAATAGGCGCATCCCTACAAAAGTTCCACTTAAAAATGACAGTTCGAAATTATAACCGGCGTCTGCGCAGCCGTAATGAGCTCATTTCGCGCCTTGTATTTATCACTCACTTATTAGCGAGACAAGGGCATCACAAACATGCTATTACAAACTCATTTCGTGTTCGAATGAGTTAATATTATTTATTGCTGCGTGCAAATCTTTTTAGTTTCATTTAAAAATATTTTTTGCTTACTTAGGTATGCACTAATGCGTTTATTATTTTGAAAGATTTATGTGAGATAGAAAGGCTGCAGACGGACAGACAGACACTCAGACATAGGTAACTTTTGAATAGGTACAAAAACAAATACAATAAATATTCGAAGATTAGTCTTCCACTTGGTATCTTGGAGCCGGTAATACGGTATCCGGAGTTGTAAGGTAACCTGCGAAGACATAGGTAATTTAAAAAAAAAGAGCTACAAATGATACGTGTAGACATATACAAATAACTATCTCCAACAGATGGCGTCTTTTACAAAATAAATAAATTACTTAGTCTAATTTTAAAAGAAACATTTAATTCTGATTTGTTTCTTTATTTTTCGTCATTAGGGGAAAAATAATCTTCAAAGTGGCTTATCAAACATTAACTTTGATACAGTATTTGATATAGACAAAAAACCTTTGAGAAATATTATAAATATAGAGATTGTAATTTATTGGCAAGCTATATTTTACAGAGTATAATAATTTTAATATCTGTACTTCCAGTTTTTTTTATACCACACAGAACTCAAAAATTCTTGTGCTGATGGAATAATTATGCAAGTTTATTATGTTTAGCAAGGATAAGAACTAAGCTGATTTCGAAAATGCTTTTATACGAAAATAATAAAACTTCTACTTGGATTCATTCTAAGTAGATTCGGAGATAAGGGGGGGGGGGGGACGGTCAATTTTCGTATATTTTCTTTATATAATTTAAACTATGAATTTTAAAATTATAAAAAAAAATCTTGGATTTCTTATAACGAGCACGATACACTTGAAAAAACGTTTTTTTAAAGTTTTAATTTCTCCCCCAAAATCGAAAATATGTAGGTACCAAGTTTCAACATTTTTCGTCCAGTATAGATTCGGAGAAAATAAGCTGTGACAGACAGACACAAGAGTGGGTTTCCGTTTTTTCATCGAAAGATTCAGAACCCTAAAAAATAAGCAAAAATAAATTATAAATATGAAAGCACCAAGATAAATCATTAAATCATTACAGATTTGGCGATAATGTCGACCAAAAACGTTGAGGACTTTTGTCGGCACTTCCTTTAATATGGGTTTTATCTTTTATCTCAAGATGTGATGTGAGAGCAAAATGACGGCATTCAATTGACTAAATTATTTTTGGGCATATAAGCTTTTTAAACGAAACTCGATGAAATTGTACAATTTTATTGTATACTAGCTGTTCATCCCCTATTAACCCCCTTAGGGGATTATTTATAAAAAGTACCTAACCTATGTCCTTCCCTATGAAATTTCGTAAAAACCGGTTCAGTGGTTGCATTCAACTATTGTATGTAGTACAATAAAATGATACCGTCTAAATGGGCTTTAAAACTGGTTGATTTAAAAAACTAGAAAATATAGTAAGTACCTACTGGCGTTTTAGTATCATTTATTCCCAGTTTTCTGTACCATTATTACGTTTAGTCGCCGACTATAAAAGTGGCCGAATATTTGGCTTTTCCGACTATAGTCAACTACTATAACAACGCAAAATTGCCATAAAAAGTTCCCGTCAAATTACAATAATGAACTTTTCCCCGTAGGCCTTAAAGTAGAATAAAAACAATTATCTAAGTAATATAAGAAGGAAAATACTTAATAATAATTAATTACAAAGAAAGTTTATACTTGTTGGAGATTAAAGTAAAGTCTAAATTGAGCTGTTTTGTTTACTTAGCCAATTTATTTTTCTTAATGGAAAATTAGAAATGGCCGTTCTTATTTCATGGAAAGCTTTTGATGTTTTCTATTTAATTTACAACAAATATAGTAACTAGAGAGGTTTTATATTTTCACGAGTGCTGAAGATAAGTGTTCCTCATTTAGCCGATTTTTTTACTTTACTTTACCCGACTTCACACGTGGAGATCATATTAACTTTCTTCCCCAAACTAAAAATCTCATAGACAAAGCACTTTCAGTTTTTCCCGAATTTTAAAATTTTCCGGGCAACTTTTCCATATTTTCATTCAAAAAATAAATACCCAAATCGGTCTAGCCGTTCTCAAGAGATTCGCTTACCAACCAACAGCATTTAATTTTTATATATAGATATGTGTAAAATCGATTACTAACATGCTAAAAGGAAATTGTATTAATGACGCGCGTGTTGACTTGATAAAACTGTTTTACAAGTGAATTAAAATTTATTTTCCTCGTAGGTATTAGTATAATTTAGTATCTACATTGTTCACCAAGTAATGACTTATTTTTTGCCAGGGCAGGAGTGCAATTCCTAACTCGTGTTTTAAAGCTCTCGCCTGCAGTCCGGGCTTCAATTGTGCACTCGTCAGTAATCGTCCACTTTCTTACCTTGGTGAACTATTGTCACACTCTTATTACATTTTAAATATGGCTTAGCAAAGCTAAATCGCATTATTGCTAAAGTACTCGAAAATTACCTAATGGATTTTTTTTTATTAGCTGCCGCTTCTTTGGGTCGTACCGTGATGTTATATAACCGATATTCTAAACAATTGGGCTCAATTTTTTTTTATTAATATAAAAACCTTAAATCAAATCTAAAGATTAAAAATAACTAAATAAACCAGGTCCGCGTGGAATAGTGGCAAGAATACTGGCTGCATTTCCCCGCTGAATCGCGATGCTGATTCGTTGAGCGAGGAAGGAGCCCAGCCCTCTTGTCACCAGAAGAGATGATCAGTCGAGGGGATACATCTTTAATAAAATTTTTGGCATTTGAACCCCACGGACCTAGAGTTTCTACACCAAACGGCACAAATTTGTAGTTTTCAATAATTGAACTATATTTGCGCCGTTTGTTAGACTCTGCAATTTCCGCCGCTTTGATTGCTGTTTCCCTGAGATGAGACGGGGCTCAAATACAAAAATAATATTCCAAAACCGACTGTAAGTTCCAGAAATTAGCGATTTCAAACAAACAGACTCTTCATATTTATTATTAGTATAGCTATAGATATATTATACGCTGTAACAGATAATCTCCAAAAGGTTTCTTAATATGAAGTCCATTATAAATGTAGTGTTGTCAAGTGTATCGAGTCACCATTAATTCGAATGAACGTCAGAATCAATAAAATAAATCTATACATCAAAGTACATGTATCAGCGGTTATTACTCATTGTTGACATAAATCTTGATAAACCGTGAACAATTGAGTTTGCGATTTTAACTCTTTTACGATTATATGGCGTTAAATCGAATGCATTCATATTAATCATTTTGATCGGCTATTTATTATTAACTATGGTTTCAAACAGGGTATAAGCATTCCAATTTTCATCCAAAATCCGCTCAGCAGTTTAAAAACCTCCAAACTTTCACATTGAAGGTTCCTATATCCATAATTTTTCTGGGATAAACTATTACCAATTTCTCTGTAAATAATGGACCTGGGTCACTGTAATTTAGCATATAGTTACTTATTCAATATATATAAATGAAATAGTCGTTATTTTTTCAATTGGTTTTATTGAAAAGGAAAAATGGGTGGTAAAATAAAGGATTATTTTGCCCCTGTTTTCTCTTTCATAATCTATCACAAAGCTCTTAATTTTTTTTAAAGCGCTGTTATACCATTACCCTTCAATTATATACATCGCGTATTTTGTAGCTTATTGAAAGTTCAAAATAAAATTTATTTTATGAGGTTTTAATTGGTCAAAAATAATAAAATAATAATAATTATATAATTTAAGAGCATTGTAATAGATTATGAAAGAGAAATTCTATTCAATGAAACCCATTAAAAATAACACTTTCACTTAGATGTATTGAATAAGTAACTATATGCTAAATTAGAGTGACACGTGGATTATTTACAGAGAAATTGGGAATAGTTTATCCCAGAAAAATTATGGATATCAGGATATAACCAATCCAATTTACATCCAAAATCCGCTTAGCCGTTTAAAAACCACCAAACATTCAAACTTTGTTTTATACACATAAACCTTCCTTGTGAAACACTCTATCTAAAACGAAAACCGTATCAAAATCGGTCCAGTAGTTTTTCAAATATATCAACATCCATTTTTATATATAAGACTAGTATGTTGTGTAGTGCGCGAGTTGCAAGCAACTCGCGTGTTTGCTGTGAGGGAACAACTACTGCCCACACCAAAGAAGACATGCTACAAGTCAGCGATAAGCCCGCCACCTATCATTAATACCCTACTCCTACCACAACTACTCCCACTACCCCTACTCCAACCCCTACCACTACCTCTACTCCAAACCCTACCACTACCCCAACCCCTACTCCAACCCCTACTCCAAGCCCTACCACTACCTCTACCCCTACCACTACCACTATCCCTACTCCTACCACTACCACTACCCTACTCCAACCCCTACCTCTACCCCTACCACTACCAATATCTCTACTCCTACCACTACCCCTACCCCAACTCCTACCACTACCTCTACCCCTACCACTACCACTATCCCTACTCCTACCACTACCACTAAAACTACCCCTTCTCCAACACTTACCACTACCACTACCGCTGTTCGATTGCAAAAAATAAAAAACCAAAAAAATGTATGGGAGTTATTTTTTTTTGTATGGGAGAATATTTTTTTAACAGATTCGCTAATAGGAACAGATCCTGAACACATTATTAGTTTCGGCACGTACTCCCTCCGATTTGTAGTTTTCGAGATAAAAAACAAAAAAATAAGGGGGGCGAAAAAGGGGGGTTTCGGTTTTTTGATAACTGACGCTTCTCCGACCGCTAACGCGGCATCGCTCGCTTCGCTCGCGAGTTAAAAAAAAAATTGTATGGGAGACGGGGGGGGGGGGGGGGTACGGGGAAAGTGGAAAGGGGTAGAAATCAAATCCCAGTCCATAGGAAAAAAAAAAGAAAAAATGTATGAACTTTTGTATGGGAGTTTTTTTTTTGTATGGGAGAGTTTTTTTTTTAATGGATTCACTAATAGAAACAGATCCTGAACATTATTAGTTTCGGCACTTTCCCCCTCTGATTTGTTTTTTTTTGTATGGGAGATCATTTTTTTTTAATGGATTCGCTAATAGGAACACATCCTAAACATTATTAGTTTCGGCACCTACCCCATCCGATTTATACTTCTCGAGATAAAAAACAAAAAAAAATAAGGGGGGCGAAAAAGGGGGGTTTGGGAATTTTCTGGTACTCACTGGGACCCCCTCTATGCGATCCCACCAAAAGTTACCGCGGCATCGCTCGCGAGTTTAAAAATATTTTATGGGAGACGAGGGGGGGGGGGGGTACGGGGAAAGTGGAAAGGGGTAGAAATCAAATCCCAGTCCATAGGAAAAAAAAAGAAAAAATGTATGAAAATTTGTATGGGAGTTTTTTTTTGTATGGGAGATTTTTTTTTAATGGATTCACTAATAGAAACAGATCCTGAACATTATTAGTTTCGGCACCTACCCCCTCCGATTTGTAGTTTCCGAGATAAAAAACAAAAAAATAAGGGGGCGAAAAAGGGGGGTTTCGGATTTTTCTGGTTTTCACTGGGACCCCCTCTATACGATCTTACCAAAAGTTTCCCCCCGTCACAACTCTTTCTGGGAAAACAAAAAAAGAAAAAATGTATGAAAATTTGTATGGGAGTTTTTTTTTTGTATGGGAGAATAATTTTTTTAATGGATTCACTAATAGAAACAGATCCTGAACATTATTAGTTTCGGCACCTACCCCCTCTGATTTGTAGTTTCCGAGATAAAAAACAAAAAAAAAATGTATGGGAGTTTTTTTTTTTGTATGGGAGATCATTTTTTTTAATGGATTCGCTAATAGGAACAGATCCTAAACATTATTAGTTTCGACACCTACCCCATCCGATTTATACTTCTCGAGATAAAAAACAAAAAAAAAATAAGGGGGGCGAAAAAGGGGGGTTTCGGATTTTTCTGGTACTCACCGGGACCCCCTCTATATGATCCCACCAAAAGTTTTCCCCCATCACAACTCTTTCTGGGAGAACAATTCTGTCAGTGAGTGAGTGAGTGAGTCAGTGGTAATCGAGCTTTATATAGTATAACTAGTATGTTGTGTAGTGCGCGAGTTGCAAGCAACTCGCGTGTTTGCTGTGAGCGGACAACTGCTGCCCACACCAAAGAAGACATGCTACAAGTCAGCGATAAGCCCGCCACCTATAAACTATTCCTACTCGTACCACAACTACTCCCACTACCCCTACCCCTACTCCAACTTCTACCACTACCCCTACTCCAACCCCTACCACTACCTCTACCCCCTACTGCAACCCCTACCCCTACTCCAACCCCTACCCCTACTCCTAACCCTACTCCTACTCCTACCCCTACTCCTACTCCTACCCCTACCCCTACTCCAACCCCTACCACTACCACTACCTCTACCCCTACCACTACTTCTATCCCTACTCCTACCACTACCACTACCCCTACTCCCTACTACAACCCCTACCACTACCTCTATTCCAAACCCTACCACTACCCCAACCCCTACTCCAACCCCTACCACTACCTCTACCCCTACCACTACCACTATCTCTACTCCTACCACTACCACTACCCCTACCCCTACTCCAACTCCTACCACTACCTCTACCACTACCACTATCCCTACTCCTACCACTACCACTAAAACTACCCCTACTCCAACACCTACCACTACCACTACCGCTGTTCTATTGCAAAAAATAAAAAACAAAAAAAATGTATGGGAGTTTTTTTTTGTATGGGAGATTTTTTTTTTAACAGATTCGCTAAAAGGAACAGATCCTGAACAATATTAGTTTTGGCACATACCCCCTCCGATTTGTAGTTTCCGAGATAAAAAACAAAAAAAAGGGGGGCGAAAAAACTGACGCTTCTCCGGCCGCTGCCGCGGCATCGCTCGCTTCGCTCGCGAGTTTATGGTTTGGGGTACGGGGAAAGTGGAAAGGGGTAGAAATCAAATCCCAGTCCATAGGAAAAAAAAAAAAAAAATGTATGAAAATTTGTATGGGAGTTTTTTTTGTATGGGAGATTTTTTTTTAATGGATTCACTAATAGAAACAGATCCTGAACATTATTACTTTCGGCACCTACCCCCTCCGATTTGTAGTTTCCGAGATAAAAAACAAAAAAAATAAGGGGGCGAAAAAGGGGTTTCGGATTTTTCTGGTTTTCACTGGGACCCCCTCTATACGATCTTACCAAAAGTTTCCCCCCATCACAACTCTTTCTGGGAAAACAAAAAAAAGAAAAAATGTATGAAAATTTGTATGGGAGTTTTTTTTTTTGTATGGGAGAATATTTTTTTTAATGGATTCACTAATAGAAACAGATCCTGAACATTATTAGTTTCGGAACCTACCCCCTCTGATTTGTAGTTTCCGAGATAAAAAACAAAAAAAAATGTATGGGAGTTTTTTTTTTTGTATGGGAGAACATTTTTTTTAATGGATTCGCTAATAGGAACAGATCCTAAACATTATTAGTTTCGACACCTACCCCATCCGATTTATACTTCTCGAGATAAAAAAAAAAAAAAGGGGGGCGAAAAAGGGGGGTTTCGGATTTTTCTGGTACTCACCGGGACCCCCTCTATACGATCCCACCAAAAGTTTTCCCCCATCACAACTCTTTCTGGGAGAACAATTCTGTCAGTGAGTGAGTGAGTGAGTCAGTGGTAATCGAGCTTTATATAGTATAATAATGTTTTTTTAGAAAAGCCACTCAAGATTCAATAACACTTAAACAGAGAGCTTAGCTCTAAAATATTCATTAAAATCTGCCCTCTGTAATTAAAGAATAGAAAAACGAAGATTTTTTCTGAAAACTCGCATTGAAAACCCATTAATGAAATCTGAAGGATTACTTAAACCCCTGAGAGATCGTTCAAACGTAAATTATTTGGCATAATGCTTAAAATCACTTGAATTTTGGAATAAACTGAGCATTAGGGGTTCATTATTTCTATTGAATTCATTTGAGTGGGTTTTGGGTATACGATTAATATTATTTAATACTAGCGAGCTGCCGTGGCTTTGCCCAATTTTCCCGAAAGAACCATGGTAAAACTGTGCAATAAATCACAGCGACCCGTTGCTCAATTTCGGTTTAAAAATAAAATAAACCTATATAAACAGAATTGGTAAGCGCATCACTTGAGAATGGCTGGTCCGATTTGGCTATTTTTTTAAATCTTAGTAATATAAGAAGGGTTTTTAGTTAAAGAAATACTAAAAAAGTTGCCCGGAAAAATGGAAAATTCGGAAAATACTGAATAACTCAAGACCATAAGGGATGAAAGCTACATAATAAAGAAAAATACATTATTTCTCAAAGTTTTTTGTCGGTATCAAATGCCCTTTTGAAGATTATTTTTAATGACGAAATCAAAATTAAATGTTTCTTTTATTATTTATTACAAAAAATCCACAGCACTTCACAATATTAAACATTTTGAAAAAACAAGTAAAACGTTACTAGTTAGTATGTTGACGTTACAGGTTTTATTTTGTAAAAGACGCCATCTGTTGGAGATCAGTTGAACTAACGGTGCGAAGTAATCGCACTGGTCATCTAGTAATATAAGTATCTAATAACTTCCTTGTCGGTTCTGTACCACATACATTTAATCCTTACTAATATTTTAGCTACATATTATCCCGGAAATCCCTCGGTATAAATTCTTATACCATATTTCAAACATTTCCATGGGCAAAGCCGGGGCGAAAAGCTAGGAACCTGTGAGTAGTCTATATTTATCCACAACTGTAAGTAAGCGAGCTATGTGCAAGAATCTTTAAAATTAGCGAAATTTTAACCCTAAATTTGTGGAGTGGGTCTGGGTCGTCTGTATCAATGTTTCGTTTGTAATTCACAACCAATCCGTAGTTAATTTAATTTGAGAATTTAACCCTCAACTCCCCGACTCACCCGAGTGGATACTCGCGCAAAGATTATGTTTTAGATAGAGGGGACGTTGGTGACCTTTTTAATGACGATTGTGATACCCGAAATACCCGCATGTATCATTAATTATGTTTTTAGATTACTTTGTGGGTACGTTTACTTTAGGACACCATTGTGGGATATGCCTTTAGGCACGTTAAAATTATACTTATATTTTATTATAGCTGTTTCCCACGACTTCGTACGTGACTATTTCAGAATGTTGGCAAACATACACTTCATACATAGCTTTTGTCATGTTCACTTCTGCCCACCCCGTTCCCGTCGTCATGCCGTGATGGTATAAAGCCTATGTTACTCAGGGTGAATGTAGCTTTCCAATGGTGAAAGAATTTTTGAAATCGGCACAGTAGTTTTGGAGTTTATTCATTACAAACATACACACAAACATACAAACGTAAAAAAATACAAATCTTTCCTCTTTATAATCTAATATATAAAATTCTCCTGTCAAAATGTTCGTTCCCATACTCCTCCGAAACGGCTTGACCGATCCTTATGAAATTTTGTATGCATATCCGTTAGGGTTGAGAATCGGCTACTATCTATTTTTCATCCCCCTAAATGTTAAGGGTGGTCCACCCCTAATTTTTTTTTTTATATAGGCTTAGGGTTAGGGGTAGGGGTATGGGTAGGGGTAGGGGTAGGGGTAGGGGTAGGGGTAGGGGTAGGGTAGGGGTAGGAGTAGGGGTAGGGGTAGTGCGGGCAAGTCAACGTTTGGGCAGGACAACGTCTGCCGGGTCCGCTAGTATTAGTATAGATTTAAGGAGACTTATAACTTTTGTCCCATACAAATTACGTCTTATTAATTAATTAATTATGTCTTAGTTTCGAAATTTAAATAGCTATCGAAAGATAATTATCTTTGACTGACACAGTATGAACTTAAAAGAAAATGAAACTCAGTTACACCTAAGTTTTATGAAGCCTTGAAAGTCATCAATTTCACGCGTATTTTCAACCAATTTTGCGAGTCGAGTTCAGACCATTTTCTCGTATTTATCATATAGATAATTTTACATACTTTGAAAACATTAACTACAACTTGCTATTTCTAATAGTGTTTGTATAATACTGGAAGAGCATGTGTTTTTGTGGAATAGATCTTTGTCATGTTTCTGGTACGTGAATCTTGGCATATCTTAACTTATATTTGGTTATTTTATCGATTCTATTTGCAGAGTATCTCTCTAGCAACTTTTTAAGGAGATATCGACAAAATAAGCCGCTCGGTTTACTGAGTCCATTGCGCTAACAAGCTTGCTCTTAAATAAATATAAAGTAAACTAATCTAACGAATCTAAGATAATGGTTTTCCTTCTTTTAATAAATCAAATCAAATAGTCATACTTGACAGACTTTTTATAATATGTGAGGAGACTTATATATTGTGCTGGACCTGGGATTTATGAGACAGGATATTTCAGACAGACAATCAGCACACCCACCTACCACCGGATGGGCAATGACATGTCGTGCTATCTATAAAATAATTTACGTAATTATAAGTTTAATATTTTTCTATCGCAATACAAAGAATTGCAGTGATTACGAGTTCTGCGAGTCCCCCTCTATCCCCTTTTACTGGCACCCTTTGAGTTCTCACCTCGATGCACCCGCCCACAGCAATTTGGGAGTTTTTGGATGCGCATCGTAATTCGCAAAGGTGATTTGGAAAATTGCTCGGGGATTCTTGAATAAGATAGCACTTGCTCTGAACAGTTTAAGCGTATTCAATTTAATGCTCGTGAAATGAAATGTTGAATAAGATTTAAGACTCCTAAAATAATTGACCTACACTCTCTATACACTTTACATCTAAAGGTTATATTTTAAGAATTATTATAAGTGGGAAAGTGTGTTTGATTGTCCTTCTTTCACGCCACAACAGAGCAACGGATCGGATGATTTTGAGGGTCTGAGAGTCACATAGGCTACTTTTTATCCCGGAATTCCTTCGAAATAAATTATCCTTATTCTACATTTTAATTATGTCGGGTTATTCACTAAACATTTCAGTATTTTTCAAAGTTTAATATTATATTGGTTCATTTAAATTAAGTTGTGTTCGCTTAATTATTAATTTTCCCAATAGATTATTTTTTGCTACAATTTACAATAGTACAATTTATGTATTCTCTAGCTAGTCTATGATCAAATTTATTAATTAGATCGATCACATCTTAAACAATCTTTAAAAAATATTTATCAGAATAGCTCTTCCTAACTTGGTTCTGATCCGACAGCAATAGCATTATGCACTTTGCAATCCAATATCTATAATGATTAAATAAATGTCATTTTTGCATATTATATTAGTAATTATTGTAATTTTTAAATATTTAATGTTAGAGGATCCAGACGGAACAAAGCGGTCACAAAAGACCCCTACTAGGGAATGCAATTTCAATAGAAAGTGTGATTAACTTAGTTGAGTTTCCAAACTAAGTATTTATTAAATCGCTCTGAATATTTTCAATTTAATCGTAAATCATCGGTAGATATTTTAATTTTCTCTTCCATTTGTCGACGTGTTTCAATCAAGCCAAAACAAGCCTATCACATACCCAATTTCTCCGCATCGCAATTCTCAATTTGTCATCACTCATAAATGACAGGGTATTAAAACAAAGCTGATGTCATTAAGGACCCTGCGCAGTTTTTGCGCGCGAATACCCTTGTACCTTGGAGGGTTGGGTTTGGTAATTTATTTTGTTGGGTGTCATTTAGACCCCTACCAGTCTGTGACAGGTTGTTTTGTTTTATT